>LPNX010082823.1:107554-120422 GCA_001517045.1 Pseudotsuga menziesii
ACCTATTTGCCCATTTTATTTTCTTATCATCATTAGTGGGTTCTGTTTCTTTCCTTGAGGTAATTATGAAAACTTCCCTACTTCGTAGAACATCTTCCATATGAGATTTCCATGAGAAATAGTTAGAACCAGTGTTACAAATATCGCCGATATATCGGCAAAATCGTGATATATCGCGATGTTAACTCTCTGGCGATATATCGGCAATATATCGCCTTGATATTTTCTTGATTTTTTTGGTGATTTTTCCCAATTTTATCGTGATATTTGCCGATTTTTTCATGATATTTGCTGATTTTTGGCGATATTTGCCGATTTTTTCAAATATATTGTGATTTTTTTCTTTTTTGTATTTTTGTATTTTGCTGATATATTGTCGATGTTTGCCGATAAATCCGATAATTTCTTTTTGGATCCTTGGCGATATATTCGCCGACACGATATTTGTAACACTGGAACTTAGAACTAGTAAGTAGAATATCACAAGGGGCGACCATATTGTAAAATAATGGCTGAAAAAACAGAAACTAATTGTCTGGATGCAAAGAACTCGAAAAATAAGGCTCTTTAAAAAAAACGGCATTGAAAACTGATTTTAGATGATGAAGTTACGCTTGATAAAAAAAAAAGTTGAAGATGTCCCCAATAGCAACGTGGCAGATATTAACTTGACCAACTAAAAAAAGAACCCCCATCTTCCCAAGATGAACCTTTGATAATCACTTACAAGAAAGTTGATTTTAAGTGAATCACTTTTGTAAAATAAGTGATGTTCACTTTTACAATAATGTTACTTTAAATCAATGTTACAAATATCGTGTTGACGAATATATTGCTGGGGGTCCAAAAAGAAATTATAGGATTTATCGGCAAAAATCGGCAATATATCGACAAAATAAAAAATACAAAAATATTAAAAAAACAAAAAATCAAAAAATTACTATATATTCAAAAAAATGGGCAAACATCGCCATAAAATCGGTAAATATCGTGAAAAAATCGGCAAATATCGTGATATATTAGAAAAAATCGGCAAATATCGTGAAAAATCGGGAAAAAATCGCCAACAAATCGAGGAAAATATCGAGGCGATATATTGCCAATGAGTTGACATCGCGATATATCGGCGATGTTTGTAACACTGCTTTAAATAGTGCGGCAATAAATTAAAAGACTTAAGTGACTCACTTTTTATTTTATTTTATTTAAGTGAGATGCACTTTTTACAATAAAGTATCTTGAAAATAGAATTTGCATGCACTAAAAAGTAACTTAATAAGACTTGAACTCAAGACCTATTTAGGAATAAAGCAACTTGAACCAAGTGAGTTAAGTTTAAAATGTACGTAAAAGAATGGAAAGAGGAAGGAGGCTTTTTTTTTACTCTTCTCTCTCATTCTCCGTGCTTGCCTTTTTTTCCTGCAAATCACAAAAAAAACGAAAAACAAAAACAAACAAAATTTTTCCACACAATGGGGTTAAATCTTGGTTAGATTTCCCGGAAAGTCTATGTTTTCAAGTTTTCACGCTGTTTTTGATTTGCCGTGATCGCACAAGGTGCACGACAAAGAGCATACGTAGCCGAGAAGACAAAAAAAACTTTTCCTTTTTGTTTCTGATTCGCCGCAATCACGCAAGGTGCATGGCAAAGAGCATACGTAGCTAGGAAAGACAACAGTCTGAGACTAAAACAATAAAGATCTAATAATAAAACTGATAAAAATATGACAGATTTAAAAAAAAATAAAACAAATCCGTAACTGTAACATTATACTTTCAGATTTGCCGTAATGGGTGATTCTGGATCAAATGGAAACAGTTTTCGATGAAACGAAAACTATTTTCCAATGGAAACAGTTTTCGACGAAACGAAAACAATTTCCCAATGGAAACAGTGCTCTGGACGCAATGGAACAGCTCCCACAGGCCACAAATGCACAAAAACTCCAGAACCAGAAACCCTTTCAAAGTTTCGGCAACACCGGCTCCAGATCTTGATCAAAATCTAAAGCGGTTCTTTATAAACGCTCTGATACCATGTTCGGGTACACAGGGTACTCCCAAAAGACCGAACACCTAGAGAAACCACTTCACACAAATAGATCACAGATCAATACACCGATGTTTGTCACGTGGTTAAAATCCTCGAGAGGGAAATAGTCCATGACTCCAGCCAAATAGCTACTTGGAGCAATTTATTATGCAAAAGAAATAAAGTTACAAATGAGCTTCTCATAATCGATCAACTTGCCAAGGACCCTCCATGCTCTTTAAATAGAGATCATGGACCAATCGGATGTTAAGCCACAGATCAATGGTAGGTATGATCTAAAAGAAGTTGAACCGTCAGATCACTTTATGTTTAGAACATATCGTCACCGTTGGATTAGAATATTTACAAATGCATACTAATGCATTCTAAAGAAACACACTTTACCTAACGGATATATTACACAAGTTGATCTTAACTAACTCATAAGTGTCTAAATATCCTAACAGATATTTGGTTGTCTAGTATATGTTCACACACCAAAGGAGAAAAGAACCAAGTTGGACCCTTCTAGAAAGAAGGGAATATTTGTTGGATACTGTGAAGTATCCAAGGCATTCAGAATCTATATTCTTGGATTCCATCACATGGAAATCAATAGAGATGTAACATTTGATGAAGAAATAGCTCTCAAGAGATCCAGAAAATGTCAACATGAAGAAGTGTATGAAGAAGATGCACCTCCTAGAAATGTAGAGGCTACATTCCCCTCTGAAGATGAAGCACCCGAAGATCATGATATGACGGAACCACAAGAACCTCCTACGATGGAGATATCACGAAAGAGAAAGCCTGCTGGGCAAGAGAAATTATACAAGAAGCAGAAAAATATGGAGCGCCTGAATGCTCCACAAGGGTAAGTAAGAAGCCCAAACCATTTTCCAACTATGTAGCTTTGATGTGTGATCTTGTAGATCAAGAACCTACAAATGATGAAGAAGCTGTGCAGAAGAAATAATGGGTAGAAGCAATGACAGAAGATTACCAGTCAATAATGAAGAACAATGTTTGGGATATAGTTTCCAAACCAGAAGGAAAGAGTGTAGTATCTTCCAAGTGGATTTACAAGATAAAACATGCAGCTGATGGAAGTATAGAGAAGTACAAAGCAAGATTTGTGGTTAGAGGTTTCTCTCAGAAAGAGGGAATTGATTATGAAGAAACATTTGCACTTGTAGCACTGTATACTTCAATTAGAGCTATCATGGCATTTGCATCCATGATGAAGTGGGACTTACACCAGATGGATGTGAAGACAACCTTCCTGAATGGTGTGATTGAGGAAGGAGTATACATAGAACGGCCGCAAGGATTTGAAGTTGAAGACAGACGGACTCACGTATGCAAGTTGAAGAAGGCCTTGTATGGTCTGAAGCAAGCTCCTAGAGCTTGGTATGGAAGGATAGATAGCTTCCTGAAGGGCTTGGACTTTACCAAGAGTAAAGTCGATCCTAACCTTTAGTTCAAGGTTATAGAAGATGAACCTGTCATACTATTACTGTATGTGGATGATCAATTTCTGACAGGGAATGAGAAACAGATTGTAGAATGCAAGAAGAAGCTCGCTGAAGAATTTGAGATAAAAGACTGTGGGTTAATGCATTAATTCGTAGGTCTAGAGGCATGGCAAATTTCAGAAGGAACCTTTCTCAACCAGGGAAAGTATGTAGTGGAAATCTTGAAAAGATTTGATATGTTGGAATGTAAAGCCATGGCCACGCCCATGGATACCAACCTGAAGTTGCTGGCTGATGAATCATCAAAGTTAGTGGATGTGACTCAATATAGACAGATTATTGGGTCGTTGATGTATCTAACAAATTCTAGACCAGACATTTGTTTCGCTGTGAACACCTTGAGTTAGTATCTAGTTCAACCTAGACGTGTTCACCTGGTAATTGCAAAACATGTGATGAGATATCTGAAAGGGACTATAGACTTTGGTCTATACTATGATGGAAACCATGACTACAGATTGTATGGCTATACAGATGTAGATTGGGATGGAAGCGTCTCAAATAGAAGAAGCATATCAAGTGGATGTTATAGTCTCGGGTCTGTTATGATTTCATGGTTTCGCAAGAAACAATCCAATGTTGTTCTTAGCACGGCTGAAGCAGAATACATAGCAGCTTGCTCTGCTAGTTGTGAAGCCATATGGCTTTGGAAGCTGATGTCAGGTTTATTTAACCTAGAGTTGGATATCACAGTGATTCTATGTGATAACCAGAGTTGTATAAAGATGACAGAGAACCCAGTCTTCCATGATAAATCGAAGCATATCGAAATCCGGTATTTCTACATTCGAGATATGATACAGAAGGGAGCCATAAAGATCCAGTATGTGAGTACCGATGAACAAGTTGCTGATGTGTTGATGAAACCTCTGTCTCGAGTGAAGTTTGAATACTTTTGAGACAAGCTTGGTGTTGTTCGGAAAAACCTTCCCCGAAAGGGGGAGCAGTGATGTTGCAGTGGGATTGTATCATCCCTGGATACCTGTCCTAAAGTGATCCGTAGACTTATGTCTTCAAGAAAAAAGCAGGATTGCATCATCCTTGGACTTAAGTCCTATAGTGATAGGGAGTGATTATCCCGTAATCGTATCCGGGGACTTCGGTTGTCGAGAATGTGGTACGATTGTATCATCCTTGGACTTAAGTCCTAAAGTGATAGGGAGTGATTATCACGTAATTGTATCCGGGGATTTCGGTCGTCGAGAATGTGGTAGGATTGCATCATCCTTGGACTTAAGTCCTAAAGTGATAGGGTTTGATTATCCTGTAATTGTATCCAGTGACTTCGGTTGTCGAGAATGTGGTAGGATTGCATCATCTTTGGACATTAGTCCTAAAGTGATAGGGAGTGATTATCCTGTAATTGTATTCGGTGACTTCGGTCGTCGAGAATGTGGTAGGATTGCATCATCCTTGGACTTAAGTCCTAAAGTGATAGGGAGTGATTATCCCGTAATTGTATCCGGTGACTTCGGTCGTTGAGAATGTGGTATGATTGCATCATTCTTGGACATTAGTCCTAAAGTGATAGGGAGTGATTATCCCGTAATTGTATTCGGTGACTTCAGTCGTTGAGAATGTGGTAGGATTGCATCATCCTTGGACTTAAGTCCTAAAGTGATAGGAAGTGATTATCTCGTAATTGCATCCAGTGACTTTGGTCCTTGAGAATGTGGTAGGATTGTATCATCCCTGGACTTGAGTCCTAAAGTGATCCGCAGACTTTCGTCTTCGTATTGTGGATTGCAGGTTGTTGATGATGATGATGTTGCTGATCGAAAGATCAAGAGTATTGCTGATGACGATGACGATGTCACTGATCGAAAGATCAGAGTATTGGTGATGTTGCTGATGATGTTGTTCAAAGTATTGATGATGACAATGATGATAGTGTTGATCAAAAGATCAGAGTGTGATGATGATGTTGTTGTTGATGATGATGTTGATCTAAAGGTCAAAGTATTATTCATGATGATGCTGCTGATTGAAGACTAAAATACTGATGATGATTTTGTCGATCAAAGTGTTGTTGTTGCTGAAATTGAAGATAAAGATTATATGTTGAAGATGATGAAAAAGCTTCCAATGATTTATAGATGTATCACCCTGATGATGTTGAAGATGTCCTCTCTCCTATTGTTGTTGATATTGTAGAATACCCTTCTCGTTAAGGGCGAATGTTGAATTATTGTAACTTCGAAGTGTATTTACTTATTGTACCGCGATGTTCCTATCGGGAGAATCATTTGCATTTCATTATACCTTGATGTTCCTATCGGGAGAATTACTAAGAGTCATGAGGAAAAACCCTCTGTTGTAAGTCGGGTCATTAGCACTCTCATTAATATAATATTAAGTTGTTTGGGTTCTCCTAGAGAAGTCAACCCAGTCAATTTTAGTGGGGTCAACTTGGTGGAGTGAAATGTCAAGTGAACGAAAGAATATAAACATTAGAGAAAATTTGGGGTCTAAAATGGGCCTTATAAGAAAATGTACCAACAATAAATTTTGTGAATTGGAATTCAAGAACCAATAGAATTTCAATAAAATGAGTCAACCATAATGGTTGAATTGACATATTTGTCATAAAAGAAAACTAATTTTTTTGTTTGTATTTTCGACATATCTCCTTGTGTTTTTACTCAAATTTCAAGCAGGAGAGCTCGTTGGATGTGGAATTTAATTCTGCATCGAACGAGTACATACATTGCATACTTTTAACGAACCCCGCTACACCAAAAAGAATAAACACCTGAAAAAACGTGATGATGGTGTCATCATCACGTTTTTTCGGGTATTTCTTGTTTTTGCGGTAGCGTGGTCCATCAAAAGTATGCAGTATGGGTACTTGTTGGATGCGGAATTAAATTCTGCATCCAACGAGCTCTCCCGCTCATAATTTGAGTAAAAACACAGGGAGATATGTCGAAAATACGAATAGAAAAAAGTAGTTTTTTTCATTCTTCCTCCAAAATTAGTAACTATTATTTTATTATTTTTTTTAGGAGACCCATTTTAGACCTCAAATTTCCTCTAATTTAGAAGTGAGGCGCTCCCCATTTCAATACACACACAAACAGTCAATCACTTATGTAGCGCAAGATAGAGAGTCTTATCTGCAAGGAGGAGAAGGACAAGGCTGAAGTCTTATCTTTTATCATTTTGATCATCTATATTGAGGAAGCTTTTTGCTGCGTTTTTCCTAGGATAAATCTGTGTTGATCTTGTGGTACTGTTTTTTTCAATGATCCTGTCTATATGCTTTTGTTGTGAAATTGAAATTGAATGCTGATAATCTAGCTTAGCATATGGAATCTTAACAATCTAGTAGGTTCATATTCACTAGTTGGACTGTAATAACCCCCCAAGGCCCAAATTTCAAAATCGGGTATTCCAGCTTTGGAGGAAGCAGGAGAAAAACTCATCGATTATACTTGGTTAAAGGAAAAGCATAATCGACAAGGGGAAATACTCGGAATACATTAGTTGAAAATTACGTCTCAGGGGACCGAGCCACTCAAAACCCCTACGAGCACACTTTATTACAAAAACCTCATGGGGCATGGTCATTTCAGCATAAAAATAAAAATTAGTAGCCAGAATTGGCTAGGCAAAACATTTTGAACCTCTGATACACTAGATATGAACATGGACCATGTTCATCAAATGGCGGCTCAACGACAGGTTCAACTATGGTACAAAATAGTTGGTAACAAGCCTCACTCCACAGAAATCCCATCTCTAGTAGATAGCTGTCAATCCTCGAGTACCATGCTCGAGGAGCCTGCTTGAGCCCGTAGAGAGATTAATGCAGTCTGGAAACATGCGTCTCCCTGTTCTCCACATCAAACTCCTCTGGCTGCTCAATATACACCTCCTCTATCACTCCGTTGAGGAAGGTAGTCTTGACGTCCATTTGATGGACACACCAACCCATCTCAGCTGCTAGTGAGATAATGGTCCGAATGGAAGAATACCTGGCAATAGGGGCAAAGGTCTCCTCATAATCAATACCCTCCTTTTGTGAAAACCCCTTTGCCACGAAGCACGCCTTATACTTCTCCACGCTTCCATTTACTGCATGCTTCACCTTGTAGATCCATCTGGATCCCGCCACCTTTTTCCCTTGTGGCCTCGACACAACCTCCCATACCTAGTTTTTCATAATGGAGTCATACTCCTCAACCATAGCCTCCTGCCACACATCATGTTGTGCAACCTCCTCGAAGATGGAAGGTTCAAAGCTAATCAACTCTGTCATTAGTGCCATATAACTAAGCCTCTCTGGTGGTACACTTGGTCTAAAAGATCTCTGTGGAGGATAACCAGCCTGGAATCCTGTACTGTGGAACTAAACCACTTAGGCCTTGGCCTAGTGTCAACCTGCTGCGGCTGCTGGATATTCGTCTCCTGTTGCAGCTCATCCTCCAAGTCAATGACTGTATGATCCTGTCTACCTGACTCCCTTTCACCACCAGAACCTGTGCTCTTTGTCTGTACCTGTACATCTGGCTCCTCCAACTTGACCCTTGAATCTTGTGCTGGCTGCTACTCTGCTGGTAAGTCCAAAAATCTCCGCAAGGCCATGTCCTCATCGAACTGGACATCCCTGCTTATAATGATTCTCTTGCGAGCAAGAATGTAAACACTATATGCCTTCGAAGTCTCGATGTATCCAACAAGTAACCCCTTCTCTCCAGAAGGGTCCAACTTCTTCCTATTGTCAGCATGAACATGACAATAGTAGACACTGTCGAATATGCAAATGTGACCCACATCTGGCTTGGTGCCGGTGAAGACCTCCTCTGGTGTCTTTCTCTCCAAAGTTGCGTGGGGACACCTGTTTTGAATGTATACTGCAGTTCTGTATGCCTCGACCCAAAGGAATAGTGGTAATCCTTGATCAAATAGCATGGCCTTGGTTGCTCCAACCATAGTCCTGTTCTTCCGCTTTGCAACTCCATTTTGCTGTGGGGTATGGGGCACAGTGTGCTCCTTCTTAATTCCCTTAGCCGAACAATACTCCATGAACTCATTGGAAATGTACTCACCCTTGTTGTCTGTCCTCAACAGCCGAATCTTCTTTTCTGTTTGGTTCTCCACGAGAGTTTTGAACTCTCAGAACTTCGCAAAGACCTCTAACTTGGCCTTCAGGAAATAGATCCACGTTTTCCTGGAACAGTCATCAATGAAGGTTACGCAGTAACTGTAACCACTGAACGAATGGACACTCATAGGTCTGCATACATCAAAATGCACCAAGTCCAAGGGCTCCATAGACTTCTGCTCATTCTGTGGGAAGGGTTTCTTGATGTTCTTCCCCAAAGCACAACCCTTGTAGTGGTTATGCTATTCCTCCTGTACCTAAGGAACTCCAATGACTGCCTGTCTCAAATGTTGAAGTGCTCAATGGTGTAAGTGTGCCATCCTCCTATGCCACAACTCACCCTGATTTCTATTGTTCCTGATTAGAGCCTTTGCAAGCTCAAAGTGTAGTCTGTACACTTTCTCGCTCCTCCTGCCAATCACCCGATCCAAGCTCCTATCTGACCCCTTGGTCCTGATATATACTCTATGGTCACAGAACTTCACTTGATATCCCTTGTCCTCTAGAGTAGAGATTGATATAAGGTTCTTGGTTAGTCCTGGAACATACAACACATCAGCAAAACTGAGGGATTTTCCAGACTCCCTTTGAAATGAAACAGTGCCAACTCCTTACGCCTGATACTGCGCATCATCACCCAGCTCAACGTGGATCCCTGTTCTACCCTCCTGCAAGTCTTTGAAGAATCTCTTTTGTCCAGTCATGTGACTAGATGCTCCACTGTCGATGTACCAAATACTGCTCCCTGTGGTGCTTGCCATGCAAGCTGTCAAGCAGAACTCCTCATTGAAGTTCCTGCTGAACTCATCCACCTCTGCAGATCCATCCATTTGAGTGTTACTCTTCTTCCTGTCTGGGCACTAGGAGGCAAAGTGTCCCTGCTTGTTGGAGATAAAACACTTGACCTTTGACACGTCAAGGTTCTTCTTACCATCCTTTTTCCTCTTTGCCTTACCTTTGCTCTTCCCTGTAAGGGCTAGAGCCTCCTCGTCCACATTCTATGGGGCACTACTGGATGAGCCTGATCCTTGACCCATGCGGGTGTCTTCTTGCACAAAGTCATCCCAAAGTCTCTGCCAATCAGGGAGATTCTCCCTAGCCACCACACCCTTGCCAAAGGTGTCCCATGGCTTAGAGAATCCATTGAGGTCTATCCGAACTAGCTCCTCCTCATCAGTCTTAGATCCAACAGCTTCAAGCCCATCCCTGATCTATGTGAGCCTCGTGAGATAAGGCACCACTCCTTCTCCCTTGGCCATCTTGGTGCTGCGCATCCTCTCTTTGCAACACCATCTTTCATTTCTCGTTCTTGCTTTGGTATAGACTCTCCAAAGCCTTGCACATCTCTAATGTGGTCTTCTTAACAGAAAGGTGAGGGACTATATGGTTTTTCACTCCATCCATGATAATTAGCATGGCTCTGGAATCAATCTTCTTCCAAGCTGCTTGATCTATCGGATCTGTTGGTGCAACCTTCGTGGAGTCAATGTGCTCCTCTGCATCACTAACGTCCAGGATCCTTGTGATCCTTTCTTTCCATGTAGGAAAGTTCTGAGCACCTTAGAGTCTATCCTCAACTCTCAACTACATGGCCATTGTGAGGTGTTACCTGTCAAACCCTAGATCTCCAATATAAGTGTGTGTCTTCAATAGATCTACCCTTGATCTATCATTGCTGCTGCAAATCTCTCAGCTTTAGCTCACTAGAGCTCTGATACCATGTAAATTTTCCTTTAATATTCAAACTAGGGCTAACAGTGCATGCAAGATCTCTACTGATAACCACACATGAATATCTTTTACAGTATGTAGCGAAATATAAAACTGAGAAATAAATCACAACATCACATCACAATATAGACATTATTATTTTGGGTATGGAAACCTTCGGAAAAACCCAAGATGGAAAAACTGGTGCAACAGTCAGATATAGATTTTATTATGAGAAAATATGGAGCATTTACAATAACATCATCCTTAGTTGAATTGGAACATGTCTGGGACAAGTCCCCATTGATTTAGGGATGTGTTTTTTTCTCCGTATTTTTCCTTTTTCTAATTTTTAATTCAGTTTTTTGCTCTTTTGGAGATTTTTTTCCCTTAAGCGATAAATAATCACTTAAAACTTAGGAAAAGTGGGTTTTGGGGTAAAGTGGGTGCTCTGACTTTGAAAACGGGCACCCGCATGACAAATTTGGCCCCATAGGCACACCTTTATGACACTTTGATTTTTCCCAATTAAACTATTAAAAAATAGCATAAGTTTACTTGAAAAATTATTTTTCTTGGAAATTAAAAGAAAACACTAGGGGGCCTAGTGCAATGTTCATATGACTCAAAAAAGTGACTAGCATAGTAATATACATAGACACCTAGACTTTAATAACCTTCTAAGTCCTAACCACCAAGGCGAATACTCCAACTTTGGAGGTTGGGTGAAAAACTTGAAAATTTTAAGTTGTTTGTGCAACAACCGATAATTAACAAGGAAAAAACACTCTAGAGTATCGCATTGATAGCTAAGTCTAAGTAGGCCAGGCTTTTTACAAAAAGTCATCATGCTACGCCAACTTATTAGAAATTCCCCGTAGGGTATGAACATGCAAAAAATTAAAAAAAAGGAGCCAAGATTGCCTTGAAAGGTCTTTTCAACTTGTGAGCACTGACAATGAACAAAGGACTTGTTCATAACTTTGGTAGCTCACTAGAAATCCACCTAAGTGCAACTTAGTGGATAACATGTTGTAGTCTTTGTAGGTTCCTAGAGCGAGGGGTGTTCGAAGGGGAAACAACCTTGAAATAATTTTCTTGGGTTTGTTTTTGGCTTGTTTTGAGCTTTTTTTCAGCCCATTGTAAACTAATTTTGGGGTTCTAATTTAATCCCGTTTAATGGATAAGGGTTTTGAATGCTATAATATTGTATTGTATATAGAAAAACATACAATGAGATAGAGTGGAGAAACTCTTAGGAATGTTTGTTTTCTTGGTTTTGGGTTTCCAGGGTAAATCGTTGTATATGTGTGCGAGCCATTGTTAATTTGTTGTGTTTTAGATTCTATTTGGTATTTCTTTTCTTTACACAAATTTATCAAGGTTTTTCAATCTAGGGGGACATAGTTATTTATTTAAATGAACATTGAAACCATAGAAAAGAAAGTATTCACGATTTCCACAAACTATGGTCCAAATCCCAAACAAGACAACATCATCTTATTTAAGGACCATTCGAGCCAGTCATAAGCCTTGTCAAAATCTTTCTTCATAAAAAGAGGCTGTACACTGTGTTACCTCCCAAACCTGCACTAAATAAGACCTTGGAGGAGCTAAGAAGGGCTACCCATTGTCACCACAATATCTCCCTCTCTCACTTTAGGCCAACTTTCCTTTGGCACAAGTGCTATATCCCTAGAATAGGATTGGTAAAGCTTATGCAATGGAGGCTCAAGGTGAAATCAAGAGTGAGCTTTAGCAAAACAAAAAATTGTAGTGTAGCTTTTGTAAATAAAGTGGGTGGAGGGTTGAGACTAGTGTCAATCCACAAGGGCAATGGAGTCAATATAACAAGCAAAGAGGGTCATAATATGTGGAGAATGCATAGTCAAGCCATTACAAATGCACCATGATTATCCCACATGGAAATAAGGATTACGAGAATAAATGAGGGCCATACACAAGGTGCACCATCACAACCACAAAATTTAAATACAAGATGATAATATACAACCATGAAATGATTAGGGAGAAGGCATAGCATGTAATCATTAGCCAAGGAGATAAAGATGGAGTTACCTCTAAAGAGCGATCAACCCCAAACACTTCTCAACTTTACACCAAACATCCCCAATATCAAGGCCACAACAAGAAATTAGGAGGGTTACAATCTCAAAATAATTCCTTCTTATATGACAATTGCACATCTAGATATTATTTCCTGCATGCATAAAATTGCATGCCAATTCTATATAGAACTTAAGTATTTATGAGACAAAAGAAAGGGAAATTGACAATCACACATAAGCTAAGTCACTTGACACGGGGACACGGGACACGAAGGACACGAAAATACGAGAGTCCGACACAGACACGGTGACCCCTGGAATCAGGACACGTAGGATACGTTTTATATACATATATATATATTTTAAAATATATATTAAAATTTAAAAATATAGACATATAGATCCAAAAATATTT
>LPNX010082823.1:122808-144516 GCA_001517045.1 Pseudotsuga menziesii
AACTCGACTGTCTTTTTCCGCCGGTCATGTGTCCTATTTTCGGGATTCGTGTCCGGTTTTCGGGACACGCTTAATTTTCGTGTCCGATTCGATTCATTTTCGTGTTCGGTTTTAGGATTCGACTAGAAGTCGAATCGGTCTCGTGTCGGACTCGAATCGTGTCCGATTCGATCCCCACGGGACACAGGGGGCCTAGAGGACGAATCCGGTTTCATAGCACATAAGCTAGCACCTTGATTAATTGCTCCAAATAGATCTTCAACTAGGCTCTCATATCCCCCATTTTGCATGGGTGTCCACTTGTAATTTTTATTACAAACTTCATGGGGGTGGCATGTTGACGACACCTTGGATGACAACTTTTGGATGTTCATGGAGATTTAATAATTAAGTGAATTGTTCAAATCAAGACTTTGTATTCAAACCCTTGTTTGTCCAACGTCCTAGCTTAGATGGGGGCTTATGATATATGGATGCAAAGGTTTTTTGGATGGCTATCTCATGGTGCTAAATGCTTAGCCTAGTTCTCCATGGTTTAGAGTCTAGAGTAATCAAGTCACTTTGCTAGGCTGTTTTTGCTGGTTTTTGGGCCATTTTTTTGCAGTTTGGTATCCTGTCTTTTGGATGGTAGATCTCACTCATTATAGCTTAGTTTGGGAAGTACCATTCATGGTTGGAAATCTCTTTTCGAGGCCTTTCTAAAGTTACAGAACGCTCAACCATATTCCTAATAGTTTGGGAGCGTTGGAGTAATCTTTCAGGCTGTTTAGCTGGTTTCTAGGTTGTTTTCAACAATTTGGTACTGTATATCCTGGAGGGTAGATCTCACTTATCCTAGCTCGGTTTGGAAGTGCCATATATGGTTGGAAATATCCTTCCGAGACCTTTCCAAAATTATATAACACGTAATGAGATTCCAAAGGGTTTGAGAATGATAACGTCATCTTTCAGGCCATTTTTTCACCTTTTGGAGCTATTTTCAGCATTTGGTTTGATCCTATTGGCACATGCTTGGACCATTGGCACCACTTTTGAGGAGAGCTTTGAGTTATAGGGATCTAAGGGGTCAAACCGTAGATCTAACCTCTTTTCATCATTTTTTGACCTAGGTCTAGTGGTGCACCCAAGGGTTTTAGTGGAGGTTATTCATTGTTTACTCCACCGAGTCCACCCTAGGCTAGATCTAGGAATTTATTGTTATTTTACTGTAAAGGAAGTTGATCTACTCTCCTATATAAAGAGAACCTCTTCCTCATTTGAACTCATGGTTGGATTTTGAAAGCTCTCTCTTTTGGAGACTAATTGCCATGTGTTTGTGGAGTATTTTGAAGTTTAAGGGCTTTTTTCTCTTGGGTTTTCTTGATAATTGAATATTGAGGTAGCATGATTCTTTTGGCATTGTAAGACCTTTAACCTAGTCCATTGAAGAAAGTCAAATTTGCTTAGGTGGATTAAATAGGGATTTACTTCTTTGTTTATTTTATATTTTAGTCTTGTGATTTGGCTACCTTAGGTGGGGTTACAAATCAAGCTTGCATAAGCTAGGGTATAAGCTAGGGTTACAGATTGAGGTGTGTGCTAAGGCCACCCTTCTTTGGTAAATTTTGCATGAAGCTTCAAGACTTTCGTGGTAGGAATTTGTCTTGTTTTGTAGAGGTTCTAGTCAAACACTTTCAAACAAGGCCTAAAGGCGGGTCATCCCAAGACTACATATGCCTTGTGGATTGGCACTAGTCTTCATAGCCTCATTGCCATAGCCCTCCTATCACCTACACTACAAAGAAACACCTCAGGTTTTGCTAAGCTTTACTCTTTGAATGACCTTGCCCCTCATTGCCATAGCCTAGCAATTCTAAGGAATCCCTCCTCAAGTTAGAGAAGAGCCAACCATAAGTTCTTAGAGGTGGTTATCAAGGTGTGGGTAACAAATCTAGGTTGTATTTGGGCTAGATGTGTTCTTTGGGGCTTTAACTATACTAGTTCAAGCTAGAACAATTTGGCACCTTTACTGAGGATAAATCCCTTTTCCTAGAAATTTGGAGATCATGCTTGATGAGTCATGACATTTTGTGGGAGGTTACTATTGTAGATTCCTCTTCTCACATGGAGACTCCATGAAGGGACGAGGCCCTTGTTCTTTGCTTATTTTTGAAGATTGGTTGTTTGTAGGGGTGATGCAAACAACATTTGAAGGCATTAAAGATCACCTTGGCAACTCTACACATTTTGGTATTTGTATGAGGTATGCTCATTCATTTTTAGATTAGGTACCCATATTTGAAGATCCGAAGATGATACAAGGTTTCTTGATCAACCATGGATGTACAATTGGCTTAATCCGTTGGATTTCATAGACATCCCAAGATATCCTAATCAATTTCATGGTGATGATTGAAATGAATGCATCCCAAATTTTTGTGGACATGATGATTCAGTTGAGTTGCATATTGTATTTTTGTGGAATCTCTTTCAAAATTAGATGTGGTCCATGAAGATATTAGGATGAAAATGTTCAAGGTGTCTTTCAATTTGATGGATATTGATTTAAGAGATTGGTATTTTGGGCTTCCTAATAAATTGATATCTTCACTCAAAGATTTTCTCAAGGTTTTTTGTGAGAAATGGGAACCTAGTCTTGTTGAAGATCTTGTTTCCCTTCCTTTTGAAGAAGACTATGATGAAGATCCAGCCTTTGTGGAAACCCTTGAAGAGGTCCATCATGAAGTTGATCAAGAGGACATTGTTGAGGAGCCTTTTCATGATCCCATTGAAGCACATAATGGAGACCTATTTGATGGAGTCATGATGCTCCTACTTGTTCTGCTCATAGTGATGAAGGTTTTGTGAGTTCTCCTTCCTCTCTTATTCTTGAAAACAAACCCTTGTTTAATGATGAGGGAGATAGTGCATGCATCTCTCCTTTTCATGTAAATTTAAATGCAAGTTTTCATATTGTTGATCGTAGTAGGGACATGGAAAATCTGGAAATTTTGAGAATCCCTTCTATGATATTTGTAGTGATGCATCTAATGAAGATGTTGCAGATTTGGAAGCTTTGGAACCACCAACCATGGAAGAGGACCCATTTGTAATGTTGATTTTGGGCATCATGTTGAGCACATTTTTGCATATGTATTCCAACCATCTCCAATTTTCAGGGTTGTTTTGGGGCATATTTTTCACGGTAATTGCCAACCATGTATGAAGGGTTTTCATGCAGGTTTTCCAAGTCATTTGGAGAAGATTTATAAGCCTAGAAGTACATAAATTTTCATTGTTGGATCCAACTCTTAATCAAGTAAACTTGCAAGTAACTTGAGAAGCCAAATGGCCTCACAACGCATCATCCTAGCTTTCATATAATCTACCTTTGCTGAGCTGAGTGCCATGAAAGTTTGCTTTTAGCTGAACCAAGATATCTTCGCTGATCCCAAGCAAAAGCAACACCCTAAGGTGCCCAATCTGTCTGGTGCAGTCCTTACTAATTTGAGTCTATATACCCTTGCAGCTTCACTTCACCGTCTCCTAGATGTATCTGCTCATACTTGACTATGGCCCTCAAGTATATGAGCGCATGTTTTGCTGCTACCCAATGCTCCTACCTTGGCTGCACCATGAATTGAGTTAAAGTGTTCACTACAAAACATAATATCTAGCCTAGTGCTGACCAGATACATTAAAGAACCTATCAAATGCTTGTACAATGTGGGATCCACCATATCTAAATCTAAAGTTGTTTCCTTCTTCAGATTAGTAATCATAGCTGTGGCCACAATTTTGCATTCCTCCATTTGGAATCTCTTTAGAATCTCGACAGGATACTTACCATGTCCAAGGAAAATCTCTCTTAGTTTGTGCCTAATCTCCAATCTCAAGAAGTAATGCATACTGTCAACTTTCATCTCGAACTCACTTTCCATATCTTCCTTACACCATGTAATGAGCTTCTTTGAACCTATAAGGAACATGTCATCTTTGCAAAGCACCAAAATAAGTAGACATGTCTCAACAAATATGAAATATAAGTTGGGGTTTGCTTCACTTTTGGTGAAGCCCATACTTTGCAGGTATTCATCGATCCTAAAATACCATACTTGCAGTGCCTTTTTGGGTCCATACAAGGCCTTTTTTAGTGTGCACACATGGGACTCATATCTATTGATCTAAAAGCCCTGAGGCTGCTCTAATGTATATCTCTTCCTCAATTATCAAATTGAGGAAACTTGTATTCACATCCATCTAATGTATCCTTCATTCCATCATGGTGACTAACGACCACTGTGTTGGAGACAATGGCACACTGAGGGGGGGGTGGGGGTGAATCAGTGTGCTAGCACTTTTATAAATATGTTCCCTTCTTAAAACTTAACCAGAGTTTATGATATGCACAACACTACCAAGTACATTATCATTCATCTACTAATCAACAGATGTTTATCTACATAAACATGTCATCAGCATAGATCATAACAAGAGACAACACCAAACAATAAATATGTTCCCTTCTTAAAACTTAACCAGAGTTTATGATATGCACAACACTACCAAGTACATTATCATTCATCTACTAATCAACAGATGTTTATCTACATAAACATGTCATCAGCATAGATCATAACAAGAGACAACACCAAACAAATATAGTAAGCTTTATTTATAATTTCATATGAACTACAATGAATACTTCAATCTTCGCGATTACATCAACCCCAACTGACTGAAGAGCATCAACTCCTATTCCAAGGCCCAACCTGGTTTTCTTAGCTCCAACTAAGAAAGGTTGAGGTATCCAAACCTCAGATGCAAGACTAGCTTGCAATTACAGATTGATCATTGTCATCAACTCTGTCCACTATTCAACTCAATCAACTGCTGCTCATCATAGGTCTGCTTCTGCTCATGCCAAATACTAAGGTCTGCTCAAGTGAAGTTCACAAAGATGTGCTCATCAAAGGGTATACTCATCCAAGACATCATGATGTTACTTGTCCACTTATCAGGCTGTCATTTCACTGTCTTTGTCAGTCACTTTCATGCCAAATCAAACCCAGATTAAAGACTGTCAACAGTTGCCATTATCATACATGTGTCACTATCAATCTGTTGTCAAGTCATGTCATCAATGTAATATACATCAGACCATCACTGTCAAGTCAACTGTGGATTCTTCAAGGTCTGTAGTAACAATGATACAGGTTATTTTGCATCTATCTTAGACTCTTTTAGCAGGAGCTTGGGTCTGCTATCATACAAAAATCTGCTTACTATAATTTTGCTCATACACATCTACTTCACATACATCATTCCTCTTTCTGAATAGTCCAAACTCAGAGTTAAACACTTTCTTCTTCAACTATTTACTACTGCTGCTCCTGGACAATACTATCACCAAAATCAGAGCTCAGAAATCACCTCCTATTCGTTATCCTTCCACTCCTGTTGCTGTCACAGTCTTTAATTGGTCACCTGAATTTCAGAGAACATAAAAAGCTTCCAGAAAAACATTAACAAAAACTTCACTGTGGCTGCCTCAGACTAGTCCGAAAATTTCAGAGCATTATCTTCAATTTATTACTGCCGATTTAGTGTGGAGAGACCCCTATATATATGTATCAACGTGGAGAAGAGGATTTTAAACTGAGCCGACCTGCTATAAAAATTAATTCTTGAATAAAATTTATTCCTTTGACTGGGCCGACTCCACAAGTTTCATTTTGTGGTTGTATTTCATTAAATTTTAATTTTGAATTATGGCCAGCAATGCCTGCAAGCTTATCCAAAGGTTTAAGCATATTTTTAATGGTATAAGAGTATTAAGGTCTTCATCATGCTTCCGATTGGTGGGGGATTCATCATGTGTTCCATTATCAACAAGAGCATTAAGTCACAATGCCAAAAATAAACTTCACACCATGTGTATGGGTCATATGTCCAAAACATTACCAAGTGCACCATCAATGATCTTCTAGAGATTATCATCAAACATGCCATGTGATCATGTCCTTGGTTCCTCCATGGTTTTCTTACCAAGTACAAGCAAGTGGACTCCATCAACAAGAGTGTGGTCTCCATGACTCAAACCATGTCCAAGGGTTCCATGACCCCATAAAGCCACAAATGACCACAAAATGGGTCATTTGGACCACCTAGTGCTCCAATGCACAAACAACCAAGTCATGCTTGCCATGTCATCAACCTATGTCAATCCTTTGTCATTAATAGCTTGTCATCAATGGCAACCATGCTCAACACACTGCTTTAATGGAAGTGTACTTGGTGATTGGAGAAAAGGTTTCCTTGTAGTCCACTCCCTCTTTTTGCGAAATCTTCTCACCACAAACCTTGCTAGTAACTTCTTTATGTTTCCATTTGTTGCATGCTTGATCTTGTAGAGATACCTAGAAGTCACTATTGATTTGTCATTTGTTTTAGGAACAATGCCCCATACATCATTCTTTATGATGGATGTGTACTCCACCATGACATCCCTCCAAATTTGTTGGTTCGTCGCCTCCTAAAAACTGGAAGGCTCAGAATCTATGATGTTGCTCATCAACACTATGTAGTTT
Source organism: Pseudotsuga menziesii (assembly GCA_001517045.1). Classification (NCBI taxonomy): domain Eukaryota; kingdom Viridiplantae; phylum Streptophyta; class Pinopsida; order Pinales; family Pinaceae; genus Pseudotsuga; species Pseudotsuga menziesii. Next base: position 129,378 of record LPNX010082823.1, read on the forward strand.
GGAAAATTTCTTCGGAGGTTTTCTCTCCCTAAATGAACTCCTAGGAGCCTCAACATGCTCTTGATCATCCCTCAATGTCTAAGTGAACCATTGAGATCTCTTGACAGAACTAATAGGAGCTGGTGACTCCTCCTTTGCACCTAAAGGCTGTTGCCCCAAATTGGAAGTCATTGGTGACCTTGGCTCAACCTTCAAAGCTTCTTGCTCCTCATTCTTTGTCACTAGAATAGGCTCATGAGACTTCTTGGATGCAAAGTCTTCCTCAAACTTTACATCCTTTCTTACAATTGTCCTTCTCTCCTCTTGAATATAGTTTTTTTAGGGATTTGAAGTCTCACTATAAATCGACAAACAACCCCTTCCTGTTGAAGGGCTCCAACTTGGTCCTCTTCTTGATTGATACATGGATATAAACTGGACAACCAATGATCCAGAAATGGACCACCTCTGGATTTACACCAGTGAATGCCTCTTTTGGTGTCTTGTCCTCCAAAATCCTTTAAGAACACTTATTCTGGATGTAGATTATTGCATTGCATGCTTTTTCCCATAAAAATATTGGCATATCTTTGTCATTTATTATGGGCTTAGTAGCTCCTATGTTGGACTTGTTCTTTTGCTCCGCAACCTCTTTCTGCTATGGGTTGTATGCTAAGTTACCAAGATACATATACAGATCCTAATCCGGATTCAGATTCGCCATATTTTCTAAAACCCAGGATCCAAATACGGTGAGGAAACGACAAGTACAAAAAGATATAAAAACATTTTTATAATAAATAAAAAAATTGAGTGAAGAAACAAAACTATTGAGGAAACACAATAGTAGAACTATAAATTATTGTAAGAAAAAAGAGTTCCTATACCAGAACCTCTTTCTGCATGATCTTGAAGTAGGGAAAAACAATGTTTTAGTGAGCCACAATCCACATGTCCCTATCAGCAGGGAATAAAGTGGTTTTGTTGAAGGCTATGGCAAGACTACATAACAATGTTGAAGTGGGCAACAACATAGCACATAAAGATAGATCAGCCCTTGACAACAAACCTTAACCATAAAGATAAATCAAATAAAAATGTTGAGAGAAGACCTTGATAATAATATATTACAATTCAAGAGCAAACCTTGATAATAATATATTACAGTTCAAGAGTAGATCTTTACATAAAGATAGATCAGACCTTGAGCAAGAATGTGGTTTATGCTTTTAGCCATTAGGTGTTTAGGGTTATTAAGTTTTTCATTAAAAGACAAATTTTGGGGTGGGAGCAATTGGGCATAGAAGCACTGGAAGTTTCAGGATCCGTTTGAAAATTTCAGGATTTGTTTTATTTTTCACAGGATCCGTTTCATGGGACCAGGATCCGTTTCCTTCTATAGGGGATACGTTTCCATGATGGATCCTAGGAGGATCTGATCCAGAAACGTCGGATCCGCGGATCCTACACATTGGGGTTGTGGATTTGGTAACATAGGTTGTATGGAACAATGAACTCCCTCTTGATTCCTGCATCTTTGCAGAAATCCTCAAAATCATTGGAGGTATACTCAACCCCATTGTTTGATCCCAAAATTTTGATCTTCTTCCTTGTCCGGTTCTCCACTAGAGCTTTGAACTCCTGTAACCTACTAAAGACCTTATCCTTGGTCTTTAGGAAGTAGATCCAAGTTTTGCGAGAGAAGTCATCCTGAAGGAAACATAGTACATGCTTCCTGTGATTGATATTACTGACATTGGTCCACATACATCCAAATGCACTAGGGCTAGAATCCCCTTAGTCCTGTGCTCACTGCTTGGGAAAGCATCCTTGGCATGCTTGTCAAGTGCACACCTTCTATATACACACTGCTACTCAATGTTGAACTTATGAAATACCTGTAACTATCTCCCTCAGTATAGGAAACACATCGTGATGCAGGTGCCTTGTATTCTTGTGCCATAACTCGAGCAAGTTATTTGTGTTATGAACTAGGGCTCGAATAGGTTCACCCTATAACCTGTATAAGTTGTGTTCCCTAACCTCGATCACCTGAGTTGATCTTGGGCTAGAATCCTTTGGTCCTATAAGGACTCGCTTATTCTTGAACTCAATTGCATATCCCTTATCTTCCATGACTGAAATTGAAAGGAAATTCTTCTTGAGACGTGGAACAAACAACATATAATCAAAGTCTAGTGTTACCTGGTTAGTGTTGGAAATGAATGGTACCAACTCTTACTACTGGATACTTGGCATCATCACCAAGCTTGACCTGAACTCTTGAAACATGCTCGTTTAGACTTGAAAATAGCTCCTAGGTTGATGTCATATGCATAAATGCTCCATTGTCCACATACCACTCGTTCTTTGAAAATGTGTTGGAAGAAAGGAAATATAACATTGAATCGTGCTTGAATTTGGAGACAAACTTGTTCATTTGGGTTTCAGCTAAGGTTGCTACCTGATGTTGTTGTTGCTTCCCTTTACCCTTTTTCTTCTTTGAACACTGTGATGCATAATGGCCATGCTTATGACATATGAAGAACTTGATTTTACTCAAGTCCTTTTTCCATGGCTGTGAGGCTGACTCCTCACTCTTTACCTTGAAAAATTAGGGCATGGTCACTGTAACCTCCTTGCTCCTCGGCCATTGACTCCATTTATGTCTCCTCCCGTATATAATCATCCCACAATCTTTCCTAGTAGGGAAGATTCTCTTGAGCACAAACCAATGTTATCAGAACCGGACCAATCATAGAACTGATAGAGCCAAAAAAATTGAACTAAACCAGAACCGAAAAAACCCAGAAAAAATTGGACCAAATTTGATCAACCAAAATACATAAAATATTCAAATTTTGGAAAAACAAAATTCATGTGCATCCATAAGAATCCAAACAATTATACACAAATATGCAAATTTTCTCATGTATGTAGAAAGTAAGAGTGCATATAACTAAAATCAATTGAGTGCAATCTATATCTGACCCAAAATACGCAAACATAGAGGCTCTAAATGGCCTCTAGAGTCCAAAAAAATTCAAAGCTTCATGCTACAACAATAACTACATATCATCAAAATCATTGCCTATATAAGGATCATATTCGTCAATAGCACTGTGTGCCCCCCACCTTTAGGCTCTAGCTCTTGTCTCTTTCTCAAACCTTAAAGTTGATCCTTCAAGGACTTTAGTCAACACCCTTCAATTTTGATGAAACCTCCTTATCCAAGCATTGGAAAAAGGTAGAAAAAACTTTGCATGCCTGATAAGTAATTTTGCTCGAGTGAAGGGTACAATTTTACTAAGGTCATGGAAAAGGAGTTAAATATTTAGCACCATCGACATTGAGGTACATAGAGGGGTTGATGCACTTGATTAAATGCCAATCCTCTACCCTCATACATGATAGAATCTAGTGGAAACATTTTAATCCTGAAACCTTGAACACTGTTAAGTCTATTGAATTTTCAATGGGATCTAAAGCTCTACTTTTTGCGTGAGTAGTCCAATGAGGATGGAAGTTCTCTCAACATCCCGAAACAATCAATGATAATGTTAAAAATATAAATAAAATGATAGAAAATGAAAGATAAGGAGGATGCCACTTTTACTTTAAGAATTTAATATTACCATTTACTGTTATTGATAATTATTGTTTAGATTATGTTTGGTTATATTAGAGTAGGTTTTTTTTGGTGTTTTTTTTAAAATTTGCATTTTATGGGCTTGTTGTCGCCAGAAACTGGCACGCAAGTGCTGAAGCGCAAAATGCAGGCGCGTCGGCTTGATGAGAACTCTCTCTCGAGAGGCCAATGTCACCACACCCCTCTCTCCTCGCTTCAGGTTGGCTCTTCTATAGCTCTAGGGGGGTTTCCCTAAGTTAGGATCGCTAAGGCAGGTGCAGTTGAGGGCAAGGTGATCTGAAGAGGCTACCTTAAAGAAACACCTGTAACAAAAAGGTAAATGTATTTGTGCTTGATGGACAGGAAGGGAAGGGAGGATCAGTGCTCGAGGGAAGACCAATTTCAATATCCGAAGGGTGAATGGAGTCAAAAGGGTATTCAAGGAGGCCTTGCGTTTCACAGAAGGGAGACTAAGCTGGTCCGTTCCATAATCAGAGGCAAGGAGAATGGAAGTATAACTGACTACTATCTATTACTCCTAGACCTTTAAAAACATAACAACGACAATCAACCTGGTAGCTGCAAATGCTTGCCCATTGTGTTAGATTATAGCTCTCTATGCTAAGTCTAGTTTACAACTTATGAAAAACAGACAAAGAACTATGACAGAGATGCCCAAGATATTCAAAAAAACCCAACATGACTTTTCTTTATTCAACTCTGGGGAAAAATCCTCCCAGCGAATTTTTCCATGCTTACAAAAGAGAACGCTGGCCTCTTTATAGGCTAAAGAATGCCATTCTCCCTTTTTCTAAAAAGAAATAAAATAAAATAAAACGATAAAAAGGGTAAAGTGAATCTAGATCCCCTTTTCTCTCTAAGAAAACTGTTACATTTAAAAGGAGATCCACTATGATTTAGTGGTTGTAACTCTCAAGTAGCAAAAAATAACGCTAAGAAAAGGGTCGACTATCCATCGACTGCCAAGCGTGAGTTTAACAAGGTATTTTATCCATAGCAAGAGGATGATGCCAACAGCAGATGCACTGCTTTTAACAGCCACGTAATGGGTACACCTATAGCAACAGTCACCATTGTACTCAAATCTCGGCTGCCCATGATGATGTTAGGTGATGTAACGTCTGCCCGGCTGTCACGAATTTAAAGGAAACCGGCTGCTAATGAACCCATCAAGGACGCCGATTGCAACCATTTCACTGATGTTGTAGTCGGCTGCCAGGAAGAAATTACACGCTGCACAAGTGACGGCCCCAATCATTCACGGGTTGCGTCACGATCTGTCTCTGTCGCTGATGAAAATTCGCTGAAACTCACGCTGTCAGCGTGGTAATCCAGGAGAAAACGTGAACACGCGTCAGGAAAATGAAACCGTGAGCTGCTCCAAACTATGAGAACCTCTATGGCCGGAACGACGTGTGTAAGCTTTGTGTTTCTTAACATTGAAGGCGCTAAAACGCTGATGTGGAAGCCTCCTGAAGATCATCTTCAGCAACGGACGACCATGGAAATCTTGACGCATCATCAGAGAAGAATGTGCCTTACTGAAGAGAACCAATCTCTAACGCTGAAAACATGAAATCGACCACCAATGTTACTGACTGCCAATTGCATAAACGGATAACCCGTGAAACATTTGATACCTAACAAAATACGCATGAGAGGATTTCCCAATTGCTAGCGCGTATGTGCTCAACGATTCAGCTTCTGGTTAAACCGTGGTTTTGATTCGAAAAACAAAACCAGCCTTCAAAATTTCGGGACTCGGCTGCTTTAACTTCACGACTAGGGTTCGGTGGAAATACACTGCTCCCCGCAAAAATTACTCACGCCGCAAAAATTACTCACGCTGATCTCTCGGCATGTATGATGGACACGACTTTTGATTTGCTCCCGAAGCTCCACGATGGGACTCCTCCAAATTCTAGAGCATTCACAAACCTGCTCAGTAATGCAAAGGAGTAGTCTTCCAGGCAAATTTCAGAGATGTGCCACTTTTTACGATTTTTTGAATAGCAATGTCAGGCGCATCATTCCTCAGACGACTTTCAAGACCTTTTACAAGCATTGATCCCAGCCCTGTCAAGGAGTGCAAAGTCCCAATCCACTCTTCCAATTTGTCCAGTCCTCCACAATCTTTTCCAGAATTGATGCCAGCTTTTCCTGAAAAAGTATACCATCTAGCTGCTCACGAAAGTCAACTGATCGTTTCCTTGTTTGGCAGTGCCCCAGTTTGCAAAACCAGAGCATGTCCTGTTGATATCAATCTTCTCTGAGATATTTGGAGTTAATTCATTTGCTGGCTCCAAAACATTTCCATTTGGACACTGTGGAGAACAAGATATATTGAATCCAGGCAGATTAATTTTCACTTTCTGTGGCAAACTGCTAAGAACTGGAAGTAGTGATGCTGGGTAAAATAACAAAGAAGGTTTTCCATATGTGGACTCCCAAAATGCAATAGTGCGATTGGCTATTGGAGAATGAATATACTCAAATGCTGGCACTAGTAAAGGTTCCTGGAGGCTAATAAAGTTTGAATAAAATATTATGGGTGGTCGACTCTTATGCAAGCAATTGAGCAATTGATTCCAAACCTTCTCAAGTTGGAAAACTAGACTTACTTCCTCGGAAATTCTCTCAAAAATTGAGCAAGCACAAAGCCACTTAGATAAAGGGTTAGAGAGTTTCTTGAAACCATAACACAGTTCCAATCAGCATTTATAGCTTGCTCCAGAATAGAGTGCCTACTGCCCTGAAGGTATGCACTCTGGTGCTGAAGAAATGCTGTTTTAACACCCCTCAAACCTGTTGTACAGAATCGAGCTTCTTAGTAATTGTTGTTTGATGCTGGAGATAAATGCCAGCCACTTTCTTAGGCTGAAACTGACAGCTCGGCACACCTGGGAGCTTTGCTTTTGTTCACTTTGCGGGTCTGCATGTATAGAAACACCTAAAACTGCTCCTTGGGTTGAATGACCATGAGATGAGTAACTAAAACCAGGCTTACTATTATAAGCCCAACCAATTTTCCGCTGAAGATCCCCTATCATATCGCGGTACTGAATGCTGCGTGTCACGGCAAAGTCACTGCACTTGTTTTAAATTGGCAATTGCATCCGCAACCAGTCATGCTCTTCCATTGCTGCTTTGTGGACATTTATGTCAACATGGGGGTAACAGAGAGCCCTGTCAAAAAAGGGTGATAACAGGGCCCACAGCCGTGGTTGTACGGCGTTGTACAGACCATCCAGTTCCATATGGAACTGACAGGTTTGATGAAAAAAGGTTGGTTCGATACAGTACTGATTTTTTCTGGTCTGGGTAGGCGGTTTGGACCGTTAGAGGGCTGAAATTGGTTGGGTCGGCTGGTTTTGCATGAACTGGACCAATTCTGATAACACTGGCACAAACACCTTTGGCAAATTTTTCCCACTGAGATGGGAACCATTTCAGTGACCACTTCACTAGCTCTTCAACCTTCTCCCTAACTGCTACAAGTTGATTGGAAATTAGTGTGACCTTCATCAGGTAACTGGGCATGGTGTCTGATCTGGTCATCTCAACAGATTTGAAAATGTTGTGCAATATCATCTTCTTGTTTATGTTCTCGCTCTGGTAAAGGATAACTAGGGCATTGAACATCTCCTTCGCAGTCTTCTTCCCAGATATACAAGGGGTAAGACATTAGGTGCCTTATAATGTAAAGGGTAACAATTGTTTTAATTTGATTGATTTTATGAAATGTTTCCCTTAGAGAAAGCGGTTCGTCATCTTGTTTGACATATAGAAGAGGGTATAAGCATCAATGTGTGTGAGGACAGTTGAAGGGATTGAATAGATGTGTTTCATTTTGAAGAATATGTCCTATAAGATATTAGGTTGCCTTATAATGTAAAGGGTAACAATTGTATTAATTCAATGGATTTTATGAAATGAGAAAATATTATATTTATGAAATGACAAAAAATTACGTGGATAAGTATGGTTTTAGAGAAGTGATATAGGCTTTCATCCAATTTTTGAGAGCAATGCCTTGGAAAAAAAGATAGGCTTTCCTTCCACCTTAGGGAAGAACAAACGCTTTCATCCAAATTTAGAGAGCATAACTTGAAAGGGTTTTCTCCAAAATATTACTTATCAAATGCCTTGGATTGTACCACTTCAGGAGAAAAGGACGATGGTTAATTCACCACAAACGACCATGCCTCAAGTGATTTGAAAAAGTGTCTTACATAGGTTTAAATGCATTGTTGAAAATGTTTGTCACTGAGACGTGTGTGATTTGAACTTCAAGGTAGTTAGAAACTCATATTGTAATCATGGTTTGAGGTTGTATTCTCGATGAGGATTGGTGGTAAAAAAATGTGGTCCCCGCGTTTTTTGAACCAACCAGTTGTTGCTTTGATTAAAAAAAGCAGAGGTTGACATGCCTTGGTTAGTGGTTATGCATGAGGATATGGGTAACGTAATAGAGCCATTGATGGAAATTCTGGAGAGGGAGAATGCAAAATGTGATATCATTGATCTAGGCTTCATCTTGTATGATAGGGTTGTTTTCTTTGATTGGCAGGACAAATTCAATACCCCTTTGCACATTTTGGCACATGTGCTCAATCCCAAACTCTATAATGTAGTTTCCTTGAAGGTCGCAGGACGAGAAAGGTCAGACACAAGAACAAGGAAGTTCCCATCGTAGTGAGGACAACAATTCAAAAGTTCTTTTCCAGATGTAGCAAAGGATATACTAATTTGGGACCTAGTTTAGAGTGTTTTCTTTGAAACAACAAAATTTACACACACACATATATATGCGCAATTGGAGACGAGGTGACCATAGATCGGATTGTGTCTGGTGGTTAATTTATGGTGTTGGATCTAGTAGTTAATTAACCTTGTCGGTCATGCCCTTTCATAAGTGGCTAGTCCATTAGCATGTGAAAAGAATTGTAACAACTCGATAAATTTATTCCATTCAATAAATCGTAACATGTGTCAACAATATGCTAAAGACTTGGTGTACATGCACTTTAATTTGTGACTCATCTCTCGGGGTAGAGATGAATACAAGTCAAGTCCTTCAGAGGATTGTGATGTGAACGCCTAGGACGAAGATTTAGGAGCAACTTTGGGGAGTCTTACCTTGTCTTCACAGGAACAATGTATTTCTACAGTAAAAGGATTTTCTTCAGGTTCTATAGCAACCTCGAAGAGTCAAACTCAAAACTATAAGTAGACTATAGGTTATTAGATGTAGGGCTTGATGATCTTAATATGTATCATTTTCTAATATATATATATATATGGGCTAGACCCTAATCTACTCTTCTTGTCATGTCTACTCTTCTTGTCTTAATTTGAAGACATGTTTTCTTTTTGTATGTATGAATATTCCTGGTATTTGAATGATTGAATAAACAAATATTGATGGTTTCTCTCTCTATATACACTCACTATTCTTTCTGAAAATTTGAAGTTGTTTTTGGATTGCAGTGTCCATTTTGTTAATGAGTTGAACTAATGATTTGTTGTTTTTTATAGGTGAGATTCTGTAGTGCAGATGTTGTTCGAGAGGAATATTTTACAGCAGAGACCGTGCCTCTTGATTTCAGAGCTTGAATTTTGTTACTGGGAGTTTAAATTGAAATTTCATTGAAGCAAAGGTAGTATTAGAATAGATTAGTGAATGATAGTAACTTACATTTAATAAATGTATCATATGGTGTACTCTAGATCACTGGGAACATCTCAATATTGATCATTGATTGTACTTTGACCGCTATACATTCCTTGGGAACATCTTTTTCTAACATTGTTGGTGATAAAGGACTAGTCGAGCATGGTCATTTATTAAAATTTAATACTACAGATAAATTTGCCTCTTAAATACGTATTCAATGATGTTTTATATAATAAAACAATTATATATCAGCATAGATCAATTTTACACTTGGACCTATCAAGCACTAAGAGTGATGAAGAATATTTACACCTCAAGAAATTTGATCTTTCTTAGTATTTGATAAATCCAGGTTTAAGATGGATGTATTTTGGTTTTAAATTTCTAAGTTTTTGTATAAAATTTGCAAGTGAACTGACACATGCTACCAAATATCTTTATTAGACTTGCCTCTGACAGGTATATAACAAATGGTTTTCAGTCAACCAATCTTGACTTTAAATTAGTTTGTAATTTTTCAAAAAATTATACAAAATTTCAAGTTTGAAAATTAAATATATATTTTTAAAATTTTTAAAAAATATAAATTTTATTTTATGATTGGTTAAGGTAGATGAAATGACTATTATTATTTAGTTTAAAATACAATTGTCAGAAACAAAATTAAATTTAAAAACAATTTTTTTTAAGTTTTTATTTTTATTTTTACAATTAAACATATGTCTCTTTGTACTCTTCAGTAATGACTTCATAATATTTCAATTTTTGGACACTAAAACTTCCTGGAGTAAGCTAGCTGTGGAGCAATCCTCCCTCATTGGACGGAGGAGGAGCAAAGTTAGCGTTGACTTTGCTCCTCCTCCGTTCGATGGAGCGAACTTCCCTATCATCCATCATTGCATTATTAATATGGCTTACAATATCTATGTAATCTATGTAAATCAATTATGCATAAAGAAATTCTGTTCGTACCATTTCACATTAATTATCACTGTTGCTTTTAAGTTCTATTATCCATTAATATTCACATTGACACGCTGTTCCCTCCATTCATGATCGAGTTTATTAATGCATAATTATTAATGTTGTACGCAGAGTAAATGTAACATCCCTGAATGCTCATGCCCAGGCTTCAAATTTGAAGCCTTCAGGGCCCGTCAAGGGCCCTTTTACCCGTCATAGAAGACCGGTTTTTTTTTTCAACATGCGAAATAAATTTAATTACCGAATATGCCCGTCAATCAGGAAATGGTAAAAAGGTTTTAAAAATTTCACTAGAAGGGCTGATCCAAAATCTGCCCGTCAATAGTTTTTAAGTGTGCTGAGTCTGGGGCAGCTGGGGGCCGGGGCTTATGCCATGTGGACAGTGGGACCCTCACCCGTGACACCCGTCACCCAGAAAATTAAAATACATAATATTAAATTATTAATACATTATACATTATACAGTGAATCGTGAATGTGATTCGAATTTAGGACCTCGGTGAAATAGGCTAATTTAAATCAGTGTAATGTCACGACTCACCTGTGTAATCACTAAATTGGAATTTGGTAATATATCATTTCGTATTAACTCCTCCCTCGAGTGACGAGTCCGCTCACAGCTTTCAGTATTTTGGTTTTAAATGGAATTATGGATCCTGCAGGCTGCAATGTTCATTTGGCTTTTAGGGTTTTCATTTGCAGTGTTCCTGGTGCAGGGGAGTTCCAACTTCCAGCCTTGTGTTTTGGCCCGGCAGCCGGCTGTTCGAAGATCAAGGAGTTAGCCCACTGGCGTCTATGGCCATTGTAGTTCAACTGGTTAGTGTTACGTGTGTACTGTGGCCATTTCTGTTTAAATGGTTGGTGTTACGTATTAATGTAATATGTTCATTCTGTAATATGCCATATCAGTTTACTGGTTGTTGTATTCTTCCCTGTTTATATACATTTGCCCACAAATGTATCCTTCCCTTCCGACCAGTTTCCAGTATCTAAATGCTATTTATGACCATATATTGTTGCAATATATTTATACAAAACATATGTCAAATACTGAGCCTTTGATGGCTGCCATTGCCGGCTTCCTTCTCTCTGTATATTCTAAATTGTGACAGCCTTAACAAACTCTGAGCGATTTGTAGCCAAGGATTTGTGAATTGAAATCAATAAGGATTATGATAATTTTTTAGCCATGGAATGAACATGTGAATAGAATTCAATAGGATTGTGATAACTTTTCACTGTTTTGTACTGGTCTTGAAATGGTGGATTTATAAAAACCAATCTTGTATTATAGGCCCAACTGATTGGCGAATGGAAATTGGCCCTAGCTCTTATCCTTATAGGGGAGGAAGGGGAGACGCCTTTATAGATAGAACCCTAAATTACCATGATGATGGAACTGCTATAAAACAACTATTGAGGGAATACGACGGGGGAAATAACCCTAATAACTGCTATTGGGGTGGGACAGTTTTGGATTCATAATTGTAAAATATTTCGCTTTTGTAATTTCTACTTACAAACCATAGCGGGAGACTCCTAAAACTCTAGGCCCCATCATCCAAGCCCACAACAGTTTAGTGGACTCAACTTGTGGGACAATTAATCTTTCTGTGATTGATTTTGATACGCCCAGAACTGTAGATGGTAACAGGGAAATCTTTTCAAAATACATTACATTGGGGCCCGGGGGGCTTGTGAGAAGCGCCCGCTGCTCAATAGGGATGCTGTGGTCCTCTCGCAGTCAGCGCAAACCCTAGGGCCATTCCTGGAAGACCCTGCAGTTTCAGTTTCTTTTCATTTATTTGCACGAGCTGCTGGAGCATTTTCTTGTTCAATATTTCCAACCTGTAATCCACAACAAGGAATAATAGCTCTGGCAAACCATACAAAACGCACAGGGATCAAAATCCAGCTACTTGATCATCATTGACCTCTAAATCCTTTGGAGAGGATTCTCCTGAACCCATGACCAGCTTTCAATGTTGATCCGTTTATCTCGCAAACGTTTGAATACGACGTTAATACTCAAGCTTCTCAAATTTACATTGACTCTTTTAAGTGCTTTTTTAATTGAATTTACAAGTGTCTCTCTTTATTTTCTGTAAGGCCATCGCTTCCAAGCCCACTAGATACTAGTCCAGTACTGGACTCAATCTTCTCAGATTTATAGACTCTACCAGTCCTGCCAAGTAGGTTCAGGAACCAGTGACCACTACAGGTTACCATGGCCCTACAACATACGGCCGCCTATGGGTTTTTTATGGTTGCAGACTGCTGCTGCACTGCAGTGTATTTATATGTTTACTGTTCTCTTCTCTTCCTTCTCTATCGAAAGTTTCACATGCTTTTTCAATATTTATTTTAGAAATTATTCAAGGTAGAAAGTCCCTCCGTGATACTGTGTAGCTGTAGATGTCAAGGGAATCACCGTCTCTAAGAAAAAAAAAACCATTCTCATAAACATTACTTAGTACATTTTAGAGTTATTTCTAAGACATAATTGCAAAACTCTATAGATGCCATGGAGCCACCAGTACAGTCACGTTAGAAAGAACTTGGAGGTTTGTTGATTGTATCAATGTTCATTAACCTCATAATACAGGGTAAAGATCAAATTCTTTGAATATAAGTAATAGATTGGCAAACTTATTCCTTAGAGTTCTGAGAGATTTCATGTTAAAATCCAAGTAATGCCATTTTGAGTTCATGCTAAAAGATTATTTGTATTGCCAAAAAAAAGTGCCGAGCCGAGCAGATAAGGAAGCTTTGACTAGTCATGAACATTACCTTTAATAGGCTAACTTGATCTAGGCGAGTTTACTTTGTGTTGGTTTGACAATTACATACAGTAAAAGGATTTCAATTTGCTTTGGTAAAATGTAACAACTCTCCCTAAATTGACACATCGATTACAAAAGTGAGAGAAGTCAAAGTTGGAAAGTTGTTCCCACTGTCCCTTCTATGAACCCTGCTTGTATTAAACCAGTTTTCGCTCTAATTAATCATAAATCTGGAAGTGCTTTCCAGATTTATTCTGACTTTTTGGTACTTTTATATGGATATATTCTGACTTTTTGGTACTTTGAACGACCAATAACAATCAGGTTGGTAATTTCATGAACGATCTCTTTTAATCATGATTCATGATTCATGGCCTCATATATATTCATGGCAAGTTAGTGACCCTGACTTCACACAGAGAGGGCAATTCAGGGGAAGAGAAGTTCAGCTTTTGAACTATTCTATGAACAACAGAGTCTTTTCTGCTTTTCCATACCAGTATAAATCCATGCTAAATTAAGATTTCTTCTGCATACAGAACTTGTTTTTTATAATTGATTTTTTCTATGGGTTCTTATCTAAGTGAAATTTTGTTTCAAGAAAAAGAGAGTGGATTTACATTTTAATTTTTTTTTTAAGCTTCTAATTGAAACATCAAATATTTAAGATTTCATCAATTAAAAGTGATGTTAATAAAATCTTAAACTAAAACTGGTTTCCTTCTTATTAGTTTAACTTGGTAAAAAAACACTAATTCACATTCCATTTCTCCACTTATTATTTTGAGTAAATAGAAAAACACCATTTCCCCTTTTGGTATCTAAACTAATAGAAAAATACCATTTTACAACTAATTCAGACTACTCCTAGATTTAACCGACCGACCAGGGAGGTCCTTCCTTAAATACAGGGGGAGGTATAAAAAGGGCCCAGGGAAGTCTTTTCATGGCCCACATGGTCCAGGGAAGTCGTTGACCCATTCTTGGTTTTTAGGAATAAATAAAGGCTTTAAATAGTTTCTTCGGGCTTAAAATCCTCATGACATGAAAAGAGGAAGTAATAGAGCTCCAACAATTCCCTATCCGTTAACCAGGAGGAGAGGATGTGGATTTCCCTTCAAAAGCTCTGTCACTATATCAACCTTCCCTTCAATAGATCGAGGAGAGGTTGTAGGGAGGAGGCCAAATATAAATGGGGGAGGGAGCAAGAAAAAAGGAAGCACTTTCTTTATTCAATAGGGCATCTCAATGAGATAAAATACACAGGCTGTAGCATATAATGTAATTGCCAAAGTGTTGTGGGTTCTACCCAATGGAATTGCTGCCACAGCTCTTGTTCACCTAAAATAATAGGACACTGTGAAGTAATACGCTCACTCCAACAGTAAATAAATATGAACTTCATGTTGTAGCTTATCATAACCCCATGACTACTTCACTTTTAATGTTTTTTTTGTTAGTTCTCTCTGTTAAAATTTTGATTGATATATAGATAATTAGAAATCCAAATACAAAAATGGATTTAGCATTTTGATTCTATTTCTATTATAAATTTGTTAGAAATATAACTAAGATAAATCAACTTTATTATTTTTTGTTTTTTCAGATCTCTCTTTTAAAAATTTGATAGAAATATAAATAATTAGAAATCCAAATACAGAAATGGATTTTGCACTTTGATTCTATCTCCGTTATAAATTTGTTTGAAATATAGATTGATAAAATTCAAAATACAATACTAAAAATGTATAGATAATTAAAAATATTTTATTTCAACCAAGAAACCTGTGTTTGTCTGTAATGTCGATCTCTAGGTATGTTTTGGATTCTATAGCTGAGTCCAGAGTCCATTTTCAGGAGAAAGGATATCTCACTAGAATGTGATGCTATGTTCATTCTATAAATAGTGAATTAAGGCAAAATATCTTATTTGATATTCATCAAGTGCTTATTATTTTTGCTTAGTTGATGTATTATAGGTTTCCAAGTTTGAGTCAATATCAACCCGTCATTCTAATACATAAGTATTTAGAAATCCAATTATTAGAAATCCAATTTAACACTTTG
>LPNX010082839.1:0-161249 GCA_001517045.1 Pseudotsuga menziesii
AGAGTACTTGGAGTATGTCCAAAACAAAACCTTTACGGCTACCCGCAAGGAATATGTGGGCTGAAATGGAGTCTTTGGGGCTATTGTTCGTAACGCACCTGTTAGGGTGTGACAGAGATTGGCGCCCCGAGGTCACTTTTCAATAATTTTTCGCTTCCTTTGGGTATTTTGCCACCGTAGAGGTTCGATCGAGGTGTTGGATTTTCATCTGATGGTTTGTCAATTGGGGAGAGTGAGTCCTAATTATGCTAGTCACCCAAGTGGTTTTGATACAGCTTGACTGATCGGATGAATTGCAGCCAAGTGTAGAGCATACACATTGGAGTCTTGTGAATTTTAATAAGTTTTAAACTGGATGTTCTTGTTTAAAAGAAAATCCTCAAAGAACCTCTTTCGATCCAAGTGGATCTCAATTGGGGAAACGAGGAGGGGTTAATTTTAAATTTTCTAATAAACAAAATATAGAAGAAAAGAAATAGATACACAATTCATATTTCTTAATTAATCCTACTACGAATCTCTTTCCCCTTTCGGGTCACTCAGGAAATCGTGGGTAAGTATTATGATTACCTTGAAATGTAGATATGGAATATGGAATTAATAACAAAGTGAATTCTCCTACCTTGCAGATCATATCAATACTAGCTTTAAAAAATAAAGGGAATGAGGAAAATCACGAAAAGACACCGACGCAAATCCCCCCAGGGGGGATGGGGAATGGGCTCGAAAGAGACTATTCAAAGAATGATTTTATTACAGTGGTTACAATATCAAATAACTGATAAATTAGTGCTTTCTTGGTCCTTATACAGGCTGAAACCAAGATCTTACAGTTATACAAAAAATTTACAAATTTTGTGACAAAAGAGAGACCCCTGGGGGCATTTGAGCACTCCAAAAGCCACTTTGGACAGCAGCTTCCTTTCTTCTCTCTCAGACCTGCTAAAGGAAAGTGAGCCTGTTAGAATAAAAAATTCCCAAAAGAACTTTAAGAGTACCTTTGGGTCATCCTACTTTATCTCAAAAAATAATGAAATTAAACTAGCTAAACCGACGAAAAAGGAACCAAGGAAAGCAAGCTTTCCTTGGGATCTTGGCTTGATTTTTGTGCAGCCAATTAAAATGCACTGATATTGCAGAATATTAAACTTATTGAACAACAAATGAAACTACCTTAACAGCAATCTATGAATTTTCACTAAATTACTTGTGAAAGTAAGGTACTTTAGGCTAGATCTCTTGAGATTGAACTTTATATGCAAAATGAAGATAAGATCTAGAAATTGGAAGGGATCTTGCTAATTAGATCTATGTGTTTTTTTCTTGATGATATAGATCAGATTAATAAGAAGCCTTTAAAGTAACTAGTTTGAGGAAAGTTTAATAATTTTTAAAGGAGAGAAAGGGGAAGAAAGGTGCTTGTTGTTGAAGCAGATCTGCTGAGGGAACTTGGTAGAGAAGCACCAAGGGGAACGATCTTAGAAATATCTACTGGAAATCAATGGAATCAAAATTGAACCATAGATATTCCAACCACGAAAAACCTGTAACCTACAACACAACTCCTGCAGACAGAACTATCAGATCTGAAGATACATATGAGAAAGGGATGATACAGTATGCAAATAACCTTATTTAACATACAGGTATTAAATCATTCAAACATATGCAGCAAATATAAATTAAGTAAGCTTAGTTACAATGATCTATCCTTATGATTTCAGAAACCATTCAGGCAGACAATAATTAAGTGCGAAAAATTGGAAAAATAGCAGTTTCACCTCGAATGCAGCAAGACAATGGCAATCTATAGATGAAAGGTACTCCACAATTGAGCCTCCAAAGATTCTCTTTATTTCAACAAATGAAAATCAGTACACAGTTACAATGGCAAGCCCTTCAGTCCAGCTCTAACTAGCTTGGAAGAGGGAGCCTCAAGTAGCATTTATACAATTTGCAGGCCATCCATCCCAGGGGGGGCGCAATTCCTCATGGAATCAAGTGAAATCAACTGATGGAGAGTTCATCATTGTAGAATTGAGGTTGAACTGAGCCTACTTGTCAATTGGGGGCCTGATCTAGCTGACACATCAACCCATACACTACCACATCGGCCCACAGAGCATCCAGGAGAGTCCACACGTGTGGAGGAGAGAGAGAGGGTACAATTCCCCATGAAGACCACTGTAGATCAGCTCTGGATCTAATTTGATCCCCTCCTTCAATCAAGGATTTGTCAGATCTCGTCAATCTGCTCCAGATCTGATTGATTTCGGTCAAATCGGTTGAGAATCCATTGATTTATTGATTTTGGATTTGCTCCATTATTCATCAATTTATTAATTAAAATAATCAATAATTGATTTTTGGGGCTTTCTAACCTGAGTGATGGAAGATCCCACAAAACTTAGGAAATAGTGGGTCCATGGGTTTACATGGTGCTCTTAGCTTGAAAATGAGCACCAACATGATTGAAACCGATTATGTGGCCCACTTTTATTACAAAATCAATTTTTCCAGTTAAACTATTAAAAAATAGCCTAAGTTTTGGAAAAATTAAATTTTAATAAAAAAACACTGAAAAAACTAAAAAATTGAAAAATTGAAAAATACCTAGGGGAACTTAGACATATTCATATGACTCAAAAAAGATGTCTAGCATGCTTACACATTGACACATAGACTCTAATAACCTCAATAGGCCTAAATGCCAAGGCAACCACCCCAACTTTGGAGGTATGGAGTGAAAAACTTAGAAATTATCAGTCGTTTAATCAACAACCAATAATAACCAAGGGAAAAAACACCATGGGCTGATAAGATTGACAAATGAAGTCTAAGAGACCAAGTCTTTTACAGACACTATCATGCTAGAACATTTATTACAATTCCCCCATGGGGTATGAACATGTGATATGATACAACAAGCACTTCCCAGAAGTACTTCCAAGGGTCTTTTGAAGTCCGAACAAGTTAACGATGTCCGGTTCACTAGGCTCACTTGGTAAAAACCACTAATTACAACTTAGGTGGTAACATTCTGGCTCCAGCTGTGGGACATGTGGTCGATCTGGTCTTTAAGGCAAGGAGAGGATACAAGAACACCAGAATCTCTGGTTGATATATCCTGTAAAAACATCTCAACTTGACAAGAAAAACCTCAGTAGCACAAGTTTTATAAAAAACCAAATGAACCATTAAGTTGACTTATTTAAACAACATAAATGTAACTAACTAAAAGAAGAAAATTTTTATTATAGCTAAAAATAGAAATGCAAAAAGTAAATGCTCTCTTTCAAGGAGCTTATTTTGCTACTCTAAGCATGATATAAAAAGGGTTAAGTGTAATTAGAAATCCAATGTAACCACCTAAGCATTTTATTGACATAAAAAAAAATTCCTTGTCTTTGGTTACCAGCCAAAGTAAGGATATCTTATTCAGAAAATGCAAACCTGCGTGATGATTCAGGATGGGCGGGATGGATGGGAGATCATAGGCATGAACAATGTCATAAAAATTCTTCCCCAACTTGTATGTGCTCATGCAGGCTGCTTCTATCCATGAATGGATAGGACTGATATACCAATCAGAATGATGAAGTAAACTGACTACATCATCATACTGATCATCTAGGCTTATCAAATGATAACTCGTTGCACAAGCCCCAAGTAGCTCCAAATCATAAGGAACCTCTATATGTGAAAAATATGGCTGAGACTGATTTTCCATTGACTGCATCACATCTGACTTTTCACAATACTGTTTCTCAATGTCTTCATTGCTGATACCCTTGTGCAGCTCTACATGGTATGATTTTCAATGATCACATGAAAATTCTAAATGCTCCTCTTCCCTACTAAGGTTTTCCCAGGCATCCAGATCTGTGCTTCCCTCTATGGATGTATTGTAGATTGGACTTCCACAATTTTTTGAATAAACACTCCCATTGTTGGACATATCATGGATTGGATTCTCCATAAAATTTTCACAAGTTGGATTATCTATGAAATTCCAATAGTCATCACTCCCATCCATGTCATATGTGGGGGACTCTTTATCCATGGCATCATGCTCCTGCCTATCCATGTCTTCCTTGTATTCATAACAATCTTCTTTAGATAAAATGTTACAAGGAAATAAAATTTCCAAACCTTCATCAACATGAGGAGAACATGGTCTAGTGTCACCACACACTGTAGTGATCTTATCATAGGTTTATTTATAGGCTTCTATTATGATATCATGAAGAGGATCTTCAATCTTATCTTCAATCAAGGAAATTTTTTGGACATATTCAATGGGGTCACTTGGTATGTGTTGCTCAGTGGACTTCTCTAGAGGGCTTTCTGGAAAGGTATCAGCATTGCAACACACTTGAGAATACACCAAATTTTCAATGTCTTTAGCTATGGTGACATGAGGAGAGTATTCAACAATGTGTTCCATCATGGGCTCCTCCTGGAGCTCTTCAATATGATCATCTTGGATTTTCCCTTCCTCAGAATCTTGCTGTGTATTGGGAGAAACCTCATATTGTTTAAGAAGATGCTTAATTGCTTCATTTCTTAAATAACCTTTAGGATGTTTTTTTATGGGAGTATCATGGACTTCCTCTTTACTTAAATGTTCAAGAAGTGATTCCAAATCTTCAATACTTTGTATCATGGAAAAAGGTCCATCATATGTTTCCATGTGATACTCTATCCCAGATAGGTAGAAGGTACAGATCTTTTCAAGGAACTTTTTTAAACCATTCGTACTACCCCTACCATCATACCACTGCTCTAAAAACATCCAAAGGAAGTTTGGAAAAGAAGTTATACATTTATTAGGCAAGCCCTCATATAACCAACAACCAGCCTCACCCCGAAAAGTACTAGCAAACATTTCCATCATATGGTCTTCATAAAGAATATTGAAGTCAACAATCAACTGAAGGAAAGATTTGACATTCCAGATGGCTGAGTCACCATAATCTCCATAAAATGGTGGAAGCCAGTTAGATGCATCCCCCAAATCCTCACTATAGTTAGGAAAACCCGGGATGTTTGAGAAATCGATAGGTTGAAACACTAAGGTTAACTGGGAACCATATTTCTCCTTAAATTTATCCAAAATAGTATCCATTTGATATAACGATTAAACCTTGTACTGAAAAGGTGGAGTTGTCAAGTGATGAGCTTTAAAGGTTTTAACATGTTGCACGGGCTCATCTACACACAACAAAACTTCACAAGTTCATGAGATAACAGGGTTTTATCCCTTCAATGGAGTCGCCATGTGAAAAAGAAAAATAAGCATTTATAAATCTTTTCACAAAAATTATTTTTTGCTTTTCTTTGTAAAAATAAAAACTGGAAAAAAGTCAGTGGAGTCGCCAGATGAAAATTAAAGATCTACTCTAAGCATTCATCAAACATAGAAAAAACAAAAACGAAGAAAACAAAAGTCGTACTCAAGAATAAAAATATTTATCCCCTGCAACAGCGCCAAAAATTGTTGTCGCCTTTTCACACACCTGGATCACGTGGCAGAAATCTTCAAGCCACTCGGTGTGTCCTTGGGGGCAAGTCTTGAGTCAAGGTTGTCACCTTGTTCTTGACTCCTCCATTTAGGCTCAACTCCTAACGAAGCCAAGGGGGGTAGACCCTATTAAGTTACTAAGGATGATTACTTAGTGTGGTGATGTTAAACTGAATCAGTTACTTTGGAGTTCGAATATTTTAACTATAAACAATTGAAGATGACAAGATACGAAAATAACACACGAAAGCACAAAGCTGATAAACAATATATATATGAAGCAAAAATGACTAGTGCCTTAATAATGGAGTCAAATCAAAGAGATCAATGTGCTTGCATGTGCTTGGAGTGAATGTTTTGCGCTTGCATCTTGGTATGTTTTAAGTTAAAATTTAAGTATGAATTGATTAAATTAGGCTAAGGAGGGACTCCAGATATACCCGAGAGTACTTGGAGTATGTCCAAAACAAAACCTTTATGGCTACCCGCAAGGAATATGTGGGCTGAAATGGAGTCTCTGGGGCTATTGTTCGTAACGCACCCGTTAGGGTGTGACAGAGATCGACACCCTGAGGTCACTTTTCAGTAAGTTCCTGCTTCCTTTGGGTATTTTGCCACCGTAGAGGTTTGATCGAGGTGTTGGATTTTCACCTGATGGTTTGTCAATTGGGGAGAGTGAGTCCTAATTATGCTAGTCACCCAAATGCTTTTGATACAGCTTGACTGATCGAACGAACGGCAGCCATGTGTAGAGCATACACACTGGAGTCTTGTGAATTTTAATAAGTTTTAAACCGGATGTTCTTGTTTAAAAGAAAAGCCTCCAAGAACCTCTTTCGATCCAAGTGGATCTCAATCGGGGAAATGAGGAGGGGTTAGTTTTAAAGTTGCTGATAAACAAAATATAGAAGAAAACAAACAGATACACAATTCATATTTCTTAATTAATCCTACCACGAATCTCTTTCCCCTTTCGGGTCACTCGGGAAATCGTGGGGTAAGTATTATGATTACCTTGAAATGTAGATATGGAATATGGAATTAATAACAAATTGAACTATCCTACCTTGCATATCATATCAATACTAGTTTTAAAAAATAAAGGAAATGAGGAAAAGCACGAAAAGACACCGACGCAAATCCCCCCAGGGGGGATGGGGAATGGGCTCGAAAGAGCCTATTCAAAGAAGGATTTTATTACAGTGGTTACAATATCAAAGCACTGATAAATAATTTCTTTCTTGGTCCTTATACAGGCTGAAACCAAGATATTACAGTTATACAAAAAATTTACAAATTTTGTGACAAAAGAGAGACCCCTGGGGGGATTTGAGCGCTCCAAAAACCACTTTGGACAGAAGCTTCCTTTATTCTTGGTTAGACCTGCTAAAGTAAATCAAGTGTGTTATAATAACAAATGCCCAAAATCACTTTAAGAGAACCTTTGGGTCAGCCTACTTTATCTCAAAAAATAATGAAATTAAACTAGCTAAACCGACGAAAAACGAACCAACGAAAGAAAGCTTTCTTGGGATATTGGCTTGATGTTTGTGCATCCAATTAAAATGCACTGATATTTCAGAATATTAAACTTATTGAACATCAAATGAAACTACCTTAACAGAAAGCTATGAATTTTCACTAAATTACTTCGGAAAGTAAGGTACTTTAGGCTAGATCTCTTGAGATTGAAGTTTATATGCAAAGTTTGAGGAAAGTCTAATAATTTTTAAAGGAGATAAAGGGGAAGAAAGGTGCTTGTTGTTGAAGCAGATCTGCTGAGGGAAGTTGGTAGAGAAGCACCGAGGGGCACGATATTAGAAATCTTTGCTGGAAATCAATGGAATCAAACCTGAACCATATATATTCCAGCCACGACAAACCTGTAAGCTACAACACAACTCCTGCAGACACAACTATCAGATCTGAAGATACATATGAGAAAGGGATGATACAATATGAAAATAACCTTATTTAACATATAGGTATTAACTCATTCAAACATATGCAGCAAATAGAAAGTAAGTAAGCTTACTTACAATGATCTATCTTTATGATTTCAGAAACCATTTAGGCAGAAAATAATTAAGTGCAAAAAATTGGAAAAATAGCAGCTTCACCTCGAATGCAGCAAGACAATGGAAATCCACACATGAAAGGTACTCCACAATTGAGCCTCCAAAGCTTCTCTTTATTTCAACAAATGAAAATCAGTACACAGTTACAATGGCAAGCCCTTCAGTCCAGCTCTAACTAGCTTGGAAGAGGGAGCCTTAAGCAGGATTTATACAATTTGCAGGCCATCCAGCCCAGGGGGGGCGCAATTCCTCATGGAATCAAGTGAAATAAACTAATGGAGAGTTCATCAATGTAGAACTGAGGCTGAACTAAGCCTACTTGTCAACTAGGGGCCTGACTTGGCTGACACATCAACCCATACACTGCCACATCGGTCCACAGAGCAACCAGGAGAGTCCACACGTGTGGAGGAGAGAGAGAGGGTGCAATTCCCCATGAATACCACTATATATTAGCTCTGGATCTGATTTGATCCCCTCCTTCAGTCAAGGATTTGTCAGATCCATTCAATCTGCTCCAGATCTGATTGATTTTAGTCAAATCGGTTGAGAATCCATTGATTTATTGATTTTGGATTTGCTCCATTATTCATCAATTTATTAATTAAAATAATCAATAATTAATTTTTGGGGCTTTCTGACCTGAGTGATGGAAGATCACACAAAACTTAGGAAATAGTGGGTCCATGGGTTTACATGGTGCTCTTAGCTTGAAAATGAGCACCAACATGATTGAAACCGATTATGTGGCCCACTTTTATTACAAAATCAAATTTTCCAATTAAACTATTAAAAAATAGCCTGAGTTTTGGAAAAATTAAATTTTAATAAAAAACATTGAAAAAACTAAAAAATTGAAAAATTGGAAAATACCTAGGGGGACTTAGACATGTTCATATGACTCAAAAAAGATGTCTAGCATGCTTACACATTGACACATAGACTTTAATAACCTCAATAGGCCTAAATGCCAAGCCGACCACCCCAACTTTAGAGGTATGGAGTGAAAAACTCAGAAATTATCAGTCGTTTATTCAACAACCAATAATAAGCAAGGGAAAAAACACCCTGGGCTGATCGGATTGACAAATGAAGTCTAAGAGACCGAGTCTTTTACAGACACTATCATGCTAGAACATTTATTACAATTCCCCGATGGGGTATGAACATGTGATATGATACAACAAGCACTTCCCAGAAGTACTTCCAAGGGTCTTTTGAAGTCCAAACAAGTTAACCCTGTCCGGTTCACCAGGCTCACTTGGTAAAAACCACTAAGTACAACTTAGGTGGTAACAACACTAATGCTATTCTAGTTCATAATTGATTCTCACGTTAATCTATTATTCATAAAGTAACATTCACCAACTTAGTTTTTAATACACTACCACTACCAACAACAACAATAATAAATTATGTTGATATTCTAATTCATAATTTATTTTAATCACTAAAGAGTAAACTTAGAGTTTAAAGTCATAAAATTTATTCTCGTTTTGATTATAAATGGTGCCAACTTCAAAAAATAAAACAACATATTCAACAAAGACAAAAACAATTACTATGACAATATTTATAATTGTTGTAGTAACAAATACAATGCTGGTATTATGTCATAAAATAATTTAATCAACTTAACATTTAATACAAACTATAAATAATATTAATAGAAATTATGTAAGGATTCAAAGGCTATGACTTTCCTCATTTTGAAAGAACTGAATCTAGCGGAATTTCTAAATTCTAGATCCACTAAATAATTACAAATTTAATGAAATGTGTGTTGCTTGCATAGCATCCGCAATGCTGCACAACTAACTAATCCTCAACCCCTTGCCAACAAGTCCCCAACACAGTCTTGTGGCTCATCCTCGAGCCACATCGGTTGGACATGGTGTACTCGACAACTTTGGAGTGCTAAAATTGCTTACAGATAGTTGTGTGTTGATCATCTGGAACTTGTTGAACCATGCCATTAGATGTGACTACCTTTTCTGTGGTCAATTTTTTTTCAACTCGGCACACTTCACTAACCTCGTGTTGCTTGGAATCTACTTTTTCTTTCATCCACAAATACTGGTCATTGAAATTCATCTATCTATCTACCACTGCCTGAGTGGATACTTCCTACATAGCGACGGTCTCTAGATGCAAATTTGGATCATACGTGCCACATTGAAATCCATTCCATCTCTCACAACCTTGTCCTTCCTTGCATTCAGGCTCGACCTAGACTGTCGAAATTCAATCCCACCCCCTGTTCTTGTAGAATTTTTCAAGTGGGGAAAGAACTCGGGTCCCTTTTGGATTCTTCATGGGTTTCTGGGTCTATGTCCCATACCGACTAGGAGGGATATAGCCAAGGATGACCTTTCCAAGAACTTTCTTCTTGTATGAGATAGCCTACATACTTGAAACTTCTTCTTCAATTGCAACTGGTGAATAATGCTCATTCAAAATATCCCCTGTGTCAAGGGTGCTATGCATATCATGCCACGTTGAAAGCTGATACATTTTCTACTCGGATCCATTGCCTTACTCAGCAGAGCTTCCCTTAACAACCCTTTTGGTCACTTCTGCAACTTCACATAGTTCAACTCCGCACAATGGTGTCCTCTCATCGAGCATGCTTCATATTATAATACCAATTCGACTCACATTTCATCATTCTCATATTGGATTCATCATCATGATGAAATCATTCATTCATAATATGCATACACCACCAATTCTTCCAACACACCACTGGGATCCTCTATCATTAGACGTTACCTTGAAAAGTGTCTTCGTTTACCTTCTTTGACATTCGTCATTGAGTATTGATGTGACGTCTGGTTATTTTCCTGTAGATGGAAGGGTCTATCTTCCTAATAATCCTATTGATTATTCCTCTTGCGAAACATAACCGGTTCATATTTTGCAGCCACTTCCTCTTGCACAACCACTTCCTCTTGCGCGGCTACTTCCTCTCGCGTAGCCACTTCCTCTCATGCAACCACTTCCTCTTATGCAACCACTTCCTCTTGTGCAACCGCTTCCTCTTACGCAACCACTTCCTCTCCTGTAGCCACTTCCTCTCATGCAGCCACTTCCTCAGTGCGCAACCACTTCCTCTTGCGTTGCCACTTCCTCTTGCGCAACCACTTCCTCTTTCTATCTATCCTTCCCCCCTTTTTTTCTTTTTCTTTTTTTCATTGTGTAGTGCCTCAAGCAGTGCACGGTTCTGGCCCTATCCTATAGGGATTTAGTTGGCTGCTATTCACTAGTTTTATCAACATTGCTCCATCTAACTGATGTAGTTGAACTGCTCTCCTAGAAGTAATAGAATTAACAATATATGGACCTAACCAATGCATCTGTACCTTACCTAGATGCTTCAGGAACTTGTTTTTGTATAACAACACCAAGTCTCCTTGCTGAAACAGTTTTTCTTTATGTGTCGATCATGCCAAGCTTTCTGTCAGTCCTTCTCGACGCTTTGATGGAACCCTGTGATAAAACAGTCTTCTTCAAGATGTATCAATTGTGCCACATTCTCTTCTAGTGCTGTTTCATCATCCATTCCTGTCGCATCTGCAATGCGCAGACTGGGAACAATCTACTCCATAGGCATGAATGCTTCTTTCCCATATACCAATTTGAATGGTGTTTTCCCCATCAATCTCTTCTAGGTGGTGCGATATGCCCACAATACTACTGGAATATTCAAATCCCAGTCATCTCGATTAGTGTTACATACCTTTGTAAGTTCATGCTCCAAGATCTTGTTGAATTCTTTTATGGTTCCATTTGCCTGCAGATGATATGGTGTACTTTTCTTATGCTATATCTACAACTCCTCTGTTACTGCTCTTACGGTGTGGTTGATAAAATGTCTACCATTGTCGCTCATCAATATCCCATGGAATCCAAGCTGCATCACGATGTTATCAAATAGAAATGTTGTTGTCGTCACAACAGTGCAATCCATGACTAGTGTAGCCTCCGCCCACATCATCAAGTAATCTGTTGATGTGATTATGTACCTTGCACCATTTCTCTTCTCAGTTGGGTTGATTGGACCCATAAAATCCACAACCCATTTATCAAAAGTTTGCAAGGTTACCTGGGATACTATTGGCATCTCATGCCACCACAACGATTTTCCAATATGTTGGCAGACATCGTAGCTCTATGCATAATTTGTCACATCATTATGTAAAGTGGGCCACCAGAGTCATGCATGAAGCACCTTTCTTGTAGTATCTCTTCCTCTAGAGTGTCCACAAACAACTCCTGCATGTGCTTCTTCCAAAATATGTCCTTGTTCATGTTCTAGGACACACTGCCACAACATCTCATGTGGACCTAGTTTGTATAACTACCCAGCAATCAACTAAAAAATATGAAGCCTTGACTACCAACCATTTCTTCTGGCTTGTTGAAAAATATTCCTGCATGACTCTTGTCTCCAAAAAATGGATTATTTGGTCATAATAATCATCCTCGACATCAAGTATGAATAGTTGCACATCTGCTAGTCCCTCAACAATGTTTGTTGGCTCTTCGCTTGTCTCAATCCTAGATAAATGATTGGGGCCAGCATTCAAACTACCTAGCTTCAAAATTATTTCAAAATCAAACTCCTGAAAGAGAAGTAGCCAGCGACATATCTCCCCCCCCAAAATAGGCTTATTGACAAAGTACTTCAAATCAGAATGATCAGTAAACATCTTGAAGTGACCGCCTAAAAGGAAATGCCTAAATTTGTACAATGCATATACCATCATGAGGCCTTCTCGCTCTATTGTCATATAGTTTTTATTTGCAAATGATAATTCCCACTATCAAAATCAATTAGGTGATCGAGATCACCTTCTCCTGGTTTCATGATCACTAATCCCAGTGGAACAGATGATGCATCTACATGAACATGGAACTCCTTATTCCAGACTGGCAACACAAGTATTGGTGCTAAAGCCATCTTGGCCTTCAGGGTGTCAAAGCTTCCTTGACATTCTGGGCTCCATATGAATGCATCATCTTTCTTCAATAGTTTCTCCATGGGGGAAGGAATCGTAGCATATCCTCTAATGAATTTGCAATATTTCCTAGTGTGCCCCAGTGTCGCCCGAAGCATCTTCACATTTTTCAGTGGTGGTAAACTCAAAATGAGTGCTATATTCATAGGATGAACCAATAATCCTTGCTTGCACACAATGTGACCCAAAAATATCCCAAATGGTGTAGAGAAAATAAAATTCTTGGAGTTCAACATGATTTCATGCTGTCTACACCTTTTTAGCATCAGTCATAGGTTTTCCAAATGATCCTTGATTAGACCATACACTGGTCAATCCTCCATATAAACTTGTAAGAAATTCTAAATGAAATCTTTGAATGCACCGATAATCACTCAGGATAATAGCGCAGGTGCATGCTTTAACCCAAAATTCATTACTGTGTATTGGAAGAATCCCCATTCAGCGACGAATGTTGTTTTATGTCGATATTCCTTTGCGATTCTTATCTGGTGATAACCTGAAAATCCATCTGTAAAAGAGTACATATCCTGATTTCCTACTACTTCGATTACCTCATCTATGAATGGTGTCCAAAATTGGTCATGCATATAGGAATCATTCACTTTTCTTAAGTCAACACAGATACGAACTTCACCGGTTTTCTTGTCTTGGACCACCATAGGACTGATCCATTCTCGATCCTTCCACTGGATCAATGATTCCAGCATCCAACATTTGGTTGATCTCAGCCTTTACTCTTTCTTTGTATCACATATTTAGGTGATATGTCCTTTGTCTTACTAGTTTTGCATATGGATTTAACGGAATCTTCATCTCTCCTAGATCACCTAGTACCCCCTTCATTTATGAGAACTTTGTTGGAAAGAGATACTGAAACTCATGCAATAGATCCATGATCTTTTCCATGGTCTCTACATCCCAGTAGTCCCAAACACTTGCAAATTTTGGATTCTCCTCCGTCCCAATGTTAACTTTTCTAATCCTCGGCAGCTGATTCATAGGATCTGTTACTATATCTGGTGCTACGACATTCCTACTCCCTTTCATTTCTAGAATATTGATATTATGTAGCTCATCATCATCCTCAGGTTCACCAGATACATTATAGCATTCCATCATCGAATGCATGTTGTAATGTGAATGTGGGTCCACGAGATATGCGACTAACATGAATTTTAATACCACATCCTGAATGATATGAAGTGCATTGTTGACATTAGGATTAGCATATTTTAAGATAAATGTATGTGAAAAGAAAATTGTCAGCTCCTCCCAAGTGGTTATTTCCCTACGCAACTCCGCTGATATATACCATGAGCTTGGAATTTCATCAAAGGTGTGAATAAAGGCATGGACCCATTCATCCTTTGGTCGTGGTTCCCATAATGTTTGGCATTCCATCAAGTGGCTGCTAGGGTCATTCCTCCCATCATACTTCCCAGTGTGCTATACTTTTGTGTTTCCAAAGAAAACTATCATCAACCATCGACATTGCACCCATCCAATAATTGTCTTTTTATGAGTCACCCACCATGGATAATTAATTACAATGTAATACACTGGTATTAATAACCAGTCAATTCAAATGCATGAGAGAGGAATTCAAATTGATTGACTCTACCTAACTGCATGGATAACTGGACATGCCTAAATTATTATCAGAGCTCAACGGGTTAGCCCCAGTTTCCTCAATCAGTGCACCAGTCAGTTAGAATTAGTTAAATAGCTTAATTGAATGTGGTAGGTAAGGAATTGTGCCTTCCCACATGCAATCAATCAATGACTGGCACTAACTGAATATAACTGGCTGTAATTGAATGTAACTGACTCCTAACTAGGCTTAACTAGTCACTAACTAAACTCAACTGAAGAAGGTTGGTTTCGACACTCCTAGTGGATCCTAAATTGTAGGGATTGGACTAGGAGGCTCCTAAACTGATCCATGCAAGTGCCTTCAATGGAAGTTAGCCTCAACTAGTGTTTCCCAGACTCTAGTAACTAGTACATGTGGCCCAATTAGGCCATGTGGATCCAATGATGCTAGTGACTAAATATAGACTGAAAAGTCTCATAATTTAGACATGATTGACCAAATTGGATAAGGGAGGATTATAATCCTAACACCCCCCCTAAATGATAACTTGGAAAATTTTTGGGAACTCATAACTAATACCATAGGTCACCCACTATAGCTAAAGCAAAGTAACTTCTTAATACAAGGAACCGGGGAAAAAACCACATGGGAAAAAATGCCCCCCCCCTCTAACTAAGCAGGTAGAATCATTATTCAAGTTTGAAAAACTTGAAAATATGTTGCTACAAACTTCATCTCTATGGTGTAGCAAATCAACATTCATGATGTTATGTGCACACCTATCCTGGGTCCTAGCATGTAGACTTCTCCATCGTCTCCCAGAATGATGATGGAAGGAAGGAGGAATGTAACCTTTTCCTCTTTTCGGATGAAGAGGTGTATGATCCACTCTGTTCTTCTGAGAGCAGTGTAGTTGATCAGGCCTTTCCATGAAGCATCTCATAGGGAGTTTGCTGCATCTCTCTACATGACATAGTGCAAGGTTCTCTTTCTGAAACTTCTGTGTGTCAGATGGATTTTTAGTCATCTTCCTGGCTTCCCACTTTGGAGTAGGGACTGGATCTGGATGTGAATCACCCTGAATCTCAATCTCATAGACTGATACAACTGATTTTGCCTCTTATTCTTAAATACTAGTGGAAACAACAAAAGGAGTAGATAGAATGTTTTTACCTCCCCTTTCAATTGGTAGCTAAGAGTGCACTGGATCTGAAAATGGCAGGAAGTGTGAGAATTCATATTCCTTGGAGGCATGATTTGTAAAACCCTTCGCTACGATGTTCCCAATAGATATCTCTCTGATCTTCACCAAGTTAGGACCAAATGTCACTCGATTTTGAGGGCCAATGGGATTCATCTGGTATACAGATACCATATTTTAAGCAAAGGAGGGCACATACAACACATATTTGAACTTTCCATGTTCAAGCTTAATAGAACACTTCCCTTTGGATCAAATTTGATTTTCATTACTGTTGTCGCAAGCCCCACCAACAAATCTGAGTCGAAAGGGGTTCCCACTCTATTGACACTTGACTCAGCATGATCTCCCTGAGCACTGGCATAGACAGGTTTCACCCTTTCGAGCAAAACCCACGAAGTGGATGCCATCTCACCCGATATGTTCAAGGGAGGGATGATGGAACCAAGTTTCCGTAGAATAGAAGAGGACTATGGCCATCGATAATTCATCAACTTGTTTATTAGATCTGATGAGTTGTTTTATCATTCATAGAACCATTTGTCCTCACTCTTCAAGAGGTCATGTCATTCATTCATAGCATAAGTAACCACATCATATAATAGAATTAACCATACTTTGGCACAAACAGATCTAAGAAGATAACATCATTCATAAGTGGTAAACATTGCTTCATATATCCATGTCACACATATTCACCATTGGATTGTAGAAGCATAAATAAAAGAAAGAAAGAGGAAAAATATAATTGTATTTCATATCAACCCTCGTCTCTTCATATTACTTCTTCACAAGAAATCACAGATCCAAAATAGGCAGCAAGTCAATTCTCAGTCTCATATTCTCTATGATGAACATGAATCATAGCCAAGAGTGCCAAGATAGATCATATAACTGATGATCCTTACATTCACAATTCTTATTCTATTTATACACTTGCGCTTTTACATTCATGGTCCACTTCTAACTAAATCCTAACTAATTCTACCATCTAATGACCAATATCCACAAAATGTGGTCAAAAATACAAAAAGTGACACAAAATATTCAAAAGTAGTCTATCTTCTTCCTTGCATGCTATATTTGTCTTGCACGGTGTTTTTGGAGCTTGTGTAGCATCTGCGATGCTGCACAACTAACTAATCCTCAACCCCTTGTGAATAGGCCCCCAACACAGTATTGTGGCTCGTCCTCGAGCCACATCGGTTGGACATGGTGTACTTGAAAACTTTGGAGTGCTAAAACTGCTCACAAATAGCTTTGTGCCGATCACCTAGAACTTTTTGAACTATGCCATTCGATGCGACTACCTTTTCCATTGTCAATTTATTCTTAACTCGGTACACTTCTGCAACCTTGTGTTTCTCACAATCTACTTGCTCTTCTTCCCACAAATGCTAGTTGCTGAAATTTGTCTGTCTATCTTCCACTGCGTGGGTGCCTACTTACTACATAGCTATGGTTTGTAGCTACAAATTATGGAGCCTACATGCCACATTGAAAGCCATTCTAGCTCTCACAACCTCGTCATTCCTTGCATTTAGGCTCATCCTGGAATTTCGGAATTCAATCCCACTCCCTGTTCCTATAGAATTTGTCAAGTGGGGCAAGAACTTGGGCCCCTTTTGGATTCTTTGTGGGTTTCTGGGTTTGTGCCTTATTACCACCTAAGTTGTACTTAGTGGTTTTTATCAAGTGAGCCTAGTGAACTAGACAGGGTTAACTTGTTCAGACTGCAAAAGACCTTTGGAAGTACTTCTGGGAAGTGCTTGTTGTACTATATCACATGTTCATACCCCATGGGGGAATTGTAATAAATGTTCTAGCATGATAGTGTCTATAAAAGAATCAGTCTCTTAGACTTCATTTGTCAATCCGATCAGCCCAGGGTGTTTTTTCCCTTGGTTATTATTGGTTGTTGAATAAACGATTGATAAATTCTGAGTTTTTCACTCCATACCTCCAAAGTTGGGGTGGTCGACTTGGCATTTAGGCCTATTGAGGTTATTAGAGTCTATGTGTCAATGTATAAGCATGCTAGACATCATTTTTTATTCATATGAACATGTTTAAGTCCCCCTAGGTGTTTTTCAATTTTTCAATTTTTTAGTTTTTTCAGTGTTTTTTTATTAAAATTAAAATTTTCCAAAACTTAGGCTATTTTTTAATAGTTTAATTGGAAAAATTGATTTTGTAATAAAAGTGGGCCAAATAATCTGTTTCAGTCATGTAGGTGCTCATTTTCAAGCTAAGAGCACCATGTAAACCCATGGACCCACTATTTCCTATTTTTGAGTGATTTTCCATCACTCGGGTCAGAAAGCCCCAAAAATCAATTATTTATTATTTTAATTAATAAATTGATGAACAATGGAGCAAATCCAAAATCATAGATCAGTGGATTCTCAGCCGATTTGATTGAAATCAGTCAGATCTGAAGTAGATTGACTGGATCTGACAAATCCTTGAGTGAAGGAGGTGATCAAATCAGATCCAGAGTTGATCTTCAGCATCCTTTATGGGGAATTTCGCCCTCCCTCTCTCCTCAACACATTTTGGCTCATCTGGATGAGTTTTGGTGGATGCTTCAGTTAACAGGTTGAGGTGTCAGTTAAATCAGCTCTCCAATTGACAATTACACTCAATGAGACTCAGATCTGGCTCAGTTCGACATAGATCAAGCATTGATGGACTCTCCATCAGCATATTTGGTCTATCTCCTTGAGATTTGTGCCCCCCTTGGGCTGGATCTCCTATTTTTTGTATATATCTTGCTTGAGGCTCCCTCTTCCAAGCTAGTTAGAGCTGGACTGAAGGGATTGCCATTGTAACTCTATATTTGATCATCATTTATGAATAAAGAAGCTTTGGAGGCTATACTATGTAGTGCATGTGTATGTGTGGATTCCCAGTGTTATGCTGCTGATGTGGTAGCTGCAATCTCTTGCCAAATCCTGTGTTGCTTCTATGTTCTGGCTTCAAGGATTCAACTAAATCTAGTAAGGGGTAAACTAGGAAAGCTATATTGCTTGATCTTGTTTATCCATATGATGTATGCTCAAAAATTTCAGTTATATGCTTAAATAAGGTTATTTTGGCATGATCTTTCATTTTTGCTGCTTTATACATCTATATCCAGATCTCACGAGGTGTGTGCAAGCTTCTGTTATTTAGTTGCAGGTTCCCGATTGGATGAAGGTGTTGATCTATATTTACACCATTCCTATCCAATAAGTGCAAGACTTTGTCCCTCGGCACTCCACAAAAGGGCCTCCTTTCAACTTGTTCCAGGACTCCACAAAAGGGCCTCTTCTTCTCATTTCTACAAAAAATCAACATTTTTACCTGGTTACTCTGTTCATAGCTTTGATTTTGCTTAGATATATAATATTAAAAGTAATTCCAACATATATCTATCTTATCAAAGTCTATAGTCTAGATCTTGCACTTAAAAAAGTTTCATAAGCACTCTAGATCTAGCTTTAGGGAAATCGTCCTTTTGCATGAAAATTTAAAGAAAACTTGTAGATCGCATGCATTAGATTTCCTTTCACTGTTATAAAATTTAATATTCTGCAATATCAGTGCATATTTCATTGGCTGCAAAAACAGCAAGCCAATATCCCAAGGAAAGCTTGCTTTCCTTGGTTCCTTTTTCGCCTGTTTAGCTAGTTTCAACTTCATTTTTTTTGAGATAAGGTAAGCTGATCCAAAGGTACTCTTAAATTGATTTTGGGTGTATTTTATTCTAAAATTCTTGCTGTATTTTATCAGGTCTGAAAAAAATTAAAGGAATCTGCTGTCTGAAGTGGCCTTAGGAGCGTTCAAATCCCCCCCAAGGGTCTCCCTTTTCACTAAAAATCTTAAAATTTTCGCAAAAGTTGTAAGATCTTGGTTTCAGAATATATAAAGACCAAGAAGTTTATAATATTTCAGTTCATGGATATTGTAACCAATAATAAATAAAATTATTTTTGGAATAGGCTCTTTCGAGCCCATTCCCCATCCCCCCTGGGGGGATTTGCGTCGGTGTCCTTTTTGTCGCTTTCTACTTATTTATTTTTTAAACTAGAATTGATCTAATTTGTAGGTTAGTATACTTTATTTTAGTATTAATTCCATATTCCACTTTTGTTTTCAAAGTAATCATAACACTTACCCCACGATTTCCCGATTGGCCCGAAAGGGGAAAGAGATTCGTGGTAGGACTAATTAGAAAACCAGAATTGTGTATTTTTTTTTATTTTTCATATTTTATTTATCAACAATATTAAAATTAACCCCTCCTTTATTCCCCGATTGAGATCCACTTGGATCGAAAGAGGTTCCTGGAGGGTTTTCTTTTAAATAAGAACACCCAATTTAAAACTTACTAAAATTTACAAGACTCCAGTGTGTATGCTCTGCACTTGGCTGCGGTTCGTTTGATCAGTCAAGATGTATCAAAATAACTTGGGTGACTAGTATAATTAGGATTCACTCTCCTCAATTGACAAACCATCAGGTGAAAATCCAACACCTAGATCAAACCTTTACGGTGGCAAAATACCCAAAGGAAGCGGGAACTTTTTAAAAGTGACCTCGGGGCACCGATCTCTATCACACCCTAATGGGTGCGTTACGAACAATAGCCTCAGAGACTCCATTTCAGCCCACATATTCCTTGTGGGTAGCCGTGAAGTTTTAGTTTTGGACATACTCCAAGTACTCTCGGGTATATCTGGAGTCCCCCCTTAGCCTAATTTTAATCAACTCACACTTCAAATTTAACTTAAAACATACCAAGAGGCAATCGCAAAACATTCACTCCAAGCACATGCAAGCATATTGATTCTATTTTTGACTCATTCTAAGGCACTGGTTAATTTCTTACTATATATATATATTGTGTCTCAGCATTGTGCTTTCATGTGTTCATCTTTTACATCTTGCCATCTTCGATTATCTATAGTTAAATTGTAAACTCCTAAATAACTCAGTCAGTTTAAACATCACAACACTAAGTAATTCCCCTTAGTAACTTAATAGGGTCTACCCCCTTTGGCTTCGTTAGGAGTTGAGCCTGAACGGAGGAGTCAAGAACAAGGTGACAGCCTTGACTCGAGACTTGCCCCCAAGGACACACCAAGTAGCTTGAAGATTTCTGCCACGTGACCCAGGTGTGTGAAAGGCAGCAACACTTTTTGGTTCCATTGCCGGGGATAAATCTTTTTATTCCCGAGTACGACTTTTGTTTTCTTCCTTTTTTTTGTTTTTGTTTTATTTGATGAATGCTTAGAGTAGATCTTTAATTTTCATCTGGTGACACCACTGGCCTTTTTCCGGTTTTATTTTTACAAAGAAAAGCAAAAAACATTTTTTGTGAAAAGATTTATAAATGCTTATTTTTCTTTTTCACATGGCGACTCCATTGAAGGGATAAAACCCTGTTATCTCATAAATTTGTGAAGTTTTGTTGTGTGTAGATGAGCCCATGTGACATGTTAAAACCTTTAAAGCTCATCACTTGACAGCTCCACCTTTTTAGTACAAGGTTTAATCGTTATATCAAATGCATACTATTAATTTTTGATATGGATGAATTAAAAGAGAAGTATGGTGCCCAGTTAACCGAAATGTTTCAGCCTATCGATTTCTTAAACATCCCCAGTTTTCCTAACTATTGTAATGTTTTTGGGGATGCATATAACTGGCTTCCAACATTTCATGGAGATTATGGTGACTCGGCTATCTGGCATGTAAAATCTTTCCTTCAGTTGATTGCTGACTTCAATGTTCTTCATGAAGACAATATGATGGAAATGTTTGCTAGTACTTTTTGGGGTGAGGCCGGTTATTAGTTCTATCAAGGCCTTCCTGATAAATGTATAACTTCTTTTCCAAGCTTCCTTTGGGTGTTTTTAGAGTAGTGGCATGATGGTAGGGGTAGTATGAATGGTTTAAAAAATTTCCTTGAAAAGATCTATACCTTCTACCTATCTGGGACATAGTATCACACAGAAACATATGATGGCCCTTTTTCCATGATACAAAGTATTGAAGACTTGGAATCACTTCTTGAACATTTAAGTGAAGAGGAGGTTCATGATACTCCCATAAAAAAACATCATGGTAGTTATTTAAGAAAAGAAGAAATTAAGCGTCTTCTCAAAGAATATGAGGTACCTCCCAATGCACAGCAAGATTCTGAGGAAGGGAAAATCCAAGATGATCATATTGAAGAGCTTCAGGAGGAGCCCATAATGGAACATATTGTTGAAGACTCTCCTCATGTCACCATAGCTGAAGACATTGAATATTTGGTGTATTCTCAAGTGTGTTGCAATGCTGATACCTTTCCAGAAAGCCCTCTAGAGAAATCCACTGAGCAACACATAACAAATTATCCCATTGAATATGTCCAAAAGGTCTCCTTGACTGGAGATCCTTTTCATGATATCATAACAGAAGCCTATAAATAAACTTATGATAAGATCAGTATGGTGTGTGATGACACTAGATCTTGTTCTCCACATGTTGATGAAGGTTTGGAAAGTTTATTGCCTTGTAACATTTTATCTAAAGAAGATTGTTATGAATACAAGGAGGACATGGATAGGCAGGAGCATGATGCCATGGATGAAGAGTCCCCCACATATGACATGGATGGGAGTGATGACTATTGGAATTTCATAGATAATCCGACCTGTGAAAATCTTATGGAGAATCCCATCCATGATATATCCGACAATGGGAGTGTCGATTCAAAAATTTGTGGAAGTCCAATCTACGATACATCCATAGAGGGAAGCACAGATTTGGATTCCTGGGAAAACCTTAGTATGGAAGAGGATCATTCAGAATTTTCATGTGATCATTTAAAATCATACCATGTAGATCCGCACAAGGGTATCGGTAATGAAGACATTGAGAAATAGTATTGTGAAAATTCAGATGTAATGTAGTCAGTGGAACATCAGTCTCAGCCGTCTTTTTTGCATATAGAGGTTCCTTATGATTTGGAGCTACTTGGGGCTTGTGCAACAAGTTATCATTTGATAAGCGTGGATGATCAGTATGATGATGTAGTCAGTCTACCTCATCGTTCTGATTGGTATATCAGTCCTATCTAGTCATGGATAGAAGTAGCCTGCATGAGCACATACAAGTTTGGGAAGAATTTTTATGACACTATTCATGCCTATGATCTCCCATCCATCCCTCCCATCCTGAATTATCACGCAGGTTTTCATTTTCTGAATAAGGTATCCTTACTTTGGCTGGTAACCAAAGACAAGGAATTTTTTTTATGTTAATAAAATGCTTAGGTGGTTACATTGGATTGCTGATTACACTTAACCCTTTTTATATCATGCTTAGAGTAGGAAAATAAGCTCCTTGAAAAAGAGCATTTACTTTCTGTATTTATGCTTAGCTGTAATAAAACTTTGCTTCTTTTTAGTTACATTTATGTTGTGTAAATAAATCAACTTAATGGTTCATTTGGTTTTCTATAAAACTTGTGCTACTGAGGTTTTTCTTGTCAAGTTGAGATGTTTTTACAGGGTATATAAAGCAGATATTATGGTGTTCTCGTATCCTCTCCTTTCCTCAAAGACCAGATTGAGCACACGTCTCGCAGTTGGAGCCAGAATGTTACCACCTAAGTTGTACTTAGTGGTTTTTATCAAGTGAGCCTGGTGAACCAGACAGGGTTAACTTGTTCGGACTGCAAAAGACCTTTGGAAGTACTTCTAGGAAGTGCTTATTGTACTATATCACATGTTCATACCCCATGGGGGAATTGTAATAAATGTTCTAGCATGATAGTGTCTGTAAAAGAATCGGTCTCTTAGACTTCATTTGTCAATCCGATCATCCCAGGGTGTTTTTTCCATTGGTTATTATTGGTTGTTGAATAAACGGCTGATAAATTCTGAGTTTTTCACTCCATACCTCCAAAGTTGGGGTGGTTGTCTTGGAATTTAGGCCTATTGAGGTTATTAGAGTCTATGTGTCAATGTATAAGCATGCTAGACATCATTTTTGAGTCATATGAACATGTCTAAGTCCCCCTGTTTAGCTAGTTTCAACTTCATTTTTTTGAGATAAGGTAGGCTGATCCAAAGGTACTCTTAAAGTGCTTTTGGGCGTATGTTATTCTAACATGCTCGTTGTCTTTTAGTAGGTCTGACAGAAAATAAAGAAAGGGTTCTTCATAAGAAGCTTGATTGTATGACTCCTTTCAAATATTGGAGTGGGCACAATCCAGATGTGACCCATTTTAGGATTTTTGGCTCAAAGGCTTGGGCTAGAATTCCAACTGAAAAGAGAAAGGATTTCTAGCCCCAAAGCCAAGAGTGCCTATTTGTTGGGTGTTATGAAGATTCAAAAGGGTACAAGCTGATCAACTTGAGCACTAACAAATATTTCATTGAAATAATTGTTCAGTTCCAAGGAGATCCTTTCGCAACAATTGAAGTTGGAGAGTCCTCTTCACCAACATAACCATTGATTGTAACTGAAGAGACTAATGCATTTGTTGATTCTAATATGTCTGATAATGATGATTTAAATATATAACCTAACAGTCCTACAAGACCAAAATGGGCATAAAATACCATTCATGTAGTTGGGGAACTAGCTAGAAATCCTAATGACATTAGGAGGACTAGATCTCAATTTGAGAGTGCCCTTTGTGTGAAAGATCCCCTATTTGATAAGAAGTGCTATCTGATGGTTGAATCAAACCCATATAGATATGAATATGTAGCACATGATCCAATATGGAAAACAGCCATGAAAGGAGAATTCAGCTTGCTCCAAAAGAACAACACTTGGGAACTGGTTAATCTTCCCCCAGGGAGGAAGATAGTTCAATGTAAGTGGGTTTTCAAGACTAAGTCTTTTGCTGATGGTTCACTTTTGAAATATAAGGAAATATTGGTAGCTAAGGACTACTCACAACTACATGGTATTGACTACAATGAAACCTTTGCACTAGTGGCAAATGTGGACTCCATAAGGCTAGCTTTAGCCATTACAGCTTCGAAGCAGTGGGAGGTACATCACATGGATGTGAAGTGTGCTTTCCTAAATGGAGATCTCACTCAGGAGATTTACATGAAGCAACCTGAAGGGTTTGTTTCTAATCCATATTTAGTTTGTAGGTTAAAGAAATCATTGTATGGGCTCAAGCAAGCCCCCAGGGCTTGGTATGCCAAGATTGATGGATTTTTTCTATCACTCAATTTTGTTCGATGCAAGTTTGATCCTAATGTCTATTTGAAGCTGATTCATGGTTCTTTGATTATTATTTTCTTGTATGTGGATGAAATTTTTATTACAGGAAGTTCAAAGAAAGAAATCACGTCCTTGAAGGATGCAATGAACCCTGCATTTTCTATGAAAGATTTGGTATTATTGAGTCAATTCTTGGGTCTCAAAATTGCTCAATCCCAACATGGAATCAAAGTACATCAGTCCAAGTATGCCTTAGATTTTCTGATCAAGTTCAACATGAAATATTGCAAGCCAAGCAAAACTCACTTCCCTTCAGGAGTTAAGCTTGAATAAGTGGGTTCTTCTCCTATGGTAAATAATACACTGTATAGGCAGTTGATTGGTTGTTTTCTTTATCTTACACACACTCAACCTGAATTATGTTATGTAGTTAGTGTGGCTTCAAGATACATGGATCAGCCTCATGAGATCCACTGGAGGGAAGCCAAAATGATCCTAAACTTTGTTCAAGGAACAAGAACTAATGGGATCTTCTACAAAGCAAAACCTGATCTTGATTTGATTGTGTTTACTGACAGTGATTGGGCAGGTGACAACACAGGTTGAAATTCTACATCAGGATATGTGTTCATGCTTGCAAAAGGGCCAATCAGCTGGTCAAGCAAGAAGCAGAGTGCCATAGCACTCTCATCTATAGAAGCAGAGTATAGAAGAGTTGTAAATGCAGCAACTCAATGTTTGTGGTTGCAGGGAATACTTGGAGGATGTGGTTTCGAATCAGAGTTTTCAACTATTATCTACTATGATAATCAGAGCATCATTCGAATATGCAATGATTGTTATAGTGGATTTCACCACTCCAGGTGAATCACACTTTGTATGGCCTTCCCCTGTCCCGCTGCAGACTCTTTAGACCCCATGGACCATATTTTATCCTTTGATGTTTCCTTGATCATCCCTAAAACTATATAAAAAATGATATACGTGGATTTTTACCCGATAACCGCGTACATACGCAGGTTTGAATCCTATAACCACGTACATTGGGATGTGTGCATAGTCCAAATCCTTTTGGATTTTTCCTTGACATGGATCTGACTCATTCGACTCCTGGCATTCCATATGCCTTGAGATCGCTCGGATTCAACCCTTAATTATCCCTTATGAAGCTATATAAGGAACCCCTTGGTACATTGAAGGCATATAGAGAGATTGAAAGCAACGAAACTATAGTCCATTGTTGCCGGAATTTATGCTTGAGTCTGCATCCCTTTGTCCCTTTGGAGCACTTTTGTGTTCTTCCCAAGCTTGCCTTTCGCTAGTGAGCTTTCTATCGTGAGATGGAGGATTGAGGTGGTGGAATCCCAAGTGGGGGATTCAGTTTCTCCGGTTCGCAGATGTGCCGTCAAAGGTTGTATCTATCTTGTAATCTCTGGTTTATATTAATAAGAACTATCTTTTCCTGTCCAATGATGTGTATTTGATTGAATATTGTATCCATTCGAAGATGTCAAATGCTTTTACATTATTGATTATATATGCTAGAATAGATCTAACACCATGATATATAGTATGCTTGTATTGTTTACTTCTTGTTGAGGAAGTATTATATCAATTCAAGCTGAAGATTGCAAAGCTCAACGGGGATCTACTTCAACCGTCCGGAATAATGTACGAGGTCTGATCCTTTAGTGTTAGACATTTTATTTCTATTGCACATTGGGAAAGATTGATTTCTGGAGTTAAAGTTGTCTGTTGTGATACCCCAATCCATAGGAATTTCTCTTCGTAACAGAATTGGCGACTCCACTGGGGAGTTCCTAGTAGTTGTCCTTTGGGGGTGATTTTCTTGGCATTCAATGTATTTGAATTGCTCTTTCTCTCTTGTTTCTGTGTCAGGTCTGGGGGCATGTATGCTTGGTAGAGTCTGATTGGAGTGAAGTCTGTCTCAGCTTGTCCGTTTTCCTTGTTTTATGCACTTTTTCTTCCTGTACGCGGGTTTTTGATTTACAGTCGCGTATACACGCGGTTTCCTTTGTGATTTCCGCGTATGCACGCGGGTTTACTACGAACAATAGTGTATACCATGGCTTTTTCCCTTTTTGTAGAAGTTAATTGGTTACTGGGTGAATGCTGTTAGTTGCTGAGTCTCCTTTGGCACTGCCTGAGTCTGTTTTGACCTCTGGTTCTGACTGGAAACGTTTTTTTTAGGTAAGTTCTTGTCATGGCATTTTCAATTTTTTGTTTGAGATTAGAGAATTAGAGTTCTTTTACCTTAGTGCTTTGCTTGGATGCTGTCTATGTGTGCTTGCAGAGTCTGGGGGTGGTAGAATCATTCTTTTGCTTTTTGCATCTCTTATATTTTCAAAAAATCCAAAAACATTTGCTTATCATAATGCATTGCATTTTGCACTTTGCATTGTACTTGCACTAGATCTAGATTTTCTTTGGAGTACTAGTTAGGACTTCATATAGGAAAAATTTGCATTCATCATTTGAAGAAAAATTGTGCATTTCACATAGTAGCATACCCTGTTTACATGGACACAATGCATTTGCATTGATTGTTACGGTGTGCATTTTACTTCACGTTGCGTGATAACACCACTAGTTGCACGACCATATCCTATTTTTCAGTAATAAAGACAACTAAAATCAACGCTAATTAAAATGAATTACACTCTTTTCTTTTCTAGGGTGCACCAACAAGATTAGGTTTTAGGATCTTGGAATAGTTCATTGTAAGTCAATTCTCCAAGATCACTAAACAACAACATTTAGGTGTCTATCCAGGGGGTGTGTGAAATCCTTGGTATAACCATCGTTCTAAGGATCCTCCTCTCAAACGGGAGTTAAGCACGAGGCACCAGAAATATTTCCAGGATTGTATTCATATCTGGGGGATCTTTCGAGAGTTTCGGTCTTTGCTACCCTGCCCATACGGTCAATCCCACCCGAGACTGTCCGCTTGAGCTTTGATTATATTGTGGTGACCTTAGTGACCTTGCCTAGGATATTGAGGGGGTACTTGTAGAGGTTATTTTGCAGGTGTCCCGGCCAGGTTGGGGTCGGACAGCACAGTCGCTTTACGCGTTGAAGCTAAGGGCCACAATAATTGGTTACGTACCTCTGCTGCTTGTGTATGGGAGTCTCGGGCATCTCCTAGGTGAGACATACCTGCTTCATTCAGGAGCTCACTTATCCAGCCCTTGTTTGCTTGCATTTGGATTTAGATTTTATTAGTGATTGCTCTGTGCATGCTAGTTGGCCTAGGGTTTATGTAAATAGAGAGTCTTTGCTATTTTTGTTTTGATTCATTATGGATTCGAGTGCGGTTATGCGCCGTTATTGTTGGTTAGCAGGACTTCTGCCTTCCACTTCTCCTCGTCCTTTGGGAGAGAGACCTAGACAGTCTAGGCGGACTATGTCACACACCGATTCACACACCATGGAGGATCATTCAGAGACTATTCCTGAGCCACCTCCTCTCCTTCTTATTGACGATGGGGAATTTACTCCTACATACGATCCTTCACCTGACCTAGCTGAGTTC
The DNA here is from genome assembly GCA_001517045.1 of Pseudotsuga menziesii. Classification (NCBI taxonomy): domain Eukaryota; kingdom Viridiplantae; phylum Streptophyta; class Pinopsida; order Pinales; family Pinaceae; genus Pseudotsuga; species Pseudotsuga menziesii. Next base: position 28,197 of record LPNX010082839.1, read on the forward strand.
GGTCCTGTGATTTCCCAGATAGGATCTTTGCATGATAGACCTACTCAATCTAGGGCTGATTCCCCATTGACACATTACCAGTATGGAATGCCGGAAGATGCTGAGACTCACTTTGAACCTACCAGCACTAGCTATGGTAGTTATGCTACTACTGGTTTTCCTATGCACGATTTGACATTTCATGTCGAATCCGACTTTGAGCCTAGCACTATGCCTGGGGGCAATCCCATTTTTTACCTTGCGGAGAGGTTTGGGAGTACTAGTCACATTGCACCTTCCGTCCCAGTGGTGGAAGCTACATCTCATCCCCCTCCTAGTTCTAGCGTTAGTGATCCGATTAGGATACTAGGTCCGAGACAGGTGACGATAGGCAGTAGTACATATCTTATTACTCAGATTCCTTCGTCCTCGGTTCCAAGTTCTTCAAATGTACATCCTCCACCTTATCGATGTGGTCCTTCGAGCCGATATATGGCTATGAGTAAGGTCCATACTGCAGTTACTAGGGCGATTGTGTCTCAAGTTCATATACCACCCGTTGCTTCGGGAGGCTATATTCACGCTTATAGTAGTCAGCTAGTTACATCCGGGGCATATATAACTACTTCTAGTATGTATGTTCCCCCTTCCAGAGCTTATCTTCCTACCTACGGAGTGTCCCATGGGACATCGCATGCGATGACCTATGGACCTTATTACAATCTGCAGTATGGACAGGTTTCTTCACCTTACGGAGGTGGGTATCAACAACCTGCTTACTCTCTTAATTATGGCTTCGTAGCTCCTACTAGTCAAGGTCCACCTTACTATGGTACTTCCACGTCACCTTATACAGGTGAGATAGGAGGAGGACACTATGGCCAAGGCCATGGTGGTGCTCAAACCTATGTGAACCAGGGAGCGGTCCATCGACCTCATCATCCTAGGCTCCCTTTCCTCACGACACTTAACCTTCCTGACTTATCGAGACTTATGAACGATCCCGTGGCTCATGACCTGGCTTGGCCGGCTGTCCCTACCAAGCTTCCTTCGGACATACCTAAGTTCGAAGGTAAACTGGGAGAGGATCTGAGCGAACATGTTACCACATTTCACCTTTGGTGCTCTTCGAATTCGTTACATCACGACTCAGTCCGCTTGTGACTATTTCAATGCACCCTCATAGGGCCTGCTGTGAAATGGTATATAGAGCTACCAAAAGGAGCTTTCACCTTGTTCGATAATCTTGCAATGACTTTTCTTAATCACTTCCAGCTACCAGTGCGCTATGACGTTGGTACTGAACTCTTGTCGACATTTCGACAAGATAAAGCCACCCATATTTCTGATCATATTCAGGAGTGGTGTAGACGGAAGAGATTAATTAAAGATTTTATACCGTTGGATTTCCTTCTCGAGTGGTTCCTCAAGTCTTTATTGCCATATATCGCGAAGGATGTTTCTACATTTGGAGTGTAGAATGAGGAACAAGCAATCTTTAGGGCGCAGGAACTGTACTTGATTTATGCTCATTCTGATTTGTTGTATGAGATTATTCCCAATGCTCCTCGTTCTAGTTTCGATCCCAAGGCCAAACCTGGACCACATGTCGATGGCATTGTGGGTTGTGCAAGTGTGAAACCTGTAGATTTGGTTGCAAAACAACTTAGTCAATTGTCGCTCAACCAGTCTGCTTCGGGACAAGCTATGGCTTCGTCTCAACCCATCCAAACAGTGAGTGTACTTTCTATGCAATCGTCGGACCAGAAGAGTAACCAGTAACCTGGACGAAATAGAAAAAAGGGTAATAATAATAATCGAAAGGGTGGAAATAGGAATGAGAATTCTTCCAATAATTACAAGAACGGTCAGAATGCTAGTGGGGACAAGCAAGAAAAACGTAAGTTTAAGTTCCCTTTCAAGCTATGTAAGGATGATCACCTCACTTACTTGTGCCCTAGAATTGATGAAGCTTTGAGACTCTTAGCACAAGGCCCAGCTGTGCTAACGAACCCTTTACCACATAACCAGAATATGAACTCGAATTCCTAGGATAAATCTAGTGAGAATGATCCACCAGAAGCTAGTGCTCGTGGGTGCATTAACATGGTCTGTGCTGCCAAGGTTGTGACTCGTGCGAAAGATTATGGATCATCACAACCCAACCCAGGCAAAGAACCTGATCCACCAGGAACCCCTTTGCACATTGAGAAACCTACGGATAAACCTGAGGCTGCACCTCGCATTCCTAAGGGGGTGCTTAAGCGCTCGGGGCATAATCCAAATGCCCGAGCCGCCCAAAATTATTCAGTTGTCCAGGATTTGGGCCATACTCCTTGTGCGATGTCTGCATTGGAAGTGCTTCAAAGTTGTCCTTCGCAAAGGAAGGCTTTGCTTTCTGCTCTTGGTGTGAACGGTGATGATTCTTCCTCAGTGATCAAATTTGAAACTGCAGGTCATCAGCCTCGCTTGCCCTACTATGTGTTGCTTTTGGTACACGTAGGAATGTCTTAATATGATCATTAAGTGCATTGTGATTGACGAGGGCACTGCTGCATCTGTGATGTCTTTGTCCTGTTGGAAGGGTCTTGGTTCTCCTGAGTTGTCGAAATCAGCGACTATGTTAACTTCTTTTGATGGGAGATCTTTTAGGCTGCACGACATCATTTCATCCCTTCAATTATGTTTAGGAGGGAAGACCGTTGCGATAGAGGTTGAGGTGGTTGATGCGCCCCTCGACTACAATCTCTTGCTAGGTCGGAACTGGATGTATAGTATGCAAGCCGTTGCTTCTTTCGTGTTTTACATTGTATGATTTCCACATAACGAGAAGATTGTAATGATTGATCAAATGACATTCAAGAATTCCCCTATTACTGCATCTTCGGGAGCTTCGGTCCCAGTCGTTGAACACTCTCAGCCGGCAACTGGGAGTGTGGGTGTAGGAATGTATCCATCCCTCATGGGAAGCTTTAGTTGTCCTGCGTCGGTCCTCATGATAGGATCTTGTTCCGATAAGGATTCAACTTATACAATCTCAGTGTCTTTTCACACGACTCATATGCGAGATCCTTGGATTCTTCCTACACTAAGTATTTCGAGTGAGGCTGTCGAGACCAACGTGCCACTTCCTGCAACCATGATAGCTTATCAAGCCAATCTTATGAATGTTGCAGAGCCTTGTTCTTCCTCTTCGCGGATGGAAGAGGAAGACCCCTATGTACTGTCGGCATGGGCAGTATAGTCTTCTCATGCCCACGACTGCCTGGATACATTTTTCCCTTTAGATGAAGCGATCATTGAGGCTATGTCGGGCGTTGAGCCGCCATGGGAGGAACTTCATCATAGATCATATTTCCTTCCACCGCTTGATCATTTGGAGCATGAGGATTATAGGGAGATTATTAGTCAGAGAGTTGGTAGTCCCATGATTCCATTAAGTTCTCCTGGTCAGATGGCTGATGGGAACATGGTGAACATATCTTCCATGATTTCTATCAACATCTCTCGAAATCCTAGCACCATTGAGAATGTCTATATTGGGGCGGATTGTTCCCATGCTGAGATTCTCGAATTTACCAAGCTATTCAAGGAATTCCATGATATTTTTGCTTGGTCTTATGATGAGATGCCAGGTATTGACCCTCAGATTATCGAACATGAGATTAAGACTTACCCCAATGCTAAGCTTGTTCGAAAATGCTTACGCGCCGTGAATCCTAGGAAAGCACCCGCCATTAAGGCAGAGATAGAGAATTTGTTGAAAGCCGGTTTCATCTATCCCGTTCTCTTGATGGAGTGGGTTTCAAACCCCATTCCGGTGGATAAGAAGCAGGGAGCGATCCAAATATGCACTGATTTCCATGATTTAAATCATGCCTGTCCTAAGGATAACTTCCCCACATCATTTATAGATCAGAGTTTGGATGAGTGTGCGGGTAGCGAGGTGTTCTCCTTTATGGACGGCTTTTCTCGGTATAATCAGATCCAGATTAAACCTGAGGACTAACAAAAGACTGCATTTATTTGTCCTTGGGGAATGTTTGCATATCGAAAGATTCCTTTCGGCCTTAAAAACACCGGAGCTACATTTCAGCGGGCAATGACCTTGATTTTCCACGATCTCAAGTCTATTATTGAAGTGTTTTTGGATGACCTCACTGCTCATTCTCGTATGAGAATGTGTCATTCCTATCACTTGAGATTGGTCTTCGAAAGATGCCGGCACTATTCAGTTCGATTAAATCCTCATAAGTGCATATTTTGCATGAAGTTAGGTTGTTTATTAGGATTCATCGTTTCAAAGGAGGGCATAAGAGTCGATCCCTTAAAGGTTGAGGCAATAATTCAGTTGTCTTCCCTGAAGAATATTCATCATATTCAGTGTTTGCAAGGTATGGCAAACTTCTTACGAAGATTTGTGGTCAACTTTGCCAATTTGACTAGAGGCTTCATGCATCTCTTGAATAAGGATACTCCCTTTGAATGGGATGAGCGAGCCCAGGAGTCCTTCAATGCACTTAAGCGAGCCCTAGCATCGGCCCCAGTGATTAGTCCTCCAGATTATAGCCATGATTTCCTATTATATGTGGCTGCATATTTAGAGACGATTGGTATGGTATTGGTTCAGGAGGATGAGGAGCTCTAGGAGCATGTCATATATTATCTGAGCTGAAACCTTATTGACGCAGAGATTCGTTATTCTCATGTAGAGAAGCTTGCTTTAGCGATCGTACATGCGGTTCAGCATTTGAGACATTATATTCTCCTTCGCTAGACCTCGGTTGTGGCCCATGTCAATCCATTTCAGTTCATCCTCACACGAAGGATGATTGGGGGAAAGTATAATAAAGGGACTGTCATCTTGCAAGAGTTCGATCTCGAATTTGTTTCGGCAAAGTCGAAGAAATCATTAATTTTTGCAGAGCTTATATCGTATTTCCCGAGCAAGGCCGAGGAGTTGGTTTGTGAAGATACGTTTGTTGATGAACACATTTTCTTAATCTCCACATCTGACCCATGGTATGGAGATATCATAGGATATCTGCAAACACAGAGGACCCCTACTCACCTCTCGCGAGATGAACGACGACGATTACATCACGTCTCTAAGAATTACCTTATAGTGGACAATACTTTGTACTGCCATGGGGTAGATTCCATTTTACGACGTTGTTTAACTCATGAGGAGGCTGAGGTTGTGCTGAATGATTGCCACGGAGGGGCGTGCGGTGGTCATTTATCTGGGATTTCTACAACTCAAAATATTTTGAGAGTGGGTTATTTTTGGCCGTCGATCTTTAAAGATTGTGTAGATGCAGTCAAGAGGTGCCACCCTTGCCAGGTGTTCACATGAAATATGCACTCGAATCCTGCCCCGTTACATCCCATTATCACCGCCAGTCCCTTCACCAAGTGGGGGCTCAATTTTATGGATTGCAACCCAGCTTCGGCTGGGGGGCACCATCATATTATAGTGGCTATGGATTATTTCATGAAATGGGCCGAGGCAATGCCTACAGTAAAATCCGACAGTGAGACAGTCGCTCGCTTCGTATTCAACCAAATTATTACTCGGTTCGGGATTCCGAAAGAGCTTGTCACTGACCATGGCTTGCACTTTCAAAACCGTATAATGGAAGAGTTGGCAGCCAAGTTAGAGTATAAGCAAGAGCACTCCTCTTCTTACTACCCCCAAGCAAATGGACAGGTTGAAGCAGTGAATAAATCACTTAAGTCCATTCTCCAACGAACCATCACACAGAGCAAGACGAATTCGCATATTATGTTATACCCTGCTTTGTGGGCATATCGAACCGTGGTTAAGACTGCCACTGGTTTTTCTCCATATCAGCTTGTGCATGTGGATTCGATATTGCCGGTTGAATGTGATATTCCTTCGTTGAAGCTAGCTGTGGAACTCTTACCAGACACTTCACCTTTGGAGGAGTGTTTGGTCCACCTCGAGCAACTTGATGAGCAACGTCGAGATGCCTTGGTGGCTCTAGAGGTTAATAAGCATCGTTTTAAGGTCCAAGATGACAAGTCTGTCTGTCCAAGAGTGTTTAGTGAAGGAGACTTGGTCCTTTTGTGGGATCAATCGAAAGAACCCTTGGGGGCAGGGAAATTTAATCCTATGTGGCGTGGTCCTTATGTTGTCAAGTGTGTCTTAGAGAAGGGTGCCTATGAGTTAGTCGATTACGAAGGCATAGCTTTGGCGGAGCCTAGAAATGGGCTCTATCTCAAAAAATACTATGCATGATCTTTAGCCAAGGCTGCTTGTTGTATATTATTGTATAGCTTTGCATAGTTAGGTCGTTTTCTTATCATGATCAGGTTTGTGATTAGTTTCCATTTCGTTTGGCAGATGTCAATGGAATCTTCCACCTACATAGGATTCGCGGATGGCGCAAGCCGTCACACTCAGCACTTAGCCTTGCTACTTGGGTGATTTATACTCCTATGGGTCAGGTACTATCTTCAGGAGGTGTATGTCTATGGCCATCTTCCAACAATGTTGCTGAATATAGTGCCATTGTCGAGATTCTATGGGATGCCATTTGACATGGCATTCTCTCTCTTGAGGTACATCTTGATTCGGACTTAGTAGTGTCACAGCTCAATGGTTTGTACCATGTTAGAGATCCGACGTTATTGAGAAGATTCTTACATGTGAGATTGTTAGAATGACAATTTGACAGTATTACATATATACACATTCCAAGAAATGATAATCAAGTTGCTGACTCATATGCTAACTACGTGTTAGATTGGCATTTGTTTCATTCATAATAAATTAATCATAAACATTTTTACACATGTAGATAAATAAACCAATCACCATAAAACCTTTTATATATATAAAAAATGTGGTAATACATAGTGTCATATGCAAAAGTGGAGCTTTTAAAGCTTCCATCATATAATACACGGTCGTACAAAACATATCCACTCCCAGGTGTCTAATCCTGTGGAGGGGGAGGGTTGTGATCATGATACGTCACTACGTCTCTAGCTAGCCACTAGAATAAATGCACCCATGCGCATGGCATGCCCACCACCTGTCCCTGCATGGCCTCAGGCAAGTCCTCGACTTGGGCCATGGGAACTCTATGAGTCAGTCACATGAAATTGGTATGAATGCCCTGGAGCGTTCGCTCCGCATCCACACCTGTGATGCCATCCCCTCTTCCCCTCCATCTATGATGTGGGAAGCCCTCTGGTCATCATGGTCCCACATTTGCACATGAATGGTAAATGTCACTATGTGTTGTCACACAAAAACATGTCTTTTTGATTCTACATAATCAATAAAATACAAAAAAATTAAATAACTCAAAAAATTTTAAAAAGAGTGAGAGTCGAGATTCGGTACCTATCTCTCCATATGCCTATCCTGGTGGCAATGGCATGTCCAGATCCCCCCGAAAATCTATCCCTCCATAGGGGTAGTCATCTATGGCAACAATCTATTGTCGCCACCATGGAAATAAGTCAGCTGGATATGGGTTTGCCACCCTACCACCCCCCAGTCTGTGCATAGCATCTTCCCAACGTCGTTGGGACGGATCTCAAACCCCGTGGAGAGGAACGTCCACTCTAGGGATCAATCCTAGAACACACTTGAAGAAAAATGTGCTCAATATGCTGCTGAACCCGAAGTTTCATATCCTACCTGCCTTACACTCACTGAGCTGGTGTTTCATGTTGCTCAGTAGTGTAGTACTCCAGTCGTATATGGTTGGTCTCATACACTCCACCGCATAGAACATCAATGGCCATGAGGCCTGATGGAGTGAGGCTAAGCCTTCTATCTTGCACAGCGTCAGTAGTATGGCCTTTAGGCCTAGCACCTATATAGCATTGGTGGGGACTTGACTTCCCACCTTCTCAGTATCTGGGTAGCAGTACACAGCTACGTACTCATCGGTAGTAATCCCACCGCCTGGCCCACCTCAGGAATGAAGGTTCACCACCTCCCCTCATAGATAGACCTATGATAAAGTATATGTCTTCCACCTCTATAGTGAGAGACATCCCATATATCCTGAAGGACTCTGAGTCTGGATCCCAATAGTTTACTAGCATCTCTAGCAGTCTTGGTTTGGCCCTCAAGCCACCAAGGCACCAAAACTTGTAGAGTCCACATCTTCTAAGAGCTTGTTGAGCCATCACGTCAGCCCTTACATCTTCCTCTACTTCACTATGCTCATTCTCTCTCCATTCTAGTACCATCCTACAAGAGAAATTGCCATTTTCCCCATTAGATTCTTGTAAATTTACTTGCGCGGCGTCTTATGCAACTGTTTTGCAAACAACCGCATATGCACACGGGTTCTAGCCTCTTTTCTGCGTATAGCCATCCCTATACGTGGGAAAAGCTTCGATATCCGTGTGGGCCACAATGCTCATGTAGAGATGGCCTAAAATACCTCATTTTACCATGAAAATCAACAAAAATTATATTGAAATGCATGAGGAGAGCATGAGTAACTACCTGGAAGAAACAGTTGTGAATTCCGCCGGCTGGATCTCCTAGAATTTGCAGTTGAATATCAGAGCTCCAATGGGTAAAAGTTTCAAATGATTTATAGAAAAAATTTCAAATATTTGAAAATTTTTACCCCCTTTCCTATAGTTTTGACAGTTTCTAACCATTTTGGACCGTTTCTGACATAATTTGTGATGTAGAAGACCATTTTCAGTGCCGTTTCAGCCATTGGGTTGACCCATTCTTACTGATCTCAGGTATAACGTCTATACTAGCATATAGTTTAGGTTCACCACCATTTTCATTTTGCATGACCTTATGACCATGTCACCATGATCTTAGGTACGAACCCACTCTATTATGTCACAGAACCTTCTTGCTGCTTTAGAAGTGGCATGATGAGAGTGGTAGAGCTTCACCTTACATGGGTACCCTAGTTAGCACCTTATTTGCATTTGGTGCCCATGTCGACATTTTCTCCTTTAGGGTGTGGGAGTCCATTGTATAGTACTGCCATGACATTTCGGAAGAGCCTCATACTCCTCTTGATCTTATGCTAGCCCGTTTCCCTCTAGACTCCCCTTATGTCAAGTTGTGAATGCATTATCATGAGCTTTGCTTGCCTTATTGGGATTTATTTTGGCTCCCCTAACATTGTGTTTCATCCATATAGCCTGAGCTTGTCTCATGTCTAGCCATGCAGAGCCATTTTATATATCCTTCGCAGCTTGATTTCCCTTTTTACCGGGAGGGGATTTTCCCCCGAGTGTCGATATCCTACACATGTATCCTTGCATTGAGCATAGATATGTTCCACTACTTGGAACTAGTTTGTTTTCCCTTATGACACTCATCTCCTCCTAGTTTATAACTATAAATCTAGTTTATTCTTTTTTCAAGCTTTTCAAATAACTGAAAAAGTCCAAAAAAATCAAAAAACCAAAAAGCAAGACAAGGAAAGATGTTATATTTGGCAGTTGTCGAGTCATGTCGCCTTCGAACAAAGCATTGTATATCACATCCATTGGTTGGGTTATAGTTTGACCTAGGAGCTATACTCGTTTATCTGAGTTTATCTCCACCGACTGGTTAAGCTTCCAGTCCCTATGGAGCCTCTGTTGATGCCTCCTGTGTCACAGAGATGTCCCGGTTTGTATATCGATTCTATGCTTCCTTCATTTAGTCACCATACGCTGTTATGCTCTTGTTCAAAGGAAGTTGAAACCTGTGTCGGCCATTCCTCAGTTATCTTGACTTTGCATGTCGGCCATTCCCGGTACAGTTACTGGTTCGTGCACTTTATGATCGAGTCCTTCCACATTAGACATCTTTGTTGAGTACCTCGTGTTGGATGATGGGGGATTCCTTAATGCCCTCCCTCCAGCGGATTTCATCCCATTGAATTCAGATCATTTATTCTGGGATTGGAATCTAGAGTCCTTTTGAGTGCCTTGAGACTTGCAGTCATCAGTGGAAGGTTCTCTCGCCATCGATAGTTTCTTGGGAATACATCAATGTCCCTTGATCGATGGATTCTCTCAAGTGTTTGACCTCAACACATTTATTCACACTTGTTAGTTTGCACTCTAGTCCCTTGATTCCCATTATAATTATCGGTGGGTAATCTCGCGTCTATTAACGGTATACATCAATGACCGGTAATCATACGATGGACTACTATGTTTGACCTCAACACCTCTATTCGCATAGTAGGACATGTACTCGTAGCGGTTTGTGTAGAAGACCTTCCATACTAGTGGCATCTCTTATATGCTACCTCCTTGATCGTGCCAGTGTTCATGAGATTTCAGCTCTCATGACTTGATTCCAGTGTATGTCAAACATTTCCAGCCACTATGGAGATCTTGATCTATTGTATATCTTCAGCCATTTTGGAGATCATGGTCCTTTGTACATCTTCATCATGGAGATTCTGATCTATGTATACTGTACGTGGCGATGACCACATATGTGATACATGTATTATGCCTATTCATGGCCATTGTACTCTTATGTATCCGGGACTGCTATATGTACTTGCAGTTATATGCAGAGTTGTATCATTGTACTATGTTGATTGGGTGGCTGGTCTTCCATTTGGGATCCTTCATCACTCCACTTCTGGGATGGACTTATAATGTATTTCGTCCATCGTATGACCCCTCTGACCTCACACATTAGGGGGCATCTGTAATAGCGGATTTCACCACTCCAGGTGAATCACACTTTGTATGGCCTTCCCCTGTCTCGCTGCAGACTCTTTAGACCCCATGGACCATATTTTATCCTTTCATGTTTCCTTGATCATCCCTAAAACTATATAAAAAATGATATACGTGGATTTTTACCCGATAACTGCATACATACGTGGGTTCGACTCCTATAACCGCGTACATCGGGATGTGTGCATACTCCAAATCCTTTTGGAGTTTTCCTTAACATGGATCTGACTCATTCGACTCCTGGCCTTCCATATGCCTTGAGATCGCTCAAATTCGACCCTTCATTATCCCTTGTGAAGCTATATAAGGAACCCCTTGGTACATTGAAGGCATATAGAGAGATTGAAAGAAATGAAACTATAGTCCATTGTTGCTGGAATTTATGCTTGAGTCTGCATCCCTTTGTCCCTTTGAAGCACTTTTGTGTTCTTCCCAAGCTTTCCTTTTGCTAGTGAGCTTGCTATCATGAGATGGAGGATTGAGGTGGTTGAGGCCCAAGTGGGGGATTCAGTTTCTCTGGTTCGCAGACATGCTGTCAGAGGTTGTATCGATCTTGTAATCTCTGATTTATATTAATAAGAACTATCTTTTCCTATCCAATGATGTGTATTTGATTGAATATTGTATCCATTGGAATATGTCAAATGCTTTTACATTATTGATTATATATGCTAGAATAGATATAACACCATGATATATAGTATGCTTGTATTGTTTACTTGTTGTTGAGGAAGTTTTATATCAATTCAAGCTGAAGATTGGAAAGCTCAATGGGGATCTACTTCAACCGTCTGGAATAAGGTAGGAGGTCTGATCCTTTAGTGTTAGACATTTTATTTCTATTGCATATTGGGAAAGATTGATTTTTGGAGTCAAAGTAGTCTGTTGTGGTACCCCAAGCCATAGGAATTTCTCTCCGTAACAATGATCTAGTTCGAAGACAGCAAACCAAGCACATTGAGATCCATATGCACTACATCATACAGCTTGTGCATGATGGTACCATTCATCTACTCTTATGTGCATCTTCAGAACAAGTAGCAGACATCTTCATCAATTTTTTTTGTGAGAGGACTTTCAGCAATCTCAAATCACTGCTGGGGATTGTTTATCATGTTGTGAAGCATTATTGATGACAATATTTTCAAATTTTGTTTTCTTGTCCATGTTTAAGGGAGGATTTTTCCCACTGGGTTTTTGCCTCTTTCCTTGGTTGTATGGACAAGCAGTATGTAAAGGGTGACTAATCCTTGTTGCTAGGCCCTATACTATTCTTATATTTACTCATAAAGTCAGGATTAAGGGGGGATGTTAGAATAATCAACCCCTAGTTACCTACCTTAGACATTAATTTATTCATTTTTGTATTATTACCTACAGTTTCCTAGATTCCACTCTATGCTAGTTGCCTTCTACATTTCCTAGAAGTCAACACATGCTAAAACTAGTCATGGAGAGGTTGGGAAACATCCTGGAAACCAATTTTAGCATGTCTACTTTATTCCATATTCTCCAAAGCACATATCTTCTTTTTCTCTAAAGATGCCTTGTTTTATTTCTGATTTAAGGCAAAGGGAAAGCTAGACTAGTGGTAACTGCCTTGTTTTTTTCCCACATCATACTCTCTCCTTTTATCCAAATAAAAGCATGTATGAGTTGTATTTCCATCCCTCTTTATCTTTCCCACTTGACTTAGCCAATTCATGAGCATCTACCTAGATTTGGAAACTGCTTTATGCACCTATGGGTGATTTGACAAGTTTTGGTAAGCCTACTTTTTGACTATTTCGAATGGCATCTTTATGCATTCGAATATCTCATGTAATTATATATTAAAGCAGCCTATTACTTCACAAGGTTCGCTATTGTACACTTAGTCAATACATATTAGTGTTATGCTCCAATTTCAGTCTACTTTGGTGTTAATTTTGCATGTTTGATTAGCAATTTTGTGAGAAATTTTTCTTGCAACAACATTTTGAAATTTGTTCTCTATGTCACCAACATAGAGTTGTGAGCACACATAAATAGGTACTACTTCATAGTTCATGCATCCATCAGTAGATACTCTATGTTTCATTTCCAAGGTAGAATGTGTCTTGAAATGATCTTTAGTATTTTCAATAGAAACTTCTTCATACTCATGTGATGTATCTTCATCTTTTTCAAAGTCACTTGGGAGTGAATTTCGATCCTCTTCCTGTAATACTTGTTCTACTTCACCTATTTCAGAACTAGGTGGTTCATGGATCTCCTCATTTTTCTCCTTCTAGCAATCTTATGCATTTTCCCCTTTGGTTTTCTTAAAATAAATATATTTTTTTCCAACTTTGGATAGCCAACAATTCAAATCCTTTCATAATATTATTTTTCATGTCTTCAAATATAGGTTCCATAATTTTTATAAGCTCCTCGCCATCATATGAGGTTCATGTTGCCACCTTTAACACACCTGGGGGGGAACGTGGCAGAGATATTCAAGCCACTCGGTGTGTCCTTGGGGGCAATTATCAAGTCAAGGATGTCACCTTGTTCTTAACACCTTCGTTTAGGCTCAACTCCTAACGAAGCCAAGGGGGTTATACCTTATTAAGCTACTAAGGGTAATTACTTTAGTATGATGGTATTAAATTGAACAAGTTGCTTACGAGTTTGAAATTAACAATTGAGAACTACATATGACAAGATGAAAAATAATCACAATTAAGCACAATGATGACACACAATATATATATCGAAAGAAGTAAACAAATAACCAGTGCCTTAAAATGGAGTCACAAAATGATTAAATGTGCTTGCATGTGCTTGGAGTGAATGTTTTTCAATTGTCTCTTGGTATGTTTTAAGTTAATATGAAACATGAGTTCATTAATATAGGAAAAGGGGGGCTCCAGATATACCTGAGGGGTACTTGGAGTATGTCCAAAAATAAATCCTTCATGGCTACCTGCAAGGAATGTGTGGGATGAATGGAGTCTCTGAGACTATGTTCATAATACACCTACTAGGGTGTAATAGAGATAGTCACTATCCAGTAATTCCCACTTCCTTTGGGCATTTTTCCACCGTTTACGGTTTCATCGAGGCGTTGGATTTTCGCCTGATGGTGGTTAATTGGGGAAGGTGAAACCTAATTAATCTACTCACTCACATTGCTTTTGATGCAGCTTGACTGATCGGATGAAACGCAGCCAAAACGGAGAGCATACACACCGGAGTCTTTGTAAATTTTAGTAAATTTTAATCGATGTGTTTTTATTAAAAAAGAAAACCCTCCAGGAACCTCTTTCAGTCCAAGTGGACCTCAATAGGGGAATCAAGGAGGGGGGTGATTTTAAATGATTTCTTGTAGAAATTAATAGTGAATAATGAAGCATAAAAAATAAAACAAGCCATAGGTTCTCTAATTAGATCTACCGCGATCCTCTTTCACCTTTCAGTTCAATCGGGATTCATGGGGTAAGTATTCAAGTTAATTTGAATTTATAATATAAAATATATGATGAAAGTAATCAAAGTACACTATTTTTCATAAATTAAACTAATCTAGAACAAAAACTAGGAAAAATGCAAAAAAGAAAAATAGGACGCGAATCCCCCCAGGGGGATGGGGAATGGGCTGGAAAGAGCCTATTTGAAGTTATTTTTTATTACTAGTGGTTAAAATATCTGAAAAATGATATAATTCCTCTTTTTTCTTATATATAATGAACCCAAGAGCTTACAAAGTGGAAAAAATTAAAGATTTCGGGAAAAGGGGAGACCCTTGGGGGGTTTTGGATGGTCCAAAAATTACTTCTCGGACAGAACGTCCTCCTATTTTCTGTTATACCTGATAAAAAATAGAAAGCTTATTAAACTGAAATATTCCCAAAATCACTTTCAAAGTACCTTTGGGTCAACACACTTTTAACCCCAAAGAGCTAAGTTAAAACTAGTTAATAAAAAGGTGAAAAAGAAACCAAGGAAAGCAAGCTTTCCTTGGGATCTTCGCTTGAATTTTGGGCAGCCAATATGATATGCACTGATTTCTGGATTTATCCTTTATAATAGACAACATAAATCTAATGCATGCAATTTACAAGTTTTCATTAAAATGCCATGCAAAAAGGATGATTTTCCCAAAGCTAGATCTAGAATGCTTATGAAACCTTTTAAGAACAAAATATATATTATGAGCTTTACGAAGATAGATCTATGTTAAAATTCAATCTAATATGATGGATCTAAACAAATCAAAGCTATGAACCAAGTAACCAAGGAACATTGATTTTAATAAAATTGAGGAAGAGAAAGGGGAAAGGCTTGTTGCTGGATAGATCTGCAATGGAAACTTGTTAGTGGAATGCAAAGGGGAAATTCCTTCAAACAAATGTCATATCTACAGTGGATTCAAACTAGATCCACATCTTGTTCAATCTTTTCCACTTGAAAGCTAAACACACAACCTTGCACAAAACCTTATGAGATCTGGATATATATATATATGAAAAAGAGACAAAAATTACATGCAAATAAGCTTATTAAATATGTATAATCTAGATATTCAAACACATATCCTATGAAATATATAAAAAAAAGTAATATTACTTGGCCAACTACACTCCTATTGATTCAGCTGAATAATTCAAGCCAAACAAGGTTACGATGCAAAAATTGAGAGAAAAATCGACAACATCAATAGCTGCAAGACAATGCTTATTCCACGCACATGAGAGAATTACACCATTTAGCCTCCAATGATTCTTTATTCCAACAATAAAAATATTACAATAGTATTACAATAGCAAGCCATCCAATCCAACTCTAACTAGCTTGGAAAGTAGCAGACTGTACTTTATTTATAACAAAAACTGGAACCCTACGCCAAAGGGGGCGCAATTCCCAAGGAGAGAGAGATTGCAGTTGCATGGGGAGTCAACTTGAGCTTGATATGAGTCTAACTAAGTTTGATCTGAATCTGAATGAGTGTAACCAAAAATCAGAGTGCTGTTTGAACTGACACCTTAGCTGGTTAACTGAAACATCAACCAAATCACATCCACATGAGCCCACACGTGTGCAGGAGAGAGGGAGGGCACAAATCCCAAGAATGCATGTTGTGGCGTACTCCCTCGTTAGCCTAGATCAACTCCTTCTATCAAGGAATGGTCAAATCTAGTCAATCCAAAGCCGATGAGACTGATTTCAGTCAAATCGAAGCAAAATCCACTGATTTAGGAATTTGGATTTGCTCCATTATTTAATTAATTTTTAATTAAATTAATTAATATTTTATTTTTGTGGATTTTTGACCTGAGTAATGGACAAATCAGTCAAAACTTAGGAAAAGTGGGTTTATGGGTTTACCGGGTGCTCTGAGCTATAAAATAAGCACCCCCATGACTAAAACTGATTTATGAGACCACTTTTATTACAAAACCAAATTTTCCATTTAGACTATCAAAAAATAGCCTATGTTTTGGAAAAATTAAAACTTAAAAAAAACTTAAAAATTTAAAAAAATTAAAACCTAGGGGGGACTCGACCATAATTCCTAGCATATTTATACATTGATACATAGACTCTAATAACCTCAATAGGCCTAAATGCCAAGCCAACCATCCCAACTTCGGAGGTATTGAGTGAAAAACTTAGAAATTATCAGTCGTTTATTCAACAACCAATAATAACCAAGGTAAAAAACACTCTAGGATGATTGGATTGACAAATAAAGTCCAAGAGACTAAGTCTTTTACAGACACTATCATGCTAGAACATTTGATTAAAACTCATAGTTGATGAACATGTGATATAGTACAACAAGCACTTCCCAGAAGCAATTCTGAAGGTCTTCTGAAGTCCAAACAAGTCATCTTTGTCTGGTTCACCAGGCTCACTTGATAAAAAACCACTAAGTACAACTTAGGTGGTAACATCTAGCTCCATCTAGGGACACATGCTCTGACTAATCTTCTGATCAAAGAAGAGGATTTGAGAACTCTGGAATCTCTTGGTCCAGCATAGCAATTAAATCTTGTCAGTAACATGTCTATAAAGAAACCAAATGTAAAAGCATATTAATGTACAAAATTAGTCTATGATGTACAAAAAAAAAAAATTACAAGACTAATATACAAAAGAAAAATTTCAAGGTCAGTACCATGGTACAAAACATCTATAATACAACAATATGATACATGAAATTTAAAAATACATGTAGGGAAAGGTTCATAAATTGGCCCTGAAAACACCGATGCCAAGAAAGACATCAAACCATTTTGGTGAAGAATATCTTGAGGAGAAATCCATTCACTAGTAGGATTAAAATTTCTCCTTCTAGGTCATTTAGATAGAAAAAATTTGTTCCTTCTACTTCATCAATGATATATGGCCCCAACCATAAGCTGTCGAACTTTCCATGTTTCCTAGGTTTCTCTCACCATTTGTCCCAATGCAAGACTATGTCACCTACTTGAAAGGATCCAGGCTGGGTAGATCTATCAAAGGTTCTCTTGACTTTTCCTGAGTTTCTGATACTTTGGTCAAGGGAATCTTTTCTACTCTCATCAAACTCGATCAACTGGTTGATTATGTTTTGAATGGCATCCTGATCTAAGCTAAAGGTATGGAGAAACTGATACACTGGAAGCTTTAAGTGGATAGGTAAGGTGACATCTAGGCCATAGTCAAGTTCAAAAGGTCTCCTTATGGTTGAACTTTTCTTTGTGATTCTATCGGCCCATAATGCAAACTTGATCTTTCTATCCCAAGCCTTTTTATTATCATCCCACAGTTTTCTTGATTATGGTCATTAAGTTTTTATTACTTGAATAAGCTAGACCATTTCCTTAGGGATAATAGTTGGATGAATGAGATAGGACAATGTCGTACTTGAAACAAAAGGATGACATCTCAAAGGAAACAAAACACGGGCCATTATCTGTGATAATTCTAGTTGACACACCGAATCTTGTGATAATCTTATTTTCTAAGAAATCCATGACTACAGCATTAGTTTCCTTCTTGGTGGGTATCTCCTCTACCCACTTGGTGAAATAACCAATGGTGGTGAGTATCCAAGAATATCCATTGCTTGATTTATCCTTGAACTTCCCGATGAAATCAAGCCCCCATTGTTGGAAAGGGGCTTGGACTACTATTGGGTTTAAAGGAAAGGATTTCATTTGTTGCTTTCTAGTGAACAACTGACAGTGGGGGAAAACTTTGACAAACTTGTGCACATCTGAAGAGAGGTTCATCCAATAGTATCCTACTCTAAGGATTTAATGGGCGGTTGTTCTTGCTGCAAAATGTACACCACAAAATCCTACATGGACCTAAACCATGATTTTTTTGGACTTAGGTTCATCGACACATCTATGTATTAAACCATCAAGGTTTCTCCAACCCAAACCATCTTTTGTTAAACAATAATTATTTTCTTTTAACCTTAATGCTCTTGTTTTATGGCCAAGTAGGTGATCAGGGCATGTAAGGTTACATAATAAAATGATGATGTCGGTATACCAAGGGTGTTGCTCTAATCTCTAAAGCTCATATGATACACTTTATTATGGATCACTATTCTCGCATATTATTCGTAAGGATTTTTCATTTCCTTGGGTCAACATCTTTGCAAGACCTTGTCCCTTAATTAACTTAGTAGTTTTTATCTCTAAATAATACTCTTGAATCATTGAAACCCACTTACCCCCGATTCCTAGACAATCTTGTCGAGACATGATATCCTTGACAGCTGCATGGGTCACATACCCAATGATTTTGGAGTATCCTACATAAGTTCTGAAATGTTTAAGGGAATTGACAAGAACATAAGTCTATTTCTCCATGGTGGTATACTTCAACTCTAAATGTTGCAAGGCTCTACTCATAAAGGCTATAGGTTTCTCTTGTCCCTCCTTATTATTTTGAAGCAAAACACCAGCAATGGTGTCCTACGAGGAAAAGAAAAATATCTGAAATTACTTGGAATAATATGTACTTATCAAGACTGGGGACTTGGATATGGAATCTTTGATAGACTTGAAAGCATCTTTCCCTTCATTCGTCCACTCAAATTTAGCATCTTTCTTTAACAATTTTTGTAGAGGCTTCATTAGTTCTGCTAAATTTGGAATGAATCTCCTTATGAAATTAATCTGACCATTGAAATCCTGGAGAGATTTACGATTTTGAGGCAAGGGGAATTTCTTAATGGATTCAACTCGCTCAAGATCGACTTTGACACCATCCTTATAAATGATGTGTCCCTGCAACTTTCCTTCATCAACCCCAAATATTAACTTGGTAGGGTTTAAGGAAATACCATATTTCCGACATCTTATGAAAACCTACCTAAGATGACTTATGTGGTTAGATCTTTATTTTGACAAAAAAGATAAGTCATCTTGATAAATTTTGATTATTTTTCCTATAAGTTCTTTGAAGGAAAAATCCATGGCTCTTTGGAAGGTGGCATAGCATTTACTAAGCCAAAAGGAATTCTCAAAAATTTGCAAGTGCCCCAAGGTGTGGTGAATGTAGTTTTATGTGTATCCTCTTTACTTACCAACACTTGGTTATAGCTGGAAAATACATCCAACATGGACATCATTCCTGATCTTGTTACTCTTTGAAGCAATGTTTCCATGTTGGGCAATGGGTAATTATCTTTAAGGCATGATGTATTTAGATTTCTGAAATATATACATATTCTAATTGACCCATTCTTCTTTATAACAACAACCAAGTTGGAGAACCATGATGAATGTCTTGTAGGTGCTATGATCACTGCTACTAACATATTCTAATGTTCATTTTGCACAATGGGGGAAACTCAGGATTTATTCGCCTAAGCTTTTGTTGAAAAGGCTTGACTCCTTAGCCTCTTCTGAGAGGGGAATAGCGTGTTGACACACATCTTCCCGATAGGATTTAAACTCATCATAACTAAAGGCCAACACATCTCTATACTCTTTGATTAAGTTGATCAAATTGTTCCTTTCCTTTTTCGAAGTATCTTTTCCATTTTTTATTAACTTGGGGTCTTTGTCCATTCCTATGTTTATTTCCATATAATCCCCATGTTGCGTCTGCAACAATTTCCCAAAATTCTAAAAAAAATTTAGGACCCTCCTTTGTTTTGGATTAGCATGTTTTCCCTTCCCTACTTTGATCCAATGATTTCTCAGAATGTTTGTTTTAATTCCTGGGTTGCTCTACTTGCTACCTTGGAGAGCCTTTGGAAACCTGTTGGATTGCTGTTGTTGAGCATATTTGAAGCTTGCTGAAATCGGAAGCTGTTTTGCTTTGGTTTTCCACCGCTGCGGCGGGTTTTAAGTTTTCACCTCCCGATTGCAGAACCTTCTGATTGCCGACCCTTTTTATTTACGGTGGGTGCTTTTCTGATTGGGCATCGGACGTTTTTTTTTTATCTTTTGTCTCGCCGTTGCAGACGAGCTGTTGATCGTGATTTCCGGTTTTCTCCCGACTTATGTATTTTTGAATGAATTCAATTTTTTTATGTCGAAACCTTTTACTGTGTTAATTTCCCCCGTTGCAGAGGGATTTGGACTTCCGTCCTATGACTTGAGATCCTCCCGATGTCCGACACGTGTAACCGGAGCGGAAAATTTTAGGATTGTATCTTCCGCCATTGCGGAAAGCTTCAATCTCTTGGCTTCTGATTCAAGTTTTCTCCAATGTCCTATAGTTGAGTTCTCCCGTCTTGCCCAACATTGCGGATGGATCGACGTTATGGCCTTCCGCTGTTGCAGAAGGTTCCGCATTCTCACCCTCCGATTTAGAATGGATTCCCGTCTGATGTGTTATGTCGCATGTGTGGATATTTTATATATACGAGCGGGTCACGGGATTTGTGTGTCATTCCAACATTGTCGATTATTCAGCTCTGTCGTTATCTATCGCGCTTGCTTGTTTCGCTATCGCAGTACTTTCAGTCCAGGTGTCTACACCGTGCTCGGCGGTTATCTCCACGTTGTCTATGCGCCCATGCCAGGTAGGTTATTTTGCACCATCTCCTGTTTCAGTGAAGCGTTTGATAAAGGTTATATAGACGGTTTTGGGTGCGGTAGTTTTTCCCCTAGCCGTTTGCCGGTTCCATTGTTTTCAAGCTTATATAAGTAGGGGAAGTGTTAGTTTTGACAGTCAGTGGGGCGGTTTTTTAACTCATGGTGAAATAATTTAGGCCCGTGGCCTGTTTTGCAAAACCCGCGCATAGAGATGGGGGTTTGGTGCAGACGGTCGTTCCACTATCTGCACCAAGCTTCCCCGGATAGTGATGATTGTGCAGGAAGGGGAGGTGTATATCCGTCTTTACATTACCTATGGTTTCTTTTCGTAGTTGTGGCCATCGTTATTACCCGCATCCTTGAACCATTGTTTCGCCGCGTCGTTCTGTGCTCCTTGAGTTGAAACCCTAGCCGGTTGGAAGGGGTCCGCTGCGATTTGTAGACCATTAACCTAGAACGCAAAAGCAGCCGCACCAGAGTCTTCACATGTGGCTTTTACCCTTTTATCCTGTGCAACAAGATGGCAGCAGTCCCATAGAAAGCGAAATGGGTAGTCAAGCTAATGTAATTATTTGCTGCAAATGGCATGGCCCCTCCTTGTGTCTGTTCCTGCTAAGATATATGTTGTTAAAAGAATAGGGATTCCCCACGGTCATGCCGCATATAACTATGTTCGATCATCTCTTTTGTTAATGCACACAGGCTAAGCTTCTGAGCACTGCATGCTACATTTTAATGGTTCTAATGATTAAAGCAACTTTTAGGCTGCACATATATGCATTTGGTTCTTTACTTACTATCACCTTAAACAAGTGAGACTGGCACACTGTATATCGATGTAGTTTGTTGCAGTTTAAAGATGATTGTGGAATGGTTCAATATCGTGCGGTAATGTTGTATCTTATAGACAAAGGATACTAACATATGCATAATAAGCCTATTACTCAGTTCAGTTAGGTTATGCAAGCTGGTATCTTAGTTTTATTGACTAATTGCTGTAAATACTGCACACTGATATATAAATGTCTACAACTTCGATGCCTCAATATTATCATGTTACCTATGGCAGGAAGAAGTCAATTCCACCATGTCCAAAAGACAAAAGAAAAAGGCCCCAGTGGTGGAAGAAGTATCACAAGCAGAAGCTGAAACAAAGACAGAATATATATATGGAGACACTCAATGTGTCTCTGGTGTTGAACCTGAATATCAATAGGGGATGTCTATAGGCTCATCACCAGAAGAGAGGTGCCTGATATGGGGCTGGAAGAGGAACCCATCTACGCCAACATCGAAAGATCAGCACTCATGAAGGTCACCACTAGGCTGGAACTCTTCCCATGCCCAGAAGTCATAGGATGGATTCTGCCTCGGGTGAATGTCTCAACAATGATTCTGAAGGATGTCAACAATCAAGGTTATGCTGGGTACAGCCCTGGTTATGTAGCCTTGGCCTACCATCTGCCAGAGCCCGAAGTGTTCATGTCTGATGACTGGTTGAGTAACATTAAAATGGACCTGATAGAAACCATGAAAAGAATGATGCTAACAGGGAAACTTTTTAGGCCCAGAGCAAAGAGTGAGTATGATACAGTGAGTCTAAGGGCTCCATACAGATTCATAGCCATGATTCTCAATAGAAAATTTGGAAGAGCTCATGGCAGGTTGTTCAAGTTGGAATGGATACCTCTCATCTTTCACATGGCCACCGATGGGACAATCTTCAACTGGCCCAGCCTGGTTTCAAATAGTCTGTCTGCTTACTTGGCCGCAGCCCAAGGGGGAGAGACCCGAAAAAAGTTTGAGTTTTACATGAGCTCGATACTTATAGACTACATATTGTGTTATAAGCCCTTCCCGGGTCTCAGATGCATCTGGGATAGGGAGAGAATGCCTATCTACATGGCTTACAAACCTTTGTGGGCACATGTTTACCACAACCACTATAGAGAAGTATGCGAACAGTTCATTATGCCATTGCACACCCTCATTTTTCTGAAGGAATGTGACTGCTTGTCAGAGGGGGCCATGAAAGTAATAGAAGAATAGGCAGACTATTACTTGACAGAAAATGGCATGTATTTCAGAATGTTTGGTGGCTCAAAAGCCCCTTCCCTGCTGCCGAAATACGCAACCGACTATATTTTCCATAAGGAGGCGGTCAGGCAATTTTTCATCGATGGAATAGGAAAATTCATGTTTGAACACAAGAAGACCGCTTACCCCCCTTTGCCATTCAAACTAGGAAGCTACATATTTGCTAAAGTGAAACAGGCTGATGAATTTGTAGCAGAATTAGAGAAATTCCATTTTGGCAGGATGCCATTCCAAAGGAGTGATTCCTAAGGTAAGGTTGTGGAGCATTGCAAAGAACATAAGGTTCACTTTGAGTATACTCATCACTTCGATAAGGAAGAATCTATCTTCTGAAGTGCCCCTAACTTGACAGCTCTAAGAAGAAGATTCAAGCCAAAGATCACCACTAAAGGTGGAAAAGGGGCTGAGCGAGCCAAAGCTGAGCAAACCAAAGGTGAGGAAGAGGCCAAAAGGAGATAGGAGGAGGCCCAGAAGCTAGCATAGGAAGCTACAGGATGGATTCATAGCGAAGAAGAAGAAAAAAGAAAAGCTGCCCAAGAAGCAACTGAGAAGGCACAAGAAGCAGCCAAAGAGGTTGAAGAAGTAGCTAGGAAAGCAGCTGAAGAAGTGAAGAGAAAGCTAGATGAGGAAATGAGAAGGTAAGAAGAAGAAGGTCAAAAGCTGACAAAGATAGGACAATCAGCTACTGAGGAGAAGACCCAAGAAACAGAAAATCCATAGGTCCAGGATCCACAAGTGCCTGCTGCTGACACTCTTGTTTTCCCTTCGCTTAGAATAGTTCGTTTTGTCCAGGAAAAGGGAAAGGAAATCCCTGATTTCAATACTGTTTATTATGATAGGGATACCAAGAGAATAATGAAGAGGACATAAATAAAGGTAGAATCAGAAGGAATGGCTGGCACAATGATAACAGATACTGCTGTTATGATAGGGACAGACGTGGATCCAAGACTTACCATAAGGGCCGGAACTACAATACTACATGCTTCAGAGGATAACATAGACAAGGTGATGACTAAACTGGAGTCATACAAGAAATATTCTGAGCAGCTAAAGGATACCCTGAAGAGAGAAAGAGAGGAGGGCAACAGACTAAAGCGCAAGTTTGAACACTTACAAAGGGAAATGAAGACCGCTAAAGCTGAACTGCAGGTTTTCCATGAAGAAAGACAGGCCCAAGAGACTACACAGGAACACCTGGAGCAAGTACAAGAAGAAGAGCAAGGGTTGAAGAAGGAGAAGGAGCAGTTACTGTCAAAGGTGATAGAGATAGAAGAGCAGCAGAAGATCATCTATGAGGCCAATGATTCATAGGTCCAAGAACTGAAAGAGCAGCTAGCATCTCTTACTACTGACCTGGAGGTAGCAAAGGAACAACAAGTAAATCTGCAGCCTTTCAAGGACCATATCCTGGCTCAGAAGGCTAAAATGCTACAACTGCAGACCGCTCTGGAAGAAGAAAGGTGCAAAGTCCTTCAGATTGACAGCAGACTAGAAGAGATCATGGAAACTTCCTCATACTTCGTTGATCGATCTCAAGATGTCCTTGAGGTCTTGAGTGCCAGAATGGCGAGGTCAGAAGATGATGTCGGGACTCCAGAAGGGCTACTAGCAAAAGACCATCAAGCCCTTAAGAAAGATCACAACCTAATAGAGTTCACCATCAGTACTGCAGAAGACTTCAAGAAGGCTATTAAAAAGATGCAGGGAGCATGCTCAGAGTATTTCAGAAGGCTCCTGAATACGTACAACCGATGTCAAACAGAGGCTGAGCATAGGCTTGAGGAGTTCCCAGACCATGAGGATTTTGTGGAAGTATTACAGAAAAGATATCAAGATGCAGAGGCCAAAACTCAACAGATTAGAACCATTGATGACCTAGTACTGAAGAACGAGGTAGGCCACACAGCCGTTCGCATGCAATTTCTAGAAGATCAGCTTCGGTTGAGCCCCACAAGGATCGAGGCCATCAGGAACCAAGTTGAAAAGTTTGAAATCAACATTCATTTCCTGGAGCCATGCACTTTTGAAGGCCTTGGTGCTGAAGCAGCAGCGTGGAAGAAGTTCCTAGAAAGTCAAGCGGGACCCTCCTCATAAAGGACCTGTCAACTTTGTAATAATTTAATAATTTTGTTAAAGCTTTTTTAGAAATGAAGCATTGGAAAAGAAAAAGGTTGGGAAGCCCAAAGGTTACTTTGGGCAGCCCAACCATTTTACCTTTTTGTATAAAAGTAGGAAGCATAGAGAGAAGGTGGGGGGCTTTTTTCCCCAGTAACACTGGTGATAAGATATTGTAAGAAGAACTACTTCCTTTTGTAATAAAAAATTACAGTTTTCCTGTTGAAAGAAGATCGGTGGGGTTTCAGATGTTTTGCCATGGATAGTCAGAAGATGAACTATTTTGTTTTTCAACATTATGTCCATGAATTGTGAGATCGTTCTAACTTTACGACCTATGTCTTTGTTTGAATGATTTCTGATTTATTTTATGAAATAACCACCAAGAGTAATGTATGCTGATCATAAATAACTAGCTATCTGGTTGTTGAAATATCTCTCATTGTTCATTCCTGTAAAAGTAAATGTCAGCTATCTGTAATTGCTTTTATCATGTGTGCACATCCACATTACTCATATATTAATTACAAGTTGGCTCCCCGGGGATAGATAGATAAATAGATAGGTAATTAGTTAGTTAATCGATTTACTTCATGACTGCATATGTGATTTAGGTGTTTGTGAACCTAAGACGAGAGGTAAGAACCTGCACAGCACATTATGCAGTTCCTTACATTTGTATCACCCTGCATGGTTAGTTAGGCATTCGCATTGCACACATTAAGTCAAAAATACAAAAACTCGGTGGACCGGGCCGCAACCGGTAAACCCTTTGTTTTGTTACCTTGACCTACGGTGGTCGGACCGTAAACTGGACAGATTCCCTATACGAAACAGTAAACGGGCTAGTTGGGAACATTGATTGGGGAGAATCCCTTACTGTTGCCGCCTGCGAATTTCCAGGCCTCAATAGATTTGGCGCTAGAAGGAGGGCCGCCAGTAAATGGCTGGCCTTGGAACTTAATTTTCCCGAGACTATCTTACCAGCAGATGTTTGAAGCTTTCAACCTAACCCAATTATTTGCATATTCCGATACTATCCTTGAAGGACTGTTCTTTCCAGTGGCTTATTCGTTTACCACCTGATCATGGCTGGTAATCAACCCAACCCTCTGCCGACATGGAGAGCTAGGTCCCCTCTGAACTTAACACCTCCTTTGCACAATCTACCTCCAGCCTTTGACAAGCTCTTTCCTAAGTTCGACCCTGAGGAAGGGATTGTTATAGACGATCACCTTCAAAGCTTCTACCTAGCATTAGAAGGGCTAAGGGCTGGGGAGTATGAAGATGTGGTTTGTAGGCTGTTTCCGCACACTCTGAAAGGAGCAGCAGCATCTTGGTATTTCAGTCTGCCTGCAAACTCCATTCCTGATTGGGACACTTTTGAAAGAGTTTTCAGAAGTAAATACACAACCCAAAAAATGCACGCCTCATTGATGAAAGGTCTTGGTCAGCTAAGAAAAGAGAAGAATGAAAAGGTGCGTAGTTTCACTCAGAGATTTTCACTGTACCTAAAAAAAATTTCTGCAGTTGACAGACCTTCAGACAAGGTTTTGATTGAGTATTACACCTCAGCCCTAGGGCCTGAGTTGGCCATGTTTTCCAAGATGAAAGTCAAGCCTACATTGGTAGAGACGTATGAAGAGGATGAAAGGGTAGAGGATGAAAGTGAGAGTGTAAAAGATTACCCGTATCCACTTGAAGACAAGATTACTGCCAGAATAATGTCACTACTATCTAAACCTAGAGAAGATCAATCACATGATTATCAGGGAATGATGAAAATGCTCCAGAAATTATCCAACCGAATAATAGATCTAGAAAGGGAAAGGGACATTTAGAAATCCTATATGCCTCACTATCTGAAAAGAGAAAACAATGACCAATGGCAAGTCCCTCCTCCCAATTCGGCATCAATAAACATTACAGAAGTAGGAGGGGATAATTTCTGTACCTTTCACCAACAACCTCATTCTGAGAAGAAGTGTCCTAAATGGTTACATTCAATGACATTGGTGATGAACAAGTTGTTGGATCCTAAATTGATTAAGGACAGTGGTGAGGAGGAAAAGGAGAAATAGATCATAAGAAAGTCGGAGGATGATACTATGTTCTCATGGAAGGGTATTTCACTTTTTGACATGGAAAATGACACTCCTGAATCTGAATGCCCATCTACAACTACGAAGTACATGAGAGTCATAGGCCAAGACAATGCAATGGTTTCTAAGATTAACCAGTGGCAGGAGAATGTTAAGAAACTGGACGAGGGAAAAACGCATAAGAACAATACCCTCAACCAAAGGACTGAGCCGATCACTGAGACTGTCAAACTTGTACAAGAATAGATAGGTGTTAGTGGGGAAAAATTTGATGAAAATCAAGAGCTAGCAAAGGATATACGTACTCAAAACCAACTAGGGGAAGAAGACCAGGAACCAGGTTGGAAAGAAAACCTTGACACCCCACCTTTTCTTTTGACTTTAGAAATGCTGAATTATAATGTGCATAACTGCTTGGTGGATTCTGGAGCAGTAGTGAACGTGATGCCCCTTGAGATTTGTAAAAATATTAACGGACAGCTAGAGTCCACACCTCATTAAGTAACACAATTAGATCACACAGGTGTTAAGGTGGTGGGAGAAATGAAGAATGTCCTCATTCCTTTGGCTGCAAACAACAAGATATGTCAATTTATTGATATTATGGTGGTTGACATACCAAGGGGATATGGGCTCATTCTCAACTGAGATTGGGCTACCAGGTTGAAAGGTTATTTTGCTTCAGATTGGTCTCACCTGTTGTTGCCTCTCAAGGGTACCCCAAATCCAATAAAAATTCTGAGAGAACCATACATAAAGTATACTGTCACTAAGTTAGGAGAAGGCAATGAGTCTGCTGATTCTATCCTGGGAAACTACCTGACTGAGCTTAAGCTAACACATCATTCCTCAAAAGGGGCCAGTTCTATGATGGACACTCAGCCTGAGCTCCTTGAACTCCCTCAGGCTGAAAGTGATGACTGTAGGATATTAGATATGGGTTCCATTTCAATAACAACACAGTTGGATCATGGTTAGATAACTCATGTCTAAAAACCCAGCTCATTCCTTAGCTCTCTAATTTTAAAATTTTTTAGGAATGGGAAAAGTATTTGTTTTTCTTTTGTACATAAATAAATTATTTGCTTTTGTAATACTAGATGTTTTTTTCATGCTTTATTGCTTTGATGTTTTTTCTTCTTTTGGCTATTTGCTTTGCTGCTATTTTCCTTTATTGCTTTGCTGGTTTTTGGTTGTAATAAAGAGGCAAACTTTTGGTTGCAATGGAAACATCAGGGTTCTTGATTAACTGGGATCTTGAGTGAAGTACTGTGCTCTAAAGTATGGAATATCTTATAGTAGCTATTTTCCTAATTGGCAATGCATTCAGTAAAGTCTTACTTAACCCTGTAAATAGCTTAGAAGTAAAAGGAGTCTGGAATACTATTTTGAGGCTCCATCCATTTCACATCTTAAGTATCCTAGGGGGTGACAGCAAAAGACCCACGGAAAGGAAGTAGGGTAAACAATATATCATATATAAATGATCCCATGCCATAAATTCAGACAAGCGAAAAGCTATCAAGAGTCAAAACTCCTGAAAGAAATGAGACATACCAAAGCAAAGCTTGACAAGCATGAAGTACTAAATGGCCATGAGATCCTCTCCGTCCGTGAACTGAATTATGAAATGCAATGTTCACACAAAAGGGCACTATAGGATAGAGGATCCTGAATTAAAATTCAGTAAGAAAAGGCCTGCAGGAGGACTCATATCAAAAGAACTAAAATTCAAACAGCACAAAAGTGCAGATTGGCATGGGAATGAAGAACAAAAGGATAATACTGTGTACTATCTGTTACGATCCTATGGTGTCCAAGCTGGAAACTACCTAACGACAGGAAAAATAAACCTCACCTAGTTGGCCTCAAAAGAGTTATTCAGACTTGCTATATTTATGTGTTACCATTTCCCAAAGAATAGACTACTCCTCAATGGTTTAAATGCTTAAGTTGGCCAGTACGAGGATGAAGACATCTAGAAGATTTCGACTTTTATTTAGATGGTCCTGCACTGGGAAAAAGTTAATTCAGAGATCTGGAGTTCACCAGGTAGTCGCCAATTGTTGCGTCTACAACAATTTCCCAAAATTCTAAAAAAAATTTAGGACCCTCCTTTGTTTTGGACTAGCCTGTTTTCCCTTCCCTACTTTGATGCAATGATTTCTCAGAATGTTTGTTTTAATGCCTGGGTTGCTCTACTTGTTGCCTTGGAGAGCCTTTGGAAACCTGTTGGATTGCTACTGTTGAGCGTATTTGAAGCTTGCTGAAATCGAAAGATGTTTTGCTTTGGTTTTCCACCGTTGCGGCGGGTTTTAAGTTTTCACCTCCCGATTGCAGAAGCTTTCGACTGTCGACCCTTTTTATTTACGGCGGGTGCTTTTCTGATTGGGCATTGGACGTTTTTTTTAATCTTTTGTCCCGCCGTTGTGGATGAGCTGTTGATCGTGATTTCCGGTTTTCTCCCGACTTATGTATTTTCGAATGACTTCAAGTTTTTTAAGTCGGAACCTTTTACTGTGTTAATTTCCCCCGTTGCGAAGGGATTTGGACTTCCGTCCTCCGACTTGAGATCCTCCCGACGTCTAAAGTGTGTAACCGGAGCGGAGACTTTTAGGATTGTATCTTCCACCGTTGCGGAAAGCTTCAAGCTCTTGGCTTTCGATTCAAGTTTTCTCTGACGTTTGATAGTTGAGTTCTCCCGTCTAGCCCAACATTGCGGACGGATCGACGTTATGGCCTTCCACCATTGCGGAAGGTTCTGCATTCTCACCCTCCGATTTAGAATGGATTCCCGTCTGATGTGTTATGTTGCACGTGTGGATATTTTATATATACGAGCGGGTCACGGGATTTGTGTGTCATTCCAACATTGTCGATTGTTGGACTCTGTCGTTATTTGTCGCGCTCGCTTGTTTCGCTGTCATAGTACTTTTGGTCCAGGTTTCTACACCGTGCTCGGTGTTTATCTCCACGTCGTCTACGCGCCCGTGCCAGGTAGGTTATTTTGCACCATCTCCTATTTCAGTGAAGCGTTTGATAAAGTTTATATAGATGGTTTCGGGTGCGGTAGTTTTTCCCCTAGCTGTTTGCCGGTTCCATTGTTTTCAAGCTTATATAAGTGGGGGAAGTGTTAGTTTTGACAATCAGTGGGGCGGTTTTTTAACTCATGGCTAAATAATTTAGGCCCGCGGCCTGTTTTGCAAAACCCACGCATAGAGATGGGGGTTTGGTGCAGATGGTCGTTCCGCCATCTGCACCAAGCTTCCCCAGATAGTGATGATTGTGCAGGAAGGGGAGGTTTATATCCATCTTTACATTACCTATGGTTTCTTGTCGTATTTGTGGCCGTCGTTATTACCCGCATCCTCGAACCTTTGTTCTGCTGCGCCGTTCTGTGCTCCTTGAGTTGAAACCCTAGCCGGTTGGAAGTGGTCCACTGCGATTTGTAGACTATTAACCTGGAACACAAAAGCAGCCGCACCAGAGACGTCGCATGTGGATTTTACCCTTTTATCCTGTGCAACAAGACGGCATCAGTCCCATAGAAAGCGAAATGGGTAGTCAAGCTAATGTAATTATTTGCCGCAAACGGCGTGGCTCCTCCTTGTGTCCGTTCCTGCTAAGATATATGTTGTTAAAAGCATAGGGATTCCCCACGGTCATGCCGCATATAACTACGTTTGATCATCTCTTTTGTTAATGCACACAAGCTAAGCTTCTGAGCACTGTACGCTGCATTTTAATGGTTCTAATGATTAAAGC
This sequence comes from Pseudotsuga menziesii, assembly GCA_001517045.1. Taxonomy (NCBI): domain Eukaryota; kingdom Viridiplantae; phylum Streptophyta; class Pinopsida; order Pinales; family Pinaceae; genus Pseudotsuga; species Pseudotsuga menziesii. The sequence continues at coordinate 58,984 of LPNX010082839.1, forward strand.
AACTTTTAGGCTGCACATATATGGATTTGGTTCTTTACTTACTATCACCTTAAACACATGAGACTGGCACACTGTATATTGATGTAGTTTGTTGCAGTTTAAAGATGATTGTGGAATGGTTCAATATCGTGTGGTAATGTTGCATCTTATAGACAAAGGATACTAACATATGCATAATAAGCCTATTAGTCAGTTCAGTTAGGTTATGCAAGCTGGTATCTTAGTTTTATTGACTAATTGCTATAAATACTGCACACTGATATAGAAATGTCTGCAACTTCGATGCCTCAATATTATCATGTTACCTATGGCAGGAAGAAGTCAATTCCACCATGTCCAAAAGACAAAAGAAAAAGGCCCCAGTGGTGGAAGAAGTACCACAAGCAGAAGCTGAAACAAAGACATAATATATATATGGAGACACTCAATGTGCCTCTGGTGTTGAACCCAAATATCAGTGGGGGATCTCTATAGGCTCATCACCAGAAGAGAGGTGCCTGATATGGGACTGGAAGAGGAACCCATCTACGCCAACATCGAAAGATCGACACTCATGAAGGTCGCCACTAGGCCGGAACTCTTCCCATGCTTGGAAGTCATAGGATGGATTCTGCCTCGGGCGGATGTCTCAACAATGATTCTGAAGGATGTCAACAATCAAGGTTATGCTGCGTACAGCCCCGGTTATGTAGCCTTGGCCTACCATCTGTTGGAGCCTGAAGTGTTTGTGTCTGATGACTGGTTGAGTAACATTAAAATGGGCCTGATAGAAACCATGAAAAGAATGATGCTAACAGGGAAAATTTTTAGGCCCAGAGCAATGAGTGAGTATGATACAGCGAGTCTAAGGGCTCCATACAGATTCATAGCCATGATGCTCAACAGAATATTTGGAAGAGCTCATGGTAGGTTGTTCAAGCTAGAATGGATACGTCTCATCTTTCACGTGGCCACCGATGGGACAATCTTCAACTGGCCCAGCCTGGTTTCAAACAGTCTGTCTGCTTGCTTGGCCATAGCCCATGGGGGAGAGACCCGCTAAAAGTCTGAGTTTTACATGATCTCGATACTTATAGACTGCATATTGTGTCATAAGCCCTTCCCAGGTCTCAGATGCATCTGGGACAGGGAGAGAATGCCTATCTACGCGGCTTACAAACCTTTGTGGGCACATGTTTACCACAACCACTATAGAGAAGTATGCGAATAGTTCATTATGCCATTGCACACCCTCATTTTTCTGAAGGAATGTGACTGCTTATCGGAGCGGGCCATGAAAGTAATAGAAGAATACGCAGACTATTACTTGACAGAAAATGGGATGTATTTCAGAATGTTTGGTGGCTCAAAAGCCCCTTCCCTGCTGCCGAAATACGCAACTGACTATATTGTCCATAAGGAGGCGGTCAGGCAATTTTTCATCGATGGAATAGGCAAATTCATGTTTGAGCACAAGAAGACCGCTTACCCCCCATTGCCATTCAAACTAGGAAGCTACATATTTGCTAAAGTGAAACAGGCTGATGAATTTGTAGCAGAATTAGAGAAATTCCATTTTGGCAGTATGCCATTCCAGAGGAGTGATTCCCAAGGTAAGGTTGTGGATCATTGTAAAGAACATAAGGTTCACTTTGAGTATACTCATCACTTCGATAAGGAAGAATCTATCTTCCGAAGTGGCCCTAACTTGATAGCTCTAAGAAGAAGATTCAAGCGAAAGACCACCACTAAAGGTGGAAAAGGGGCTGAGCGAGCCAAAGCTGAGCAAGCCAGAGCTGAGGAAGAGGCCAAAAGGAGATAGGAGGAGGCCCAGAAGCTAGCACAGGAAGCTGCAGGATGGCTTCATAGAGAAGAAGAAGAAAAAAGAAAAGCTGCCCAAGAAGCAGCTGAGAAGGCACAAGAAGCAGCCAAAGAGTCCGAAGAAGTAGCTAGGAAAGCAGCTGAAGAAGCGAAGAGAAAGCTAGATGAGGAAATGAGAAGGCAGGAAGGACAAGGTCAAAAGGTGATAGAGACAGGACAATCAGCTACTGAGGATCAGACCCAAGAAATAGAAAATCCAGAGGTCCAGGATCCACAAGTGCCTGCTGCCGACACTCTTGTTTTCCCTTCGCTTAGAATAGTTCCTTTTGTCCAGGAAAAGGGCAAGGAAATCCTTGATTTCAATACTGTGTATTATGATAGGGATACCAAGAGAATAATGAAGAGGACAAAAAGAAAGGTATAATCAGAAGAAATGGCTGGCACAATGATAACAAATACTGCTGTTATGATAGGGACAGATCTGGATCCAAGAATTACCATAAGGGTCGGAACTGCAATACTACATGCTTCAGAGGATAACATAGACAAGGTGATGACTAAACTAGAGTCATACAAGAAATATTCTGAGCAGCTGAAGGATACCCTAAAGAGAGAAAGAGAGGAGGGAAACAGACTAAAGCGCAAGTTTGAACACTTACAAAGGGAAATGAAGACTGTTGAAGCTGAACTGCAGGTTCTCCATGAAGAAAGACAGGCCCAGGAGACTACACAGGAACACCTGGAGCAAGTACAAGTAGAAGAGAAAGGGTTGAAGAAGGAGAAGGATCAGTTACTGTCAAAGGTGATAGAGCTGGAAGAGCAGCAAAAGATCATCTATGAGGCCGATGATTCACAGGTCCAAGAACTGAAAGAGCAGCTAGCGTCTCTGACTGCGGACCTGGAGGCAGCAAAGGAATAGCAAGTAAATCTGCAGCCTTTCAAGGACCATATCCTTGCTCAGAAGGCTAAAATGCTACAGCTGCAGACCGCTCTGGAAGAAGAAAAGTGCAAATTCCTTCAGATTGATAGCAGACTAGAATAGATCATGGAAAATTCCTCATACTTCGTTGATCGATCTCAGGATGTCCTTGAGGTATTGAGTGCCAGAATGGTGAGGTCGAAAGATGATGCCAGGACTCCAAAAGGGCTACCAGCAAAAGACCATCAACCCCTTAAGAAATATCACAACCTAATAGAGTTCCCCATCAGTACTGCAGAAGACTTCAAGAAGGCTGTTAAAAAGACGTAGGGAGCATGCTCAGAGTATTTTAGAAGGCTCCTGAATACGTACAACTGATGTCAAACAGAGGCTGAGCATAGGCTTGAGGAGTTCCTGGACCATGAGGCTTTTGTGGAAGTATTACAGAAAAGATATCAAGATGCAGAGGCCAGAACTGAACAGATTAGAACCATTGATGACGTAGTGCTGAAGAACGAGGTAGGCCACACAGCCATTAGCATGCAGTTTCTAGAAGATCATCTTCGGTTGAGCCCCGCAAGGATCGAGGCCATCAGGAACCAAGTTGAAAAGTTTGAAATCAACATTCAGTTCCTGGAGCCATGTGCTTTTGAAGGCCTTGCTACTGAAGCAGCAGTGTGGAAGAAGTTCCTAGAAAGTCAAGCGGGACCCTCCTCATAAAGGACCGGTCAACTTTGTAATAATTTAATAATTTTGTAAAAGCTTTTTGAGAAATGAAGCGTTGGGAAAGCAAAAGGTTGGGAAGCCCAAAGGTTACTTTGGGCAGCCCAACCATTTTACCTTTTTGTATAAAATTAGGAAGCGTAGAGAGAAGGTGGGGGGATTTTTTCCCCAGTAAGACTGGTGATAAGATATTGTAAGAAGAACTACTTCCTTTTGCAATAAAAAATTACAGTTTTCCTATTGAAAGAAGATCAGTGGGGTTTCAGATGTTTTGCCATGGATAGTCGGAAGATGAACTATTTTGTTTTTCAACATTATGTCCATGAATTGTGAGATCGTTTTAACTTTACGACCTATGTCTTTGTTTGAATGATTTCTGATTTATTTTATGAAATAACCACCACGAGTAATGTATGCTGATCATAAATAACTAGCTATCTGGTTGTTGAAATATCTCTCATTGTTCATGCCTATAAAAGTAAATGTCAACTATCTGTAATTGCTTTTATCATGTGTGCACATCCACATTACTCATATATTAATTACAAGTTGGCTCCCCGGGGATAGATAGATAAATAGATAGGTAATTAGTTAGTTAATCAATTTACTTCATGACTGCATATGTGATTTAGGTGTTTGTGAACCTAAGACGAGAGGTAATAACCTGCACAGCACATTGTGCAGTTCCTACATCTGTATCACCCTGCATGGTTAGTTAGGCATTCACATTCCACACATTAAGTCAAAAATACAAAAACTCAGTGGACCGGGCCGCAACCGGTAAACACTTTGTTTTGTTACCTTGAGCTACGGTGGCCGGACCGTAAACCGGACGGATTCCCTATACCAAACAGTCAACGAGCTAGTTGGGAACGTTGATTGGGGAGAATCCCTTACTCTTTCCTCCTACGAATTTCTAGGCCTCAACACCCCAATTTTTATTGTTTCTTTTTTATGAAGATCCTGTCGATCAAACAGATTTTCAAAATATATAAGGTTAGTCGAGATTTGATTCCTTTCAGTATCCTTGCATTCCTGATGCTCTTTACCCTCCTGCTGATAACTGATCTTGAAACCTTCAAACTATTGTAGATTATGGATGAATCTCAAGAGTTATTCATCATCTTTAAACACCTACCAGTGATCTACATTATCTAGAATTGAAGGTCTAAAATTGATTTCCATTTTTCCATTCCCATTAATCATTTCATCTGAAGGCTGGAGGATGGATGATGTTACCTCCAACTTTCCTGCTAACCCATTCATTTCCCTAGGGATCTTTTGAATGTTAAGTTCATCAAACCATTCCATGGTGTCCCATATGGCATTCCTATACTTCCTTAGTCTATCACTTTTACACTGATACCGATTCTTAAGTTGTAGGATGACTAAGTCTGAATCACCTTTTATGTTCAACATATTTATCCTCATGTATTTAGTGGTTTCTAACCCTAGAAGCAATGCCTCATACTCAGATACATTGTTTGATGCTTCAAACTCTAAGCTAAAAGCAAAGTTGTACACTTTATTTGAAGGAGAAATGATCTCGATACCCGCACCCTTTCCATCTTTGGAATAAGCCTCGTCAAAGTACATTTGCAAAACCTCATCTATCTTTTCATTTTAATGTTTTCCTTAATAGGGGCCATGAAATTTGACAAGATATAATAGTTTCCAAAGTTATCAGTGCAATGTACAAATTCATTTTCAGGCTTTTTAGGGTTTTCTACATTTCATTTCCTTAGCTTCTCTCTATGGAGTATCACCCTAGTGTTTTCTGACGTAGGTATAGTCGCATATGTCCAATCCATTTGAATGTACCCACCAAGAGTTGCGACCCACTTTCTGGATAGAAACATACCCCAATTATTTGGCACATCAATCACTACCACATCCATCGACATGTCGATGTCAGGATACTTGGCCAACTCAACATGTAGATTTAAGATTATCCCTACCACTTCAACTTCTTTTGCATCCATTACACAAACACTGTGGTAGGGTCGGGTGATCCTTAGATTTAGTTGTTGCATTACTTTTTTTCTAATGACATTTGATGAAGCACCTAAATCTAACATACAGTTATGAAGGAGAAGGTTATCAACTAAGAGAGAGAGATAAAAAAGGAGGGTGGTCTTCTCTTTTCAGATCAACACTGTTGAGAACTATATGCATATCCATAGGTTCAGTATGTTCCTCTTCAAATATAGCATTATTACTAGGGGGAGGATCCTCTTTCAGAACATCATGAGTTTTATTTTGACTATCCTCTTCGGCTTTAAACAACTTTTATTTTTGACTAGGAATTTTAAGGATATCAATTGCATAAATAGAAACCTTAATACTACTTAACCATTATCCCATGTCAATATTTGATTTTGTTATAACAGGGGGATTTGGGAAAGGAGGAGTGGTTGCCTTCAGTTTGTACTATTTAGTAGGTGAAGACTTCTCCCTTTTTTGATAAACTGCACCCTTGAATCTAGCTTTATTCATTTCCTGAATTTCTTCTGGAGTAGGCATTTCACCATAGAAGTTGGAAAGGAGGTCCTTCTCATAACTGTAATCTATGGCTTGCTTCCAATGCTGGTTTGACAAAGGGTAGGTTTGTCTTAGCATGTATACATGATCAGACTCGCTTGAATTTGTCTCCTGACTACTAACCTTAGGAAGTCCATGTTCCATGACATGATTTGCAACATAACAAGTACTCTCCTGGTGGAATTGTTCACAAGGTCTACACCATTGAAGTACTTCTTCTACCATGTTAGCTAAGTCTAACTGGTTTGGAATCCTAGGATCTTACTGAGGGGATTTCTTCTAATACATATGATTTTGCTTCAACTAAAAGTTACTAGGTCCATTAATCCTTTCCAACATCATCAATCTATTATGTATGTGATTCAACTGTGAAGCATGATTGGCCATTTGTTGGTTTTGACTAGTAACCAAGTTTTTTATCATGTCCGCCACATTTTCCATGGGATCTTTAGAAGTTCCCTTTTATTCTGATTCAACAGCTTTACCCTTGGTCTCTTTTTTGTAGGAATTGTTTCCCCTAGTGTAACCTAGAATGTTGGACTTGCTTGAAGATTGCATACTTTTCTATTTTCTCAGCCAATTCCTGGGTTGTTTTTAGATCAGTCGATTCCTTATATCTCAACGGGTACCTTAAGTCACCTGTGAAGGCTTCAATGTAGGATATGAGGATGGAGGCATACTTTGGCTTGATGTCTCTAGGAAGGTCCGCAACCACACACTTGCATTTAGTGTTAAATTCATCCATGGTTTCATTCTCCATCTTCAAGGTTTCTACGAGAAGTCTGCCTATTCAATATTTCTCTAATAAACCTTTCGAGATCAGGGAGAGGATTGAATAATTGTTGGTGGTTTCTTCGGGTAGAAATTCTTGGATGGATGTTAGACAATGGAGTCACCAGATGGATCGAGTTTTAATTTTTATGTTTTTTAAAGACAAGATCAATCAAAATTATTTATCTTTTTAGTTGTTTAGAAAAAAGTTGAGCTAAGTCGTACTCAAGAATAAAACTATTTATCCCTGGAAATGGAGCCAAAAACTATTGCCGCATTTCACACACCTAGGGGGGAACATGGAAGAAATATTCAAGCCACTTGGTGTGTCCTTGGGGGAAAGTCTCGAGTCAAGGTTGTCACCTTGTTCTTGACTCCTTCGTTTAGGCTCAACTCCTAACGAAGCCAAGGGGGGTAGACCCTATTAAGTTACTAAGGCTAATTACTTTAGTATGATGGTATTAAATTGAATAAGTTGCTTAGGGGTTTGAAATTAACAATTGAGAAACAAAATGACAAGATGAAAAATAAACAGAAGTAAGCACAATGATGGCACACAATATATATATACAAAAAGAAGTAAACAAATAACCAGTGCCTTCAAATGGAGTCGCAAAATGATTAAATGTGTTTGCATGTGCTTGGAGTGAATATTTCGCAATTGTCTCTTGGTATTTTTTAAGTTAATATGAAAAATGAGTGGATTAAATTAGGTGAAGGGGGACATCAGATATACCCGAGGGGTACTTGGAGTATGTCCAAAAGTAAAACCTTCACGGCTACCCGCAAGGAATATGTGGGTTGAATGGAGTCTCTGAGACTGTGTTCATAATACACCCGCTAGAGTGTAATAAAGATCAGCACCTCGAGGTCACTCTCCAGTACTTCCCACTTCCTTTGGGTGTTTTTTCACCATTTACGGTTTGATCAAGGTGTTTGATTTTTCGCTTGATGGTGGTTAATTGGGGAAGATGAAACCTAATTAATTTAGTCACTCATGTTTCTTTTGATGGATCTTGACTGATTGAATGAACTGAATCCAAAATGCAGAGCATACACACTAGAGTCTTTGTAACTTTTAGTAAATGTTAATCGATGTGTTTTTATTAAAAAAGAAAACCCTCCAGGAATCTCTTTCGGTCCAAGTGGCCTCAATCAGGGAATCAAGGAGGGGGTTGATTTTAAATGATTTATTACAGAAATTAATAGTTAATAATAAAACAATGAAAATAAAACAAATCACAGGTTCTCTAATTAGATCTACCACGATCATCTTTCACCTTTTGGTTCAGTCGGGATTCGTGGGGTAATTACTCAAGTTAATTTGACTTTATAATATGGAATATATGAGGAAAGTAATAAAAGTATACTATTTTGCATAAATGAAACTAATATAGAGAAAAAAAATATGAAAAATGCAAAAAAGAAAAAAAGAATGCGAATCCCCCCAGGGGGGATGGGGAATGGGCTCGAAACAGCCTATTAAAAGTTATTTTTTATTACCAGTAGTTACAATATCAGAAAAAAGATATAATTCCTATTTTTTCTTATACATAACGAACCCAATATCTTACAAATTGCAAAAAATTAAAGATTTCAGGAAAAGGGGAGACCCCTGGGGGGTTCCGGATGACCCAAAAGTTACTTCTCGGATATCACCTCTTCCTATTTTCTGTTATACCTGATAAAAACTAGAAATATTATTAAACTGAAATATTCCCAAAATCACTTTGAAATTACCTTTGGGTCAACACACTTTTAACCGCAAAGAGCTAAGTTAAAACTAGTTAATAAAAAGGTGAAAAAGGAACCAAGGAAAGCAAGCTTTGCTTGGGATCTTGCCTTGCATTTTCACCAGCCAATATTATGTGCACTGATTTCTGGATTTATCTTTTATAACATAAAATATAAATATAATGCATGCAAGCTACAAGTTTTCTTTAAAATGCCATGCAAAAAGGACGATTTCCCCAAAGCTAGATCTAGAATGCTTATGAAACCTTTTAAGAACAAGATCTAGATTATGAGATTTAAGAATATAGATCTATGTTAAAAATCAGTCTAACATGATAGTTATAAAAAAATCAAATCTATGAACCAATTCACCAAGGAAGATTGATTTTCATAAAATGGAGGAAGAGAAAGGGGAAAGGTGTGTTGCTAGATAGATATGCAATGGAAAATTGTTAGTGAAATGTAGAGGGGCAATGCCTTCACAAAAATTGCATATGTAAAGTGGATTCAAACTAGATCCACAGCTCGTCCAATCTTTGCCACCTAAAATCTAAACACACAACCTTGCACAAAACCTTATGAGATCTGGATATATATATGAAAAAGAGACAAGAATTACATGCAAATAGGCTTATTAAACATGTATAATCTAGATATTCAAACACATATGATATGAGATACAAAAAAACAAGTAATATTACTTTCCCAACTACACTCCTATTGATTCAACTAAATCAATCAAGCCAGACAAGGTTTCGATGCAGAAATTGAGAGAAAAACCAGCAACATCAATAGTCGCAAGACAATGCTTATTCCACACACATGAGAGCATTACACCATTTAGCCTCCAAATATTCTTTATTCCAACAATAAAAATATTACAATGGTATTACAATAGCAAGCTCTTCAATCCAACTCTAACTAGCTTGGAAAGGAGGAGATTGTGCTTTATTTATAACAAAAACTGGAACCCTACCCCAGAGGGGGTGCAAGTACCAAGGAGAGAGACACTGCAGGTGCATGAGGCGTCAAGGTGAGCTTGATATGAGTCTCACTGAGTATGATATGATTCTAATTGAGTGTAACTAGAAATCAGATTGCTGATCGGACTGACACCTCAACCAATAAACAGAAACATCAACCAAATCACATCCAGATGAGCCCACATGTGTGGAGGAGAGAGGGAGGCCACAAATCCCAAGAATGCATGTTGTGGTGCACTCCCTCTTCAGCCCAGATAAACTCCTTCTATCAGGGAATGGTCGGATCTAGTCAATCCAAAGCCGATGAGACTAATTTTAGTCAAATCGGAGCAAAATCCATTGATTTAGGAATTTGGATTTGCTCCATTTTCTAATTAATTTTTAATTGAATTAATTAATGTTTGATTTTTTTGGATTTTTGACCTGAGTGATGGACAAATCACTCAAAACTTAGGAAAAGTGGGTTTATGGGTTTACTGGGTTCTCTGAGTTAGAAAATTAGCACCCCCATGACTGAAACTGATTTTTGAGCCAACTTTTATTACAAAACCAATTTTTCCACTCAGACTATCAAAAAATAGCCAAAGTTTTGGAAAAATCAAAACTTAAAAAAAACTTAAAAAAAATAAAAAAATAAAACCTAGGTTGACTTAGACATGTTCATATGACTTGACCATAATTCCTAGCATGTTTATACATTTACACATAGACTCTAATAACCTCAATAGGCCTAAATGCCAAGCTGACCATCCCAACTTTGGAGGTATTGAGTGAAAAACTCAGAAATTACAGTCATTTATTCAACAACGAATAATAACCAAGGGAAAAAACACTCTGGGCTGATTGTATTTACAAATAAAGTCCAAGAGACTGAGTCTTTTACAAACACTATCATGCTAGAACATTTTATTACAACTCCCCTACGAGGTATGAACATGTGATATAGTACAACAAACACTTCCCAGAAGCAATTCTGAAGGTCTTCTGAAGTCCAAACAAATCATATTTTTCTGGTTCACCAGGATCACTTGATAAAAAACCACAAAGTACAACTTAGGTGGTAATAGTTCCCTTTTCATCCCTAGTCATAGTTTCCTAAAAAAAAATTGCATTCTTCTCCTACTTTTTTTTCCTCTTCAAAAAAAGCACTTTTGGTTTCTATATATAATGGTGGTCCCTGAATTATCATCCTCATAAATATCATAACACATCAGATTCCAAGATCCTGCTCTGATACCTATAATGTCCCTTTTTGAAATTTTATTAAATGGCCAATTTTTCCACTTTTTCCCCAATTTCAAACCTTGACTAGTTTTGATGTCTATACCTCCAAATTGACTCAAATGCTTCCAAAATTTCTAAGAAGGTACATGAGTGGTAATAGAAATTAAATATTATTTTTAGTTATGTTTTATGACCCCCCAATTACTTCTAAAAACTTGTTTAATGTTCTGTTCAAAGTAGGAGTCTTTACTAGCAAATTGGGGTTCCAATTCCCCCTGGGTAATTGTTGGAAATGACTTCTCAAATGGTCTCAAAGTCACTCAAATTTCTGAAAATATTCAAGGGATGCATAAGTTAAATTTTTATATTCTCATATGCATCATGGTTCAGTTTATATAGGTTTTATGACTCTTTCCAAAACAGCTCCCAAATCACAATTTCGACCCTTGGGGAAAAGGCACCAAATCTTCTCCCAATGGATTAAAAATGAGTAAAATGGTTTCCAATGCTTAATTAATGAAAATGAGACTTGAAATAAACATTAATTAAATTACATTCATCATAAATTTATCATATATATATTCGTCCATTCGAAATAATCATCGTTATCATAACATACATCAAATGTAGTGGGGAAATGGTCATCGTTTGCTCATTAATAATCACTTTTCCTTACAACCATTTGATATTTATACCTGAGAATTTATGAGAATTAATAATATAGAATATTTATATTATTAAAATTAGTAATGGATAATTAAAATCTTTCCCAATTCGAAATCCTTAGCATTACATTGGTGCAGAAAAAGATAGTGGGGAAATGACACTATTTCTTCATTGTTTAACGTTTTTACATGAAGTAATTTGGAATTTGGACCTGAGAGTATTCTGAAATATAAATAAATAGGATTCACATTAGAACATAAAATAATGGATCATTACAAGCTTCCCCAAAGAGATCAATAGCTCACCTAAAGCGCAATCCCATGAGCAAGAATATGCAATAAAAACTGGAAATGGTTGAGAGAAACTGTTGCAATAAAAGAATCCACAATATTCCATGTATCTTACACCTAAAAATAATATTGCATTAAATCTCCATCAAATACCTTAATGGCCTCTCCAAACACCAACTTGGATGGGAATCTTTCACCATCGAAATTGGCTAAGGCAAGAAAACTAGTCATCCACTAGCTCTCACAATTCAAAAATGACAATTTCTCAAAAGATAAAAAGCCATTATCTTGGTTGATTGCCATAATTTATAAAAAGAATTAGCTTTATAAGGTTACCAATCCATCCACAAAATCAATCCAATTCTAATTTGGGTGTGGGCTCAAGATTTGACATATGTCCTCCCTTTCCTAGCCTTCCATCTTCCCCCAATTTGAGTAGGAACCCATTGAGCTTCTCCAAATTACATGGAATATATATTGGATTCTCTATTTAGACCTGAAATATTAGATATGTCATATCTTAGGATTCAGATATTATTTTTTTCATAGGTGTCATAGCATCTTCATCATTGTTGTCATAGAGCTAGGGAATGTAGTCCAAGTATCTCACTAGCTCCAAGATGCCTCTTCCTCTTCCATGGGAGTTACTCTTCCACTCCAATTAAACCTTAATTGATTAATTCCAACTATATTGACATTCCAACTCATCCAAAGACCCTTTTTCTTGTTATGGGTTTTAAATGACAAGAGTTCCATGTGGCATAGAAAATCTATCTTGCATGGGTCCCACATTCTCTATGTGTCTTCATGATCAATTGCCACTTTGATTTTGCATTGTATTTATTTATTCGGATCCTTTATTAAATATTTATGCCATTATAATTTTAAAACATCATTTATTGTCCCCCTTATTCCAAATCCTAAAGCTTCCACCCCAAACCTAGGAAACTAGTAATTTTCCTCCTTGGCAATTATTTGACCCTTAGCGTCAATTTGACAAACTCTCCTAAATATGGAAAATGTGATAAGGCCATTGTGACCCAACGCAAAATTTGGGACATGATAGTATGTATGTACATTCTTTACTTTTAGTGTTGTTTTGTTATTTTTAATATGGTTTTCAATTCTTTTCAATATTGTTTATCCCATGTTTTGATTCTGCAGATCAGATGGCCTTCTATGGTTTTGTTGATGGTTCTTGCTGTCACACCCTGAATCTTGCTTCAACCACCTAGGTATTATATTCCCAAGCTCATGACCTAGTTATTTCAGGTACAGTTTGTATAGGTCTAGCCACCAATAACATTGTCAAGTACCATGCAGTGATATGTTTGCTAATTGAAGATGCATCTCAAGACATTGATCATTTAGTAGTTTTGATGGATTCTCAGCTAGTGGTTTGTTGCAATCTCACAGATCACATAAGGTTGCCAATAATACATACTAAAACATACATGAATATAAATCAGAGACAAGAGACAAGAACAGGTACGATAAATAGATTATATTATTCCAATGAGTTCATACAAGGTAGAGAACTGAACTGAGTTCTTGTTTGGCTCAACAGCCTAATATATACAATTTACAAATAGTTACAATATAACTAATTGTCGGTTCGGTGAACCAACATGACTTTTAGTTAGCCGAACTAATCTTCTAGTTTAGTCAGCCGACCAACTTAGTCGGCTGATCGACTAAGTCGGCCCATCAACTTAGTCGGTTAATCGACTAAGCCGGTCCTCGTTCAAGTCGACTTGTCGACTTGCTCCTTCTACATCTCCCCCACGGAAAAACATTTCTTCATCCCGAAGAAACAGGGAGGTACAAAAAGATGTGCGTCGGGATCTTCAAAGTATTATTGTGGTGGACTGTGCAGATGGATGGTTGGTATTTTCTGGATGCAGATCTCGACAATGGCCGGAGCTGTGATGGAAAGATGATGCTGAAAATCTGTCCAGCTCTGCAAAGCTTTCTGGATGTCAATAGTTAATGTAGTTAAGCTTGATAGGACCGACATCTTCTCTTATAGGGGGACTTCTACGATCTTCTCCATGTTGGGGCCCAGGAGCTGGTTCTGCTCTTCTGCTGTGTTGATGAGTCTTTTCATCTATGGGAAGATGATGTCGACTTTCTCTTGGACCAACCCTTCCTTGATTCCAATTTCTACAGGGTTCCATTGGTTAGATAGGCCAGTGAGTTTGGAGATGACATCTCCGGTAATGTTGATCGGCTCGTCAAAGTAGAACCAACCATTGTGGTATTGACTGATGATGAATTTTATGGTAGCTTCTTTTGTCCCACCAAAGCTTGCCATCAGGGGTGCATTGGCATAGTCAAATATGGTGCTCCGTCGGACTTTTTCGGCCGCTTGGGTCATCTTCTTGTCGACGAAAACCCATTCTTGAATCTCGTCCCAGAGTTTCTACCATGGACCCTCCTGGACTTTGGCATTTTTGATATTCTTTAATCTGTGGATCAAGGGTGTATCCTCAGCCTGTAGCTCTTTTGCCTTGGTTGCTGCTTTGGTCTGTTTGGGGGCCATGGTGTCAAATTGGTGAAGGTTATTATAGGGTTATTGACTTTTGGTCGACTGAGTTTGTGAATGATTTGTGTGTAAGGGGCACAGTGAGGGAACCTTCGATGGTCCATGATTTATAGGAGATGGTGTGGTTGCATGTGGTAATGGATGTATTAATGGCGGACTTGACGTTCCAGCTGCAATACGGGAGTGTGGAGTAATGGTGAATTGATTTTGGCGCTCGAGGTCATAAATGGGCGATGGGACATTCAAGGTCGTCGGCTAGTGTCGGTGCTGAGAATGGAGACTGGACTGGTCGATGAAGATTGTTGAAGATGATGATGTTGTTTGTCAAAGTAGTGATTTTCTGCCATGTTATGTTGTGTTGGGTGTATTAATTTGATTTTGGGATTTTTAGCTTTTATGGGTTTTGGTTGCCGGTTACGGTCGTTATATGATTTTTTTTATTTTTTATTTCTGTAATGTTTGAGCTGGGATCCATTAACGAGCTTTCGAAATACTAGGCCCTGCAATGTTTTTAGTCGGACTGAACCATTGGGGTGTATCTCTTCGACAACATAAGGGCCCATCCATTCTCTGTGGAGTTTCTTGGGTTTTCCTTTGACTCGACTATTATAAAGTAAGGCAAGGTCGCCGACCGACAGCTTTTTGTTTTTGATGTTGCAATCGTGCCATGCTTTCTGTTGTTGCTTATGAATTTCTTGGTGTTGTATAGCCATGAGTCTGTGTTCTTCCAGTTTGCTGAGTTGAAATAGTCGGTCCTTTCTTGCATGTTCGACATTGACATGTAGTAGTTGTGCAATAATAGGTGTCTGTTGTCGAAAATGTAGGGGGGCGACTGCTTCTTGTTCGTACACTAGTCGAAAGGGGGTTTGGTCGGTCGATCGTTTATAGGCTGTCCTGTATGCCCATAAGACTACAGGGATTTTCTCGTCCCAGTCGTCCTTGTCGGTACTGCATATTTTGGTTAACCCTTTTGTTAATGTTTTATTGAAAGCTTCAATCACACCATTCGACTGAGGATGATATGATGTACTTCGTTGGTGGTCGATGTGGAATTGATCGGTCAAGTGTTTGATAGTTTTGTTGATAAAGTGTGTTCCTTGGTCGCTGATCAATGTTAGTGGGCATCCGAATCTAGTGATGATATTTTTGTAGATAAACTTAGCGGCTACCTCACTCAAACATGTATCAACGGGTTCAACTTCTGCCCATTTAGTGACATATTCTACTGCAGTGATAATATATCTTTCTCCTGATCTTTTGGCTGGGATAGGAAATGGTCCTATGAAGTCTATAGCCCAGATTTCGAATGTGAGACTAGGGTTTACTGATATCAAGGGAATTTCTATGCTCGACAGGGGTCGACCGAGTCGTTAACATCTGTCACATCGACTGAAAAAACTTTTGCAATCTTTGTGGAGTGTCGGCCACCATAATCCTGACTGTTGGATTTTCTTTGCAGTTGTGTCTGCTTGGAAATGTCCTCCTGCAGGTCCATAGTGTGCTTCATGCATGATTTGGTCTCGCTCTTGTTTGAGTACACACCTTCTGAGAATGTCATCTAATCCCATTTTATATAAAAATCCATTGATGAGGCTGTAGGGTGCAGCCTTCATAGCTAAGATTTGTTTTCTATTGGTGTTCAGAACTTATGGTGCCTGTCCAGTTTCTAAGAACTAAGCTACTTCTTCGAGTTCATTTGGCACTGCTTCTATGTGAAATAAATGTGCATCTGGTAGGTTGTCGTCGACTCCAGTCGGTTCCTCCCCTATGTCTATGTGGGATAGATGGTCGGGCCCAAAATTTAGTTTTCTTGGTCGGACAACGACTTCATCTCCCCCATGGAAAAAATGTTTCTTTGTCCCAAAGAAACAGGGAGGTACAAAAAGATGTGCGTCAGGCTCTTCGAAGTATTATTGTGGTGGACTGTGTAGACAGATGGTTGGTATTTTCTGGACGTGGATCTCGACAATGGCCGGAGCTATGATGGAAAGATGATGTTGAAAATCTGTCCAGCTCTGCAAAGCTTTCTGGATGTCGATAGTTAATGTAGTTAAGCTTGATAGGACCGACATCTTCTCTGCTATGGGGACTTCTGTGATATTCTCCATGTTGGGGCCTAGGAATTGGTTCTGCTCTTCTGCTGTGTTGATGAGTCTTTTCATCTGTGGGCAGATGATGTCAACTTTCTCTAGATTGGGAAGAGCTTGTTGTACCCACTGATGTGCTTCCCATTCCAACTTTTGCAGTTTGTTGGTTTCCAGCACTATTTGTTCTTCTATTGTCTGCCTAAGTTCTACCTCTATCATCTTCCTGCTCTCCAAATCCTGAATGCCTTTATGAGTCTGGCGTGTCTGCTGATAGACCTGCCCAAAGTGAGTAGGCCATTCCCTCAATACTTCTTCGGTGACGATAGATTCCACCATATGGTCTTGTAGCACTTTGTATGCCTCTGCGAAAATAGTGTGATGTGCCAGTAGTAGTCAGGTGGTCTCTTCCTTCTATTCTTCCTTATTTTCCTATAGATGTGCCTAGATAGTTGACACCATGCTCTCGAAGAGTTGATATGCTCTTTCGAACAGTCTATCTATGTCGACTTCGATAGGGCCTGGTATGATGGACTGAGCTAATGTCCTGCATTTTCCGAGAAACTCAACCTGTTCTGTATCTTTATTTGTTAGTTCCTTTGTTTTTCTGTCAGCCCTTGTCTTTGCTTCTTTGGCCAGGGTTCTGAGGAGTTGGCCGACCTCTGTGTTGGTCAAGGAGCTTGCATCCCTTAAGCTAATCCGTAGGATGGAAGTTTTTGCATGATGCTCTTTCTTCTTTTTGTGCTTTTCTGGCTCGGTCGCCTGGGTACCTGCAACAGTTGATGGGGAGCCTTTGGTTTGCAGGAGAGAGGTTGATGGGATTTCTGTCTGGGGAGGTGGTATGACCACCTCCAGCTATGTGGATGGATTTGGTTGTGATATGTTTGGGTGTGGGGATGTTGGGGGTGGTGGGGCTGGTGGGGATGTTGGTGGCAGTGGTGATGGAGTGGGGAAATGGTCGGGGGTAATGGGTTTGTCGAAAGTGCATTGTGGACTTATGTTGGGAGTTATGTATGTCTCCGGTGGTGTAGTGGTGGGTGGGTCATCCTGGGTTTCAGGGTCGATGTGTTCCATGGTAGACTGCGTTAGTCCAATCACGTCGCCCTCTTGGTTGGTTTGTCATGTGAAGGTCAACGTCATGTGTCCAAAGACCGTGGGATGGTTTCTACTTCCTGTATAGAGAGGAGTATTTGTGTGAATTTTCTGAGCCGACTGAAACAGCTCAGGCAGCGTCTCGAAGAAAGCTTTGAGCTCGGTGTCCTTGTCAAACTTTTATTTCACTGACTCCGGTATCGCTCTTTTGTATAAGTTGAGGGGGCTGACTGATTGTTGTGTCGGTGCTTTCTCCTCGACTACTAGTGTCGGTGATGGAGGTGGAGGGGTCGACACAAGATCGACGATGTCTTCAGGCGTCGTCATTGTTTTGGCCTTCTTTAGTCAAACTTCAGGGGCTCCTGCTTCAAGAAACCGTTGGAACTGAGTATCCACTGGTACTTTGTTTGCAGTTGCATCCTATATTATGTCAAGGTCCATAGCTACTAGCTCTTCTTCATCATCATACGACTCAACAATGATAAGCTTGCGCTTACCTTTGCCTTGTTGTACTTTTTGGGCTTTGATTTTCTTTCTGGCGGCGACTATCTCAGCGGCCAATTTCTTGATGATGCCTTGTGATAAAGCATACTCAGGGTTATCGGGCTCAACTTCACCCATCGGTACTTGTGTTTGTGTGATACTTACTGGAGCCAGAGGAGTTGGTTGTTGCTATGGTTTTTGCTGTGGTTCTGTTGGCTATGGGTCGGTTCTCTTTGCGGTCAGAGGCTTGATAGTTATTTGTACCCAAAAAGTGGGCTCGACCGGGGTGTCCTTTGACACAAATGTACTTATGTAGAGGTTGATCTCATAGTTTTCCTCTTTCTCCTGGTTGGTGAGTGGCTCTGCGATTGAAAAATCGACCTGCTTTTCTACCTCAGGTACTGGTATTTTTGTCTTCACCTGTTGGGTCAATTCCCGGAAGATCTGGTGGACAGACGGATAGTAGTCAAGAGCGTTGGCCTTGGGGTCCTCTCCCTGCATATACTAGACCGACATATGGTTGAGCTCTAGCTGGATGTGAGAGTTCATAGGTAGGTTTCGTCGGATGTTCTGAGGCACCCTCCATCTAGTCGTGCGAACCTTTAATTGTTGGAACCAGTTTTCTAGAAACACTTTCCCCTGTCCTAGCTCATGCAGAGTTCCTTACGGGATCGCTGTCCATTAAAAATTCCAAAGGGTTGATGATCGGGCAGATTGCAACTCGAACACTTACATTGGCCGGTCAAGGCAGTGACCTCAAACTGGAAATGCTGGAGTTTGTCGACACAATTACAACCGACGGTTGGATCTATAGATGGGGAGATTATGTCGTCGACATGATAAAAACTATCTGTGAACGATGCAAAGAGACTGGAGGAATCATCAAGTTCCCCTCCCTCATCCTCTGGATCGTTATGTATCACATCTATCAAGAAGGAAGTCCAGTCTTCCAGGAACTGACAAAGTTTGACATGAACAGGTTTAAACCCTTTATGGGAGAAGGAATAGGTTTAAACCTTTCCCCTGTCCTAGCTCATGCAGAGTTCCTTTCTAGGAGAAGGGTTCAAACCTGTTCATGTTGAACTTTGTTGGTTCCCGGAAGACTGGACTTCCTTCTAGACAGATGTGATACATAACGATCCAGAGGATGAGGGAGGGGAACTTGATGATTCCTCCCATCTCTTGGCATCGTTCACAGACGGTTTTGATCATGTCAAAAAAATAATATCCCCATTTATAGATTCAACCATCAGTTGCAATTGTGTCGACGGCCTCCAGCATTTCCAGTTTGAGATCGCTGCCTCGACCAACCAATGTAAGTGTGATTGCAATTATTTTAGCCACAATCTGTGGTGTTCGAGTTGTAATCTGCCTGATCATCAACCCTTTGGAATTTTTCCCGAATGGTGATCCCGTAAGGAACTCTGCATGAGCTGGGATAGGGGAAAGTGTTTCTAGAAAAATGGTTCCAACAATTAAAGGTTCGCACAACTAGATGGAGGGTGCCTCAGAACATCCGAAGAAACCTACCTGCAAACTCTCACATCTAGCTGGAGCTTGACCATACGTCGGTCTGGTATATGCAGGGTGAGGACCCCAAGGCCAACGATCTCAACTACTATCCATTTTTCCACCAGATCTTCCAGGAATTGACCCGACAGGAGAAGAAAAAAATACCAGTACTCGAGGCAACAAAGCAGGTCGATTTTTCAATCACAAAGCGACTCACCGACTAGAAGAAAGAGGAAGCTTATGAGCTCAACCTCTACATAAGTACATTTGTGTCAAAGGACATCTTAGTCGAGCCCACTGGTCGGGTACAAATAACTATCAAGCCTCCGACTGCAAAGAGAACCGACCCACAGCCAACAGAACCACAGTGACAACCACAGCAGCAACCAAATCCTCTGGCTCCAATAAGTTTCACACCAACTAAAGTACCGATGGGTGAAGTCGAGCCTGATAACCCTGAGTATGCTTTATCACAAGGCATCATCAAGAAATTGGCCACTGAGATAGCCACCACCAGAAAGAAAATCAAAGCCCAAAAAGTACAACAAGGCAAAGGTAAGCGCAAGATTATCATTGCTGAGTCATCTGATGATGAATAAGAGCTAGTAGCTGCGGCCCTTGACATAATAGAGGATGTAGCCACAAACAAAGTACCAGTGGAGACTCAGTTCCAATGGTTTCTTGAAGCAAGAGCCCCTGAAGGTCGACCAAAGAAGGCCAAAACAACGACGACGCTTGAAGACATCGTCGATATTGTGTCGACCCCTCCACCTCCATCACTAACACCAGTAGTCGAGGAGCAAGCACCGGCACAACAATCGATCAGCCCCCTCAACTTATACAAAAGAGAAATACCAGAGTCGATGAAAGAAAAGTTCGACAAGGACACCGAGCTCAAAGATTTCTTCGAGACGCTGCCTGAGCTGTTTCAGTCGGCTCAGAAAATTCACACAAAGACTCCTCTCTATATAGGCAGCAGAAACCACCCCATGGTATTTGGACACATGACTTTGACCTTCACACGACAAACTGACCAAGAAGGTGACGTGATTGGACTAATGCAGTCTACCATAGAACACATCGACCATGAAACCTAGGACGACCCACCCACCACTACACCACTGAAGACAGACATAACTCTTGACATAAGTCCATAATTCACTTCCAACAAACCCATTACCCCCGACCATTCCCCTACTCCATCACCACCGCCACCAACATCCCCACCACCCCCACCACCCCCAACATCCCCACACCCAGACATATCACAACCAAATCCATCCACATAGCTGGAGGTGGTCATACCACGTCCCCAGATAGAAATCCCATCAACCTCTCTCCCGCAAACCAAAGGCCCCCCCTCAACTATTGCAGGTACCCAGGAGACCGAGCCAGAAAAGCAAAAAAATAAGAAAGAGAATCATGCAAAAACTTCCATCTTATGGATCAGCTTAAGGGATGCAAGCTCCTTGAACGACACAGAGGTTGGCCAACTCCTCAAAAACCTGGCCAAAGAAGCAAAGACAAGGGCTGACAGGAAAACAAAGGAACTAACAAATAAAGGTACAAAACAGGTCGATTTTCTTGGCAAATGTAGGACATTAGCTCAGTCCATCATACCAGCCCTTATCGAAGTTGACATAGGTAGACCATTGGAAAGAGCATATTAGCTCTTCGAGAGCATGGTGTCGACCATCCAGGCACATCTCCAAGAAACTAAGGAAGAACAGAAGGAAGAGAACGGCCGACTACTACTGGCACAGCACACTACTTTCTCAGAGGCATACAAAGTGCTACAGGACCATATGGAGGAATCTTTCGTCACCGAGGAAGTCTTGAGGGACTGGCCTACTCACTATGGGTAGGTCTATCAGCAGATATGCTAGACTCGTCAAGGAATTTGCCAAGAAACCATCTGAGAGTCGACCTTGATACCATATTTACAGACAATATGCCCTAAGAGTATGCCTATGGGAGTCATAAAAATACATTTCTTAATGTTTAGGGAGAGTTGAATCTGTCGACATCTCTCCAGCATAATTTGGAGTCATTTTCAATGATATTTTAAGGTGGAGTATATTGTCCAGTCATTGAAGTATACTGCCATGGTCTTATATATGTATTCTTGGAATGTCTTGACAACAATTCGAGAAAACACTGCAGGTGCATTCTTTAACCCAAAAGGCATAACTCTATAAGAAAAGGATCCAAATTCACACACAAATGTTGTTTTCTATTGATCTTATTTTGCTATTGGGACTTGGTTATAGCCTAAGAATCCATCTGTAAATGAGTAGCATTCATGACCTGCAACTTCATTCAAGATTTCATCAACATAAGGGGTAGGGAATGGGTCAGTCAGTGTGACTTTGTTGAGATCCCTAAAGTCGACACAAATTATTAACCTTGTCGGGTCATGTTTCTTGGGCTGTACGACCATGGGGCTTGCCCATTCCGACTGGTCAATAGGGTAAATGATCCTGGCTGCTAACATGTTGTGAGCTAGTTTATAAGGTATTTTCTTGATAGGTCGAATATCAGGTTTGGTATCAATTTTCATTTCTCCCATTTCTTGTACTAAGCCTTTTAATTCTTTATAGTCCTTGGCAAAGACATCTTGAAATTCTCTAAGTAAGTTCACTATTTCGGTGGTCTGTTGGTCATTCCAGTAGTCACCAATCTTGGCTATTTTTGGTCGTTCGTCGTTTGAAATGTCGACCTCTTTAGTTTTCACTTTGGCATCTAGCCACTCGGGTTCTTTAGCTTCATTAATCGGCTAACTCCCTTCTTTGAACTGTGAGAATGTGGAAAGGAAATCAGCTGCAGTCATTCTGTCAAGATGTGGTTTGTCGGTGGTCTCAACTTTTAGGATCGAGTGGATAGGTTTGGTTGTTTCAATGTGGTCAGATTTCCATCTGAAGCTCTTGCCTTCTGTGTGTTAATTTTCTAAGTGTAAATGGGTCAACTGTGGTTTTTACTTAGTTTTTATATTGTTACAGCCCTTAATCTGTCAGTGGTCTAGGTAGGGTTGTTTTTCAGTCGGTTGGAGAAACTGTTTGATTTGCTGTGCTGTTTCAGCCAATTTTTCCTATTGAGGTGTAAAGTTGAAGTCTTTAATAAAATTTTCCCTCAGTTCATGCCAAAATAAGGTTTCTCCTCTAGCTTCCTCCATCTTATACCATTTATTGGGTAATTCAGCTAGGGTTGAAGGGAACAAATGTGGCCAAGCTCGCTCATCCTTGTATCCAAGTATTCTCCACTCCGTTTCACAAGTCTTGATGTGTTCTTCTGGGTTTTGACCTTGGGTAAAGATAGGGATTTGGGCTTGCTGGGTTAATGTCTTTCCACCAAACCTATCGACAAAGTAAGTCGAAGCAGTTGTCCAAGTCTGTAGTTTTGACTGATGGGTATCCCACCATCTAGCTGCTTGACCTGTAAACGTTTCAACTAAGCTTTGGAGTCGGCCATGTTCTCCAATATTTTTAGATACCTGTTCGACGTGCATGACTAGGGATTCCCTCTCCTTATACCTGGGTAGTTGTGTAGTGTTTAATTTGGTTGGTTGTAAGGTAGGGAATTCCTTGACTTTCTTTTCAAATATTTTGGGGATAAATGATACTATGAAGCACTGTCGGGTGGGTTTTTTTGTGCTTTTTGTATAGTCCAGCACCCTCTTGCTTGTGTTTCATAATTTTCCATCTACCAGTCATACAGTTTAGCATCTGATTTATAACCAATTGAGTCTTGGTTACCTAAGTTAATCTCTCCATAGATGTTTGGTTCTGTGTAGTCTGTATTGTTGTGGATCTGGTAAAGTTGTCTGACATCGACTTCCTCATCAATCGGTTCAGTCCAAGGCTCTCCTTGGGATGGATGAATGGGTACAATGAAATTTTGACCATTTCCTTTTAACTTGATTCGTTCCTTGTCTAAGGAGATGGATTCTTTCATCTTTCATCCCCAAGGTCGACCGACTAGTGCTGGGAAGGAGCTAGATCCTTATTTTGGGTCAATAATTTCAAAATCAACCTTAGTCGAGATTCCTTTGATGGTCGTTTCGACCTCTTTCCAAACCCCAATGGGTTCAATGAGGCCTTGGTCGGTGAGTTTCAGATAAATGCCTGACTTGTAGAGTCGAGGTCTGCCCATATTTTCCCATGTATCCCAGGTCATGATATTTACTTGGGACCCAAAGTCGAGCACTACTTGTCGGACGTGGTAACCTTCTATTTCCAGGTCGACAAGTGGGTCGACATCATTTTTGTCTTTTTGGTTTAGGCTGCAGATGTTTTTTGTTCATTTTCCAAGGTTGGTACGTTTTATTTCATGCAATAATTCAATGAACTGAGCTATGGATTTGTCTGTTTGAGCGAGTTGGACTAATTGATGTATTGTGTTGGGTCGATTGTTAACGATGTCTTCTTGTCGTGCAATGTTGTGAAATATGTGGGTTGCTTCTTGATATGTGTGTTTTTCCTTTATAGGGTCAGGATAACCATTTGTGTCTTTATTCTTACTGATTTGAGGGTTATCAGGTCCTATTTTTGTGCCTTGTTGAGTGACAATATGTAAATTTTTAGTAGTTATTACATCATGCTTTTGTACACAAGACAAGACATTAACATTCTTCTTCATATTGATTTTCTCTAACATAGTAGGACAATCCTCCAATGAGTGATCACCTACTCCACATTGTGTACAGAATTTAAGATCAGTTTTTTCCTTGTATGGATAGTCTGTGTACCGGTGACCTTCTTTGTAGCATGTGAAGCACTGGGTTGGTCGACGCGGATGTATGTCATGATTCCCAGGGAATCGACCTCTTCCTCCATAACCCTGGCATCGATTTTCATACTGACGATCATATCGTCGGCCGTCGTATCTTTGTCCGTTCTGATCTTTTGGTGGATGTTTTTGCTCGTTATGTTGCACCACTACATTTGTTTGGTATACCGTGTGATAGTTCTGTAGATTCTTTAGGTTTAACTGACAGTCGGTGGTGTTTTGACTTTTGGTTTTGCAGATGGCGCACCAGGAAGATTTTCCATTCTTCATATTAAATGGGCAGTCTGCTGTAGAGTGATCTCCGTGTTCCTGGAAAATGTCACCAAAGGATTTAGTCTGTACGAAGCGAATGTCTTGTCGGCTATATTCATGTCGACAGTTATCCTTCGAGTGGCCGTTAGTTGAGCACTTGGTGCACTAGATCTCCTTATTTTTAAGGCTGAGCTCCTTCAAAGACTTCTGTACATTCTCTAGCTGCTATTCCAGTCAGTGGTCCATGGGGTATGCAGGTATATCTTCATCCATCTCAACCTGCAAAGCTTTTGTGAGCGCATCTTCATATGTTTTGAACGTCTCCAGAGTAATATGTCGATGTAATTTTTGTGATAGTCCTGGAAGAAACCATTGAATTAGTAATTGTTCATCAATAACGTAATCCAATTGGCTCAGTAAATATTTCCATTGCTTGTCATAGTCGCGGATGGATTCACCTGGCTTTTGTGAAGTAGTTTTGAGTTTCTTTGCGGCCAGGTACTTAGCATCTGGAGTTTTAAAAAATGACAGGAATTGCACCTTAATATCGGCTTTGGTCGCTCTGGGTTGTCTCTCAGAAAAGTTCATGTACCATGTCAAGGCCCTTTTCCTTAAGGCTCCTGCAAACTCTGCCATTTGTTGGTCTTCATCTGTAACCTGGTTTGCTTCCCAGGTCAACTCACAGATGAACCAATGTCGTCTGGGGTCTTTGTCTCCCTCATAAAGAGGAATGTGAGTTGATCTGTGACCCATGTCTGAATCACTTTCACTGCTCTCAGAAGTTGGTGAAGGTGGAGGTGGGGGTGGTGGTGAAAGTGGTGGGGTTATTGATGTAGTCGTTCCTGCAGAATTCTGGTCGACGGAACTTGTGCTCCCATCAGTCGTTGAGTCTTCGTCGACTTGCAGCCAGTTAATGTTGACTTCTGTTGTTGATGGTCCACTGCAAATTTGTGTTTGCAGGTCTGATTGTTCGATTTCTTCTAAAGCTGTACTTGGCGGGGGGGGCACTCCTTCATGTGTCGGTAAGAGCAAGTGGATACTTCGGAGGGAGGGTGCTACTTGAAACGGCACCCAGTTTCCTTCCAGCAGCCAACGTATAATAAGGTGTCGACTAGTGTACGTTTTGTCACCTAGTCGGCTCCATATATTGAAGTCACCAACTCGTAGTCGAAGGTCGTCTTCGACAATAGTCTGTATTCTAGTACGCGGATTCAATGGGGAAAGGGTCGTTCCTTCACTGGGAGCTCTTAGTTGGAGAGCTTCTGGCTACTCTATCCACACATCTTCCTCCCTAGGGGACTCTTCTTGCTCCACACCTTCTTCATGTCGGTCATGACCCGACTCTAGTGGATTCTCTTCCTTGTCATTCTCCCTAGGGTTTTGTCCTCTGTGCAGCTCTAACGCTCTTTCATGTCTTTCTTCCCTTCTCTAGTATCTTTCTCCCCTTTTGATCTTCTAGATGTCTGACATACTTTCATACAATACTAGTCTCTTGTAGTCCTCTTTGGTCGACTTCTCATTACTGGTGCCTACTATCTGGTCTGTGTCGACTAGGATCCACTATACTCTATTTTCAACACATGACCAGCTACCCCCCCATAGCCTACCCGATGCTTTTAGAAAGCCCAGATAGTTCTGTCTATTTTCTTAGGAAGTATTCCCACTCCCTTTCTGCAATGAATTTCTCCCACTTCCTCTGCTTCTCCACCCAGTTAGTGTTTGATGGTTGTTTGTAAAGCAGTGGACGAGGTTCAACAATGTGACCTTCTCCCTTCTTGATCAAGAATTTGAAAAGCAAGTTCGATAGGGAACACAAAAATTGTTCGGTGAAATCTGTGTAAAATTTCTCTTTGACAGTTTCCACTGAAGTTCTATCTTCGACTGCTTATTCCTCACAGAAGTCATCGGCGATTTTCTCCAACCACTCCGACAAATTTGTTCGGCCTCCTCGGATCAGTTTTTCCAGCAACCGTTGTTCTTTAGTTGCGTCCGGCTTTCTCATCCAGGAGTTGCTTCAAGAGTTGGGGCACTGATTCGACAAATTTTTCATGCATCTCTGTGAAAAATATTTCTTTTTCCTTAGCAACTATTAATCTGTTCCTTCGTGCGTAATTTTGCAGATAGTTTGCAATTTCACATTCCCACCAGTCCTTAATCTCCTGCTCTGGTATCATATGGGAGCATATATTTCAGTAATGTACTACCAGAAACAGAACCAATGTTGCAATCTCACAGATCACATAAGGTTACCAATAATACATACTAAAACATACATGAATATAAAGCAGAGACAAGAGACAAGAACATGTACGATAAACATATTATATTATTCTAATGAGTTCATACAAGGCAGAGAACTGAACTGAGTTCTTGTTTGGCTCAACAGCCTAATATATACAATTTACAAACAATTACAAAATAACTACCTATCGGTTCGGTGAACCGACACAAATTTTAGTTAGCCGACCTAATCTTCTAGTTTAGTCAGCCGACCTAATATTCTAGTTTAGTCATTCGACCAACTAAGTCGGCCCATCGACTTAGTCGGTTGATCGACTAATCCGGTCCTCGTTCAAGTCAACTTGTTGACTTGCTCCTTCTACATGGTTTCTCATTTAAATCACATTTATTTCATTTGAAACCCGGTGCTTCTTTGTCTCTTTTGGAGAGTACGTTTGTTGGAAAGGTGACTTGAAACTATTTCTTATCAACATATCCCTAGATCTTGTAACACAATTGCAGATTCACTTTTCAATTACATGTTGGATTGGTATATTTCTCATTCATAACATTTGATAAGTAAAATACATGGTTCATTGTAAAAAAACATAAACAGTAAAAATACATACAACCCATATAAATATCATTCTGTGATTGAAAATGGATAGGCTGCCAATAAGTCAGTATATATATATAAAGTGTGTTTTACAAAAAATGGTCTCAAGACCTCAACTAAAGCACAATGGCTTTCATATATACAAAATAACAAAAAATGTTGAAGCTGGATAAATTCCAGTGTCTGCATCATGTGGGATCCTAATGGTTCTCATGATAACACACGAGGGCTCTTGTCACTCTATGTAGAAAGCAGCTGAAGCGGCCTGAGAGTCCCGTGGTGTGTATATGATACCTCCTAGGGAGGTGATCCATAGTGATGTCCATGATATCCAGTGTCAACCAGTTCAATTTCTCCTCCATATTGGTCCTCTCATCATCTCTTCTATGTACAAAGACAGGCCCGCTTTCCTGTCGATGACAGATGAGCCCCAAGGTCATGGAAATCCCACATATGCATGAGAAATGTAGGTCTCATTAGGTAGGTAGGTATCACTCACCCATATCACCCCACTGAGCATCTATTGGTAGGGCCATAAATGTATCTCCCTTGAATTCAGTACTGACATATGCATAATACTCAATCATGAGGAGTTGATCATCTAGCCATCGGAAGAACACGGTCCTATACTTTACCCTAGATCCTCTTCCACCATAGTGGGCCATGATCTCCACCTAATGCAACATACAAGGGTCCCATGCCCTGAACTTAGTGAAGGCCACTTGTGGCCTCTGGTGTGGTACTCTCTCGATGAAAAAAGACACTAAGATAGTGCCATAACCAAATTTATTCAACTCTCCTTGCCAACATTTAGTCAGTTGTTACTTCAGAGTAATAAGTAGGTATTTTTCCCAGTTGAAGACTTGGGTGCCATTTCCTCCAAGGAATAGAGAATATGGGCATCAGATTCTTAGTGAGCCCCTTGGCTCCCCGAGATGTGTTGCATAGTGAAGAGTACTGCGCGCAGAGGTAGATCCATGGAATCCTTGATAAGTATTTTATTTTGACACATTTGGGTACCGAGAAAGCAGTAATGATCAATAAGACCATATGTGGTGATTTCCCGACCATAAGGAACAATCAGTGAAATGGTCACTCCCCTCCATGATAAACCTGTAATCCAGTAGATATCCTCTACTTCCAACATCAAAATGTGAGCCCCTACGTCAAACCAATATTGTTCAGGATTCCACATCTTGACAATGTACTCCAATAGCTTTACTTGTGACCTCATGCTCGACACGTTAAAGAATTTCAAGATCCCACACCCATGTAAACCAACCATGCTCCCAATGTCATTCCTAGCTCTAATTTCACCAATATCGTGCTCTCTTTCCTTCCATATCACCATATTTGCTGAATATATCCTTCCAAAAGGTTAAAATGAAGCATTAGAATATAAATCCAATAATTTAAAATACTTAAAATTTATTATTTTGGCTTATTCTCACTATGTTCTAGGGAAACATGTGGCGCCTATTGTCTCCCATTAGGATAGAGAGGTTCCACCTCCCTTTTATATAGGAAAATGTGAGGTGTCACCCAGGAACTTCCTCTCTCAAAAAGGAAAAGTGTGTTACCCGGTGGATGCATTTTCTCTTTGTGTAAATTCCCCCAAAACCCTAAAAAATGCATGAAATGGAAAAATGAAACCATGAAAATATTGTCAATGGGTTTAGGATTTACCTAGAAATGAAAGTTCTGAAAATGGTGGACTGATGGCTCTGCAATGCCAATTTGAAATATGCATCCTAAATGGCTCAAAATGCTCTCCAAATAGTAGAAATGAAAATGGTAAGTCTTTTTTACTATTTACTAGCTTATATTAAAATATTTTTTGGTTTTATTTCATTATTTTAAATTATTTTGTTAAATATTTACCGTCAAATAGTTTATAAAGCCTATTTTTTAATATTTATGTAGTCTAATGGTCATTTTGAAGCTTGCAGGGAATGAAGAAATTGAATTTTTGATTCTGAATGAGTTTATTTTTTACCTTTTTGTCCTCACAAAAATCGAAAAAAAACCGCTTGAGCACTATTTTCGAAATCTTAGTCGTGCTCATTGTTACCACCTAAGTTGTACTTAGTGGTTTTTTTATCAAGTGAGCCTGGTGAACCGGACAAGGATAACTTGTTCAAACTTCAGAAGACCTTCAGTCTTGCTTCTAGGAAGCTTTGTTGTACTATATAGCATGTTCATACCCCATGGGGGAATTGTAATAAATTTTCTAGCATGATAGCATCTGTAAAAGAATCGGTCTCTTAGAATTTATTTGTCAATCCGATCAGCCCAGGGTGTTTCTTCCCTTGGTTATTATTGGTTGTTGAATAAACAACTGATAATTTTTTAGTTTTTCACTCCATACCTCCAAAGTTGTGGTGGTCAACTCGGCATTTAGGCCTATTGAGGTTATTAGAGTCTATGTGTCAATGGATAAACATGCTAGGCATCATGGTCGAGTCATATGAACATGTTTAAGCCCCTCTAGGTTTTTTCAATTTTTTTGAATTTTTAATTTTTTCACTGTTTTTTATTAAATTTTAATTTTTCCAAAACTTAGGCTATTTTTTAATAGTTTAATTGGAAAAATTGGTTTTGTAATAAAAGTGGTCCAAATAATAAGTTTCAGTCATGTAGGTGCTCATTTTCAAGCTAAGAGCACCATGTAAACCTATGGACCCACTATTTCCTAGTTTTTAGTGATTTTTCATCACTCAGGTCAGAAAGCCCCAAAAAATCAATTATAGATTATTTTAATTAATAAATTGATGAATAATGGAGCAAGTCCAAAATCCTATATCAGTGGATTCTCAGCCGATTTGATTGAAATCAGTCAGATCTGGACCAGATTGACTGGATCTAACAAATCCTTGACTAAAGGACGTGATCTGGACAGATCTAGAGTTGATCTTCAGCATCCTTTATGGGGAATTACACCCTCTCTCTCTGCTCTATACATGTGGGCTCTCCT
Source organism: Pseudotsuga menziesii (assembly GCA_001517045.1). Classification (NCBI taxonomy): domain Eukaryota; kingdom Viridiplantae; phylum Streptophyta; class Pinopsida; order Pinales; family Pinaceae; genus Pseudotsuga; species Pseudotsuga menziesii. The sequence continues at coordinate 89,198 of LPNX010082839.1, forward strand.
CGAATCTCTGTGGATTGATGTGTCAGTCTTTGGATTGATGTGTTAGTCTATGGGTTGATTTGTCATCTCAATCAACCCCCCGATTGACAGGTAGGCTCAGTTCAACTTCAGATCAGCATTGATTGACTCTCCTTCAACTGTAATGGTTTGTCTCCTTGGGATTTGCGCCCCCCCTGGGATAGATCTCCTATTTTTTGTATAAATAAAGCTCAGGATGCCTCTTACAAGCTAGTTAGAGTTGGATTGAGGAGCTATTGTTGTTGTAATACTGTGTAATATCTTTTTCTATTGGAATAAAGTGAAGCTTTGGAGGAAATATGGTGTCATGTCAATTTATGTGTGGATGAACATTTCCATGTTTCACTGAGGTAACATGTATCTATGTTCATAATTTGTTGATTATTTGTGGATTCATTTCTAAGATTGATAATAAGTTTATTATAATATTGATAGGAAAGGAGTTTGCTAATAAGTTTATTGGCCATATATTTCCTTTTTGATGCATGTTTAGAGATCAAGATTCAACATGTTTTATAAGTTTATATGCATGTTATTTTCAAATCTCTATGTATGTATTAACCGGATCTCACAAGTATTTTGGCAAGTGTTTGGATTCAGTTGCAGGTTCCTAGATTTGAGAGGATGCTGATCTAGTTTGCTTCTTCACTCTCTCCAAAACCATTCAAAGGCACAGTCCCTCGACATTCCACCAGAAAGCTCCACGGTTGATCTTCAGGGCTTCTAGCAAAAATGCTCTTCTTTTCCTCTTCCTCCTTCAATTTTTTCTAAAATAAGTCCGGTTACTTGTTTGCAGATTTAAAATGGTTTATATATATCAATTTCAGAGTTCATATTACATATATCTTTCTGCCTTAAATCTCAATAAACTAGATCTCATTCCTAAAGAAAATTTACAAGCATTCTAGATATCGTTTTAGGGAAAATTGTCATTTTTCAAGGCTGTGAAAGTAGATCTAAAACTTGTTGAATGCATGGTTGTTTCCTTAGAATATAAAAATTTATATTCATCAATTTAAGTGCTTCATATTGGATGCACCAAAATCAGGCCAAGATCTCGCTTGCTTTCCTTGGTTCTTTTTCCGCTTCTTTAAAACTAGTTTTAACTTAGAATTTTTGGGTAAAACGTTTGTTCATCCAAAAGTACTTTAAAAGTACTTTTGGGAATATTTAAATATGATAATATTGCTGGGTTTTAGTAGGTGTAACAGAAAATAGGAGGAGGCACTGTCCGGAAAGCATTTTTGGACCATTCGAAACCCCCCAGGGGGTCTCCGTCTTCTATAAATTTCAAATTTTTGCAATTTGTAAACCTTTGGTATCATTCCATATAAGGACCAAGTGGATTAATTTCAGTTTTATGATATTGTATTTTCTGCTAATAAGACTAAAAAACTTTTTGAATAGGCTCTTTCGAGCCTATTCACCATCCCCCTTGGGGGGATTTGCGTCTTTGTCATTTTTTACTTTCTGTTCATATTTTTTCAATATAGTGTAGTTGCAATATGTAGGGTAGTATACTTTGACTTATAATCATTTCCATATTCCATATCTGGTGGTTTCGAAGTAATTTTAATACTTACCCCACAAGCCTCCTTTTGAACCGAAAGGTGAATAAAGGGTCGTGGTAGTCTAATTAGAAAAATGTTGTTTGATTTTCTGTTTATGCTTCATATGATATCATCATTTGTTTTAGTAATCATAATAAAATAAGCCCCTCCTTGATTCCCTGATTGAGGTCCACCTGGACCAAAATAGGTTCCTGGAGGGTTTTCTTTTTAACAAGAACACCTCTTTTAAAATTTACTAAAAATAACAAAGACTCTAGTGTGTATGCTCTATACTTGGATGTAGTTCATCTAATCATTCAACATCAAAAATACTTGAGTGACTGTATTAATTAGTCTTCACCTCCCAAATTGTCAAACCATCAGGAAAAAATCCAACGCCTCGAACAAACTGTAAGTAGTGGCAAAATACCCAAAGGAGTGGGAACAACTGGAAAGTGACCTCGAGGCACTGATCTCTGTCACACCCTGATGGGTGCGTTATGAACAATGGTCTCTGAGACTCCGTTCCAGCCCATAAACACCTTGCGGGTAGCTATGAAAGTTCACTGTTGGACATACTCCAAGTGCCCCTCGGGTATATCTGGAGTCCCCTTTTTGCCTAATTTAATTCATTCACATCCACATTAATTTGAAATCTACCAAGAGACATTTTAAAAACATTCAATCAAGTGCATGCAAGCACATTATTTTCTCTGTTGACTCCATTTAAGGCACTAGTGATTTATTTTAATCAATTCTTTCGATTATATATATATTGAGTGTCATTACTATGCTTATATGCTTTAAATATTGCATCTTGTTGTTGGGCTTAGGGAACACCTAGGTTCTTATACTTTTATCTTCGCACCAACAAAGATACCCACAGTGTTAGCCCTTTTGGCAACAACCTGCGAATAGGTTGCAGTCTCACCTGAAACAGCTATGGGGTGCCGCAGAATCAGGTTTCTACAAGAAAAAGAGGGATATTACTATACCTTTAGTCTTAACAAAAAATAATTATGTAATATAGAGCTTTGATATTCACTTAAATAGCTTCACAGTTTAGATAAAAAGACAGTTACTTGCTTAACCCTTAACTGGGAATTCACAGTGAAGTTAATACTTAACAGTTTATCTTACTTTATCATTCATCTACTTATCAAATGCATAAAATATAACAACACAAAAACTAAAAGGAACAAAATAACAAGAACCACCACAACACAATATATACATGGTTCACCCTCAGTGTAGGGGCTAAGTCCACAAAACTGTGTTTATATTCAAATCTTTACAAACACACAGTTCTGAACTGCGCACTTAACTGTAGATCTTCTCAACAACCCAAAACTGCGCACTCAACTGTAGATCCTTTCTTCCAAAACCCTCTGCACACTCAGCTGTAGAGGTTGTCCACACACTCAGCTAGGACTTAGCCTTAACCCCAAAATATCCCTTAGCTTCTTCACATCAAATTGTCATCATACACAAAAACCTTCGAAAAGAACTCTTTTCTCCTTTACATAAGTGCCTATTTATACAAGTGCACTATTACAATACCATGGGTTTAAACCATGGGCTTAAAAACCATGTGCTTAAACCATGAGTTATTTACAACAAGAGGGGATTCAACCCAACCCCAAAACCCCTAAGACTATTTTGGACCGCAACTCTGCTTACAAGCTTCGCACCAAAACTGTGGAGTTGCCAAAATTAAGGATCTTCAAGGTCCGAGCCCCAACAGGCCCCTAAGACTCACTAGTGTCCCGTCCCGGGGCACTCTGCTGCTTTTTTGGTGGAAGAATATTGTTGGTGAAGATAGTAAATTGCTTTTTGAGGCTGCGCATGATATCTTCGGCTGCTTGCTCCTTCTCCACTATCTCCTGCAATGTTGCTACAGATGCTTCGTTGGCCTTTTCCTATGTAAATGTGTCATACTCCTTCAAAACTTTAAGCTGGTTGTCCACAACAGTGATCAACTCCAAGGCATCGTTAATAAGGGGCTGCACAGAGTTCACCAATAGCGTTTCTTTCCTTCTACAAGACTCAATTTCTCGCTGGAGCTCATTGCTATGCTTCACCTTAAGCATCTTCTGCATAGGAGGCAATGTCTTAATTTCTACCTTTATTGCATCCAGCTCTGTCTATCGCTGCTTGATGGTTTCTTGCAACTTTCTGACTTCTAGGTTGTCCTACAAGTTTTCCCAGGCCTTGACACTTTCATCTAGTAGCTTTGATTCACTACTCACAATATCTGAGATCTTTGTTGCTGAGGCTTGAATATCTCTGTGACGTTGTTCCCTGACCTCTGATGGACTCTCAGGAATGATGCGAAGTTGAAGCTCCGCAATCTGAGCCTCATGTTCTGTTTTCAGCTTCTCTATTGTGCTTCGAGACTGTTGTGCATAGTATTTCAGCTTGACTATTCTTTGCTCCAGTTATTCTTCAGCCTGCATGTCAAAGTCAGGGAGACTTCGACACGCCTCATCCAATACTCGCGCCAGTGCATCCTGCTTGCTTTCTGCTTCCCTCTTTTTCTGTTCAGCTTCTTCCAACTGTGCTGCGAGGCTCTCACTCTACTTCGTGGTATTTTCTAACTGCGTGTGTGAGTAGCTGTCATGTTCTTGGATCTCGTTCATGATTTCCAACTGACAAATATGCAGCTCCAGCATAGACAACTTGGCGTAGTCTATCTCAATTGTCATACTCATCTGTGATCAAGATGCTGCGTCAGTTATTATGAGGGCTGCACTTGGTACTTGCTATCCGTTGTTTCTGACTATCCATTTCCTCATATCTGGTTGTGCGCCTACTGGGGCATTGCTTACTGCAGCGCCAGTCGCTGATATTTCTGCTAACACCTTAAGTTCTTCAATTCGTTGTGCTACGCCAGCGAGCGCGTCAAGATGTGTAGCTGCAAATTCTTCGCACTTGCTGGATAATACTTTTGTGGACTTTTCCAAAGCCTGATCAAGCTCTTAAATCATCAAAGTGGGCTCTTCAACGATATTCTTTCTCTTCGACGCCTTAGCTTTATTTCTGGGCAAAGGCTTCGTAACTTCCTCCACTTTTGAAGACTTCCACCACGTATGGAAACTTCCAGCATGCATGTTTATCATCTGCACAGGCCTGGATGAAGACATTGTGCATGTCAGCCTTGAAGTTGGCCACTCCAGCATACTGAGAAAATAACTCATTACTGAGCCTCGGTGTTTTCATGATCTCATATGCAATATTCATTGCATAAAAGGAAAACACGTAGTTCGTCATCTGCTGCAAGGCCTTATCCTGCGAGATGCAAAGAGATGCATACCTTACTACGTCAGGCATCTCCGGAGGTAAATCAACAAACTGTGCCTCGATAGGCTCTCTCCATCCTACCAGTGCAATAAGCACTAACAACCATGAGTAATGAAAGGGTCTACCTTTCTCCTGCGCATTGCGAACATCTTCAAGGAATTCCCTAGCAATGTACTCTGCCCATTTGTAACTGTAGCCTTCGGCACAGTTCGCAGCAATACTGACAATCGGGGTAGGTACTTCATTCGGTCTGCACTTCTGCATTAATTTGCATGCTAGGATCTCTGTAGTGAAGCGAATGTTTTGGTGCCGAATTATCGAGGTTTGATACCCTCGCTTTCCTTTCATCAGGCCGAAGTGGTCCTTCATGTGCTACGCCAGCTTCGTATCCTCGTGTTTTTCGACAAACTCAATCCCAGGATTAGGCCTTTCCTTTGGCAAGCTTGTAATCCTATGAATTAGTTCTCCATCAATAGCTATTTCTTGGCTTCCTATCCATAGGTTCCCATCATGCACCAATGCCAATAGATTCTTGACCACCACGGTAACTTGCATCCTGCGACCGAAGTGGGGACATTTAGCATCTTCAACAAGCCAGCTTGCTCCAAGCTAGCAGCCCACTATTTCACTTCCAGTAGCGTCATACCGGCCTCCAGATAATGGAAAAAGTGCAAGTATTTCCCCGGTGCAAACTGTATAAACTTCCCATGATCATTCATATCGTGGTCTGCGTACTTGAGCTGGTCTATTTTTCCTATCATCGTTCGGACCAACTGCACACCCTGTGGCTATGAAGGGGTATGTAACGTGAACTTGGTTGTCCGCCAAGGTGGCTGAAATCCTGGTTGAATAGGCAGAAGATATGGTGGATGTTGCGGTGCAACGTTCTCATCCTCACCAAAGTCTTCGAATTTTCCAAGAGGATTCATCACAGGATCCTCCGGTGTCTTTCCTGATGGCTTGTTCCTTTCTTCATTCTGCTTAGAACGAACTTCTACCTTAAATTTATTTCTGGTTGATCGCATTTGCATTGGCTGATTCAGCGCTAGGGGAGTTTCTTCACGAGGTGTATATGCAGTTGGATTGCTCATAAGGTTCTATAGACCCCTCTGTCTAAATTCTCTCAACAATTCCTGGACTTCGTGATCAGCTGACATGGGCTCAGCTCAAGAAAATGCGTAATGTGAAACTCGTAGGCCTGGGTGTCTTCTTATAGAATCCAATGACCAAATCTACCATAACTATGCATTAAAGACACCAAATCTGACAGAGCAGCTGTATATCTTGTCCAAACGGTGCTAGATTTCCCAAAATATCATCATTACAGGAAGTTAATACAGTTAACGTACCGGCACCACCAAGTCTAATTTTTTTCCAATGGTTTCATTTTAAGCTTCGACACACCTTTCGTCTTCAGCACAACCACTAAATTCAGCTTCGCCACAATAAGGACCTTCGACACAATATTGACCTTCGAGCCATCTTGACACAAGATTCAACAGAACTTCGAATTTTGACCCACGACAGAATTTTCTTCCCCAACCTTCGACACTTCCACAATCTACCAAATCTTCTCTAAGAACAACTTCATTATAGTCTAGTACCCAATTTCAACTGTTCTTGGTACTTAGACTCTTCTTCTGCTATTACTTTGGGTTAGGGGGGTACAGGCCCGTCCCTGTACTTCTTTAATCTACTCACATTCACCATGGAGGGAAAAATTTCTCCATTCAGTTTAGCTAACTGAACTGCACCACCATCGGTAACTTTCTGAACTATGTATGGTCCTTTCCAATGTGTCTTGAACTTACCTGGGAACTTCATGAATTTACTGTCGTACAAGAGCACAAGATCACCATTCTAAAAATGCTTCTTCTTAATGTGTCTATCATGCCATACTTTTTCTCTAGCTTTCTGTACTTGCTGCTAGAAACCTCCAATGAATCTGTCTTCTTCTAGCTCCAGTATCCTTGTCATCCTTTCATTCAACATAGCTGGATCATACATCTCTGTGAAGGTAGATATTATGAGGCTAGGAGCAATGTACTCCATGGGCATAACTGCTTCTTGTCCATATACCAGCCTAAAAGGTGTATGGCCTGTCAACTTCTTGCAAGTGGTTCTATAAGCCCATAATACTGCTGGAATTCTAAGATCCCAATCATTTTTGTTAACATTGCAAACCTTCGTCAGAGCATGCTCAAGGATCTTATTAAAGGCTTCGACAGTTCCATTTGCTTGAGGATGGTAGGCAGTACTCTTCTGATGATATACTTGAAATTCTTTGGTCAATGATTCAATAGTCTTATTCAGAAAATGTGATCCTTAATCACTCATAAGAATTCTAGGACATCCAAACCTTGACAAAATATTATCAAAGATGAACTTCACAGCTGTAGCAGTGCTACAGTACTTTACTGGTTGAGCTTCATCCCAATGAGTAAGGTAATCAGTTGCTGTAATAATGTATCTTGCTCTAGATTTATTTGTAGGGGGATTGATTGGTCCAACAAAATCAATAGCCCACTTGTCAAATGCTTGTAAAGTTACTTGTGGAACCAGAGGCATCTCATCCCTCCTGGATGGTTTACCTATCCTCTGACAGATATCACAGCTATGGCAATACTATCTTGCATCCTTATGAATCGTAGGCCACCACAATCCAGCTGTCAGAATCTTTTGTGTCATAGCTTTTCCTGCATAATGACCTCCTGCTACTCCAGAATGTGCCTCAGCCAGAATCAGTGGCTTTTCATGCTCCAAGAAACATCTGTGCAGTATTTCATCTGGTCCCATCTTATATAGTTGTCCTACTATCAAGGTAAAGTCAGCAGCTCTAACCACCAGCTGCTTCTTCTGCTGTGTTGTCATCTCAGAGGGTGCAAACCCTGTAGCCAAGTACTGAACAATATCCTAAAAATAGTCATCAGCCATATGGATGGCAAACAACTGGGCATTAGGAAGACCTTCATCCAAACTAGTGGGTTCTTCTCCTGACTCGAGCCTTGACAAGTGGTCAGGTCCCAGGTTAAGTCTTCCTAGCTTAACTTTGATCTCAAAGTCATAATCCTAAAACAAAATCATCCATCTACATATCCTTCCACCTAACAAAGCCTTGTTAACCAAATACTTCAAAGCAGAATATATTAAAATGAGATCCTAACAAATAATGTCGAAATTTTTGCAAAGCATAAACCATAGCTAGACCTTCTCGTTCTGTCGTACTATAATTCTTTTCTGTTGTGGACAATTTTCTACTTGCAAAATCAATAGGGTGATCAATATTACCTTCACCTGATTGAGCCAATACTACACCTAAAGCAATGGAGGATGCATCGACATGAACATGAAACTCCTTATTCTAGTGAGGGAATACTAAGATAGGGGCAGTTACCATCTTTTCTTTCAAAATGTCCAAGCTTTCCTGACATTTAGGTGTCCACTCAAACTTAATATCTTTCTTCAATTTCTTTTCCATAGGGGCTATAATCTGAGCATATCCTTTAATGAATTTCCTGTAATATCTAGTATGACCAAGCATAGTGCAAAGTTGCTTAACATACTTTGGAGGTGGTAAGTTCACAATAATGGCTATCTTCACAGGATCCACCATCAATCCTTGCTTGCATACAATGTGACCTAGCAGAATCCCAAAAGGTGCACAAAAGATACACTTCTTCAGGTTCAATGAAATCTGATGTTGTCTACACTTGTCCAGCATAAGTCTTAAAATGGCTATATGATCTTTCAGTAAACCAAAGATAGTCCAATCATCAAAGTACACTTCCAAGAACTTACGAATAAATTCCTTAAATGTAGATATGACTACTCTGGAAAACATAGCAGGTGCATTCTTCAATCCAAAGGGCATAACAATATACTGAAAAGATCCCATTTCTGTAGCGAAGGTTGTCTTATGTCGATCCTCTGGAGCAATTCTGATCTGATGGTAACCTGAAAATCCATCAGTGAAAGAATACACTTCTTGACCTCCGACATTGTCTAAAACTTCATCTGTAAAGGGAGTTGGGAAAGGATCATGTAAACAGGCATCATTCAACTTCCTCGGATCAACACAAATTCTGATTTCTCCCTTGGTATTCTTTTCTTGTACCACCATAGGGCTGACTCATTCGAACTCTTCGACATGCTCAATGATTCCTGCAGCAAGCATCTTATCTAGCTGCATCCTGACTTTTTCTTTAGACTTAGTATTCAGCCTATAAGGGCGCTGCTTCAAAGGCTTCACATCAGCTTTCAAAGGGATTTTTATCACTCCTATATCACCAAGGATACCTTTCATTTCTGAGGACTTCGTCAGAAATAAGTCCTAATACTCATGGAGGAGTTTAGTCACTTTGCTCACCATTTCTTCATTCCAATAATATCCAATGGTAGCATACTTAGGCATTTCTTCTGATCCAATGTTTACTTTCCTTGTTTTTAAGGGCTGAGTTACTTCAGGTGATTCGACTACTGGTCCATGTACTTCACAATATCCTTCCAACTCTGGAATATTAATGTTGCGAGGGTCATCGTCTTCATCAATGGCGAGGTTATAACATTCTACTGCATTAGCTTCTTGTTCCTTCCAATCAAGTTGGTGCTCAGCTATTTCTTTATCATCAAACACCTTAGTATGGATCAACCTAATAGCTGCATCCAAAGAAGGACAAACCTCATTAATAGAAAATGTGAGTACAAAACTATCGATAAGGCTAGCCCAACGTACAGTACCATGGCAAAGCTCTACCTCTGCATACCAATTCTTTGCTACAGGTTCCAGTGTGTCTACAAACCTATGTACCCATTATTCACAAGCTACATGCTTCCATGCTTCATAACACTGCTCCAAATGTTCCTGAGGGCTAGTCTTACCATTAAATCTGCTTCATACCTCCTGAGGTTGATCCATGAATCTCAGGCGAAGAAACTTTTGACAAGCTCTCCAACTATGAATATAATTTTTATGACCATTCCACCATCTGGCAGCTGCGGCTCTGAATACTGAGTCTAGAGTCTCCATTTTCTATGAATTTGGTACTTACTTTGAGAATTGTACAATAAAATCTTCTGGTTCTGTCAAGCCATCAAAAGTAGGAAAGATTCTTGTCTGTGAGCCAACCCATCTGATAGACTTGGTAATTCTTGCACATCGATGTCCATGTAGCTCATAAAGTCTATTCTGCCAATTCTCTAGGATTTCATCTGAATCATTCATGCAAGAACTATCACACTGCCAATCCAGTATACCTTCAGTCATAGGGTTAACATAGTCTTCTTATTTAGCTGTGATGTTGTGAATATGATCCAAAACATCCTGATCTTCATCTCTGACTGGATCTGTATACCTTTCTCCTTGAGAAGGGTCCAACAGTACTATGAATCTCACATTAGAGGAAATTTCAACTCAAAATGGGCCTCTTAAAATGAACTAATAAAATAATAGTTAAAATAATAAAATAATATTTATTAATTTTGGAGGAAGAAAAGAGAAAAACTACTTTTTTGTTTGTATTTTTGACATATATCCATGTGTTTTTACTCAAATGTTGATTGAGATAGCTCGTTGGATGCGGAATTAGATTCTGCATCCAACGAGTACCCACTCGACATACTTTTGACGGACCCCTCTACCCCCAAAACAAGAAATACCTGAAAAATGGAATGATGACATCATCATTTCATTTTTTCAGGTATTTCTTGTTTTTTGGGTAGCGGGGTCCGTCAAAAGTATGCCGAGTGGGTACTCGTTGGATGCAGAATCTAATTCCGCATCCAATGAGCTCTCCTGATCGAAATTTGAGTAAAAACACAAGGAGATATGTCAAAAATACAAACAAAAAATGTAGTTTTTTTTATGATACCTATCCCCAAATTTATATTAAAAAAGTGTTTAAGACCTATATGGTATTTAAAATTTAAAGCAATTTCATTGGCTAACACATGATGACATGGAATTTGAATAAAAGTTAAAAGGCCCATTTTGAGTTGAAATTTCCTCTAATGAGCCTTTTCCTTCAAAATTCATCTGTCTATTCTTAAGGTTGATTACTACATAATTGTCTATTTCCCATTCAATTCCTAGCAATGCTGGATAGGGGTTGCTATCATCGATTATTTCAATGACTTAAAAATATGCTAAGGTACTAACTCCATCAATATCCACTTGTACAGTAGGGAATCTTCCCAGGGGCACAATCTTCTACTGATTGGTTAATATCAACTGTATAGGGGACCATTCAAGCGTACGTCTTCCCATTTGTTCCCATGTCTTCTTAGTTAGGACATTCACTTCTGATCCCAAGTCTAAAATGATATCAGTCATGTCATAATATCCTATCTGAGCATGCAATCTCATTTCTCTTCCAGTCCTTCTAACTCTATTAACAGTTTTTCCTCTATCAGAGCTTAGCTGAGGTTCGCAAGATTGAATAACTTTCTGTAACTCATTCAAAGCATTCTGATTTCTTAATAGCTTCATACAACTCTGTAAAAATGAGGTCAGTGTACTTACTTGATCCGGCGAAGCTTCTTGAAAATGTAACTACTGGTGATGCTATTGTGTAGTTGCTACTGATGTTCTTGGATCAACAAAGTCTTCTTTAGCTTCCATAAATGTTCCTTTTTCTCTTCCAACATCGAAGGCTGGAATTTTCTATGGGGTCTTACATACCCAAGCCTCGTCAGGTTGTTTCTCCTTATTCTGCATTTGCGTCGTAGCTCCACTCCTTGTAACAATGTTAATGGCTGGGACAGGTCTTTTCTCTACAGCAATCATCTGAACATTCTGAGTATGAGCACCATTTCTTTCTTGTATCTTGGCTATCAACTGTGGGCATTGCTCAATCACATGATCGACTGCTCTGCAATATCGACATGTCGTAGTTGGGTTCTGATAGTCTCTAGCTACATGTCCTTCCTAATTACAGTTATAGCAAATAACCTGGCCTCGACCTCTTCTAGGCATACCACCATGACCACGACCTATGAAATTACCTCGACCCGATTTACTACCATAGTAACCATATCCATCATTGCCTTGTGCATAGGGTTGTACCCTATAAGCATCATAGGTTTGCTCTCTCATGAGGTCAAAGATGCAACATTCATCTTCGTTGTGTCCAACTAACTTACAGAACTTGCAGTAGGGATTCTTAGGTACTTGAACATATCTCTGCAGCAGATAGAAATATTCAGGTCGATGCTGGCTAGTTGTTCTACAGATCTCACAATATACGACATTAGGGTTAAACGGGTTCGGTGCACCAGTATTCAAATAATTTCTTAATGCAGGAAACTATTCTTTGTCATGACTTTCTATCTTACATCGTGTACACCAAACCTCTTCTCGAATAGATTTCCCTTTTTTCATGTCGCGAAGCTCCAAGACATTTCTACTAACTGTGCCTGTATTTGGGCTATTCCAGAATTATCTCCAACAGGAGTTGTTTCAAGTTTCATAGCAATTTCCAACGCCTCTTGCTGATCAACAACTTTCTGTTGCATAAGTGGAGTCCTGATATGAGGCAATAGTGCTGCGATGAACCATTCTTTATGTTGTTCTGGTCCAATAGTGAAACTAACTTGATCCAACAGAACCTTGAACCTCTGATCCAAGTCGCAAACCGATTCACCTCCCTTCTGCTGAATTTATTTCAATTCAGTTATACACTGTGACTCTGATTTAGGCTTCTTGAATTCTTTGATCATTGCTTTTTTAATATCAGCCAAGATATAGTTCTGAGTACTGGAAAACTTCATAAACTAGGTCAAAGCTCGGTCTCTGAAAGAGGTGACCAGTTGCACTGTTCTTGTATTTTGATCCATAATATTCTTAGCAGTCCAAATAGCTTCGCATAAGAACCAAAACTGCTCTGGATCCTCTGATCCAGTTCCTTTAAAAATTGGGAGCTTGATATCATCATTCATATGGGCCATAGTGGATCGAGGGGGGGGAGGAGTGGGAAGACTGGTAATAGGGGGGAGGGAACTTACTGAGGTAGAATAACTTGTGACAGGACTACTCGGGCTAGGGTTACTTTCATACTGCGAAGGGTTCTCAGGGATAACAGATATTCACTACAGAGTTATAGGAGGGTTTCTAACAAAAGGGGTTTCTTCAGATTTAGACTCTTCTGGGATTAATGAGGTATAATCGGTATTCTGGCCTAGGGTATAGGATCCAAGATTTCTCTTGTATCTTTTACCGTTGTGAAGCAAACCACTTTGCTCGTTGAAGTCACTTTCGCTTTCAAACATAGGTTAGTAGCAATAAATCTAGCAATCTAATTGGATAAGAAATATGCCTTTCTCAGCCAAGAGTATTTTAATTTTCAGACTTAATGAATTCAGGTACTTATCCCTTGGTCCCTTGAAAAACTATCTTTCTGCTTTGTTGAAAGATGTATGTGTGTTGTTGGCTAACTCCATCACAAATGCTTCAAAGGTTTGCGTTGTCCAGAAGTCAACAGCTCTTGATACCGTGTTGCTCGTATTTTTCAACAGCTTAATTATTTTTGGGGTCCAGTCAGGAGACTGATCTTCTTTGAAATTTGTCTTTCTTTCTGTCAACCTGGATAACCACTGGTGCAATTCTATGTGGATACTAGCAAAGAAAATTTCATATATATCAGTAAAAACATACCTTTGCAAGAATTCGTCTGAGCTACGATGAGGATCCTTATTCTCTTGTTCAGCAAATTTTAGATAAGTATCTCCAACCCAGTCACTGATTTCTTTTACTGAGGGCCTCCAACTCATATCCCTCCAGGTATGACGTAAATCCCTCTTGAAACAGATACTGGTTGAACCTGCAACGGAACCAATTTGTTGGGCTTAGGGTAGACCCAAGTTCTTATACTTTTATCTTTGCACCAACAAAGAGAGCCACAGTGTTGGCCCTTTCGGCAACAGCCTGCGAACAGGTTGCAGTCTCACCCGAAACAGCTATGGGGTGCCGCAGAATCAGGTTTCTGCAGGAAAAAGAGGGATATTACTGTACCTTTAGTCTTAACAAAGAGTAATTATGCAATACAAAGCTTCGATATTCACTTAAATAGCTTTGCAGTTTAGATAAAAAGGCAGTTACTTGCTTAACCCTTAACTGGGAATTCGTAGCGAAGTTAATACTTTATATAGTTTATCTTACTTTATCATTCATCTACTTATCAAATGCATAAAATATAACAACGCAAAAACTAAAAGGAACAAAATAACAAAAACCACCACAACACAAGATATACGTGGTTCACCCCCGGTGTAGGGGCTATGTCGACAGAACTGCGTTTATATTCAACTCTTTACAAACACACAGTTCTGATCTGCGCACTCAGCTACAGATCTTCTCAACAACCCAAAACTGCGCACTTAGCTGCAGATCCTTTCTTCCAAAACCCTTTGCGCACTCAGCTACAGAGGTCGTCCACGCACTCAGCTGGGACTTAGCCTTAACCCCAAAATAGCCCTTAGCTTCTTCGCATCAAATTGTCATCATACACAAAAACATTCAAAAAAAACTCTTTTCTCCTTTACATAAGTGCCTATTTATACAAGTGCACTATTACAATACCATGGGTTTAAACCATGGGCTTAAAAACCATGTGCTTAAACCATGGGTTATTTACAACAAGAGGGGCTTAGACCTAACCCTGAAACCCCTAAGACTATTTGGACTGCAACTCCGCTTACGAGCTTCGCACCAAAACCGCGGAGTTGCCAAAATTAAGGACCTTCAAGGTCCAAGCCCCAACACTTGTTATATTTTTGTTTCCACTGGTTAATTTGAAAACTCCTAAACAACTTAATCAATCTAACACCATCACACTAAATAATTTTTCCTTAGTAACTTAATAGGGTATACCCCCCTTGGCTTTGTTAGGAGTTGAGCCTAAACGGAGGAGTCAAGAACAAGGTGACAGCCTTGACTCGAGACTTGCCCCCAAGGACACACCGAGTGGATTGAATATTTCTACCACGTAACCCAGGTGTGTGAAAGGCGGCAACACTTTTTGGCACCGTTGCTGGGGATAAATCTTTTTATTCCCGCAGTATGACTTTTGTTTTCTTGTTTTTTGTTTTCTCTTTGTTTGGTGAATGCTTAGAGTAGATCTTTAATTTTCATCTGGCGACTACACTAACCTTTTTTCAGTTTTTTACAAAGAAAAGAAAAAGAAATTGTGAGAGTTATTAAATGTATATTTTTATTCTCACATGGTGACTCCATTGAAGGGATCAAACCCTTGTTTCTCACAATTTTTTTTGAGATTGATTGTGTGTAGGTGATCCCACATAATAGTGAAATTTAAGGCTCAACTCCATTTTTCAATTCCAGACATTCTCCATAATCACTTATTCTTGATATGCATATTAAAAGAATAGAAGTTGCTACTCGAGCTTCCTATGATTGTCCTCCCATTGATTTCTCTAGGATACCTGGCTTTCCTAATCATCTTGCTAGTGAAACAACATCTACTTCCCTTCCATGCTTTCAGGGGGATGATAATGATCACTCAGCCAAATTCCATGTTATGATTTTTCTGTCACATATGAGTCAAAACAACATTCAACATGAAGATCATATGATGGAAATGTTTGGTCATTCTCTGCAAGGGGACGCTTCATGTTGGCTTCATGAGTGTTTTCCTGAGAAATCTATTACTTCCCTTGCAAAGTTCTTCAAAATATTTTTGAAGTAGTGGCATTCTGATGGAAATGGTATTGAATCATTCAATGCTAAATCATTCATTAATACCAATTTGAGGTACTTATTTCCTTGGAAAGAGTTTCATACAGAGTACCCTAATATATCTAGTATCAACATGGTGGACAACAACCAACATTCAAAAATCCATTATGATCCCATTGAATCTATGCGTGAAGAGCCATTAATTGAAAAAAATGTTGAAGACCATCCTCATGTAACATCAACAGAGAATAGTGATGATTGGGAATGCTTTCATGATTATTTTAGTGATGATGATCACATTTGTACTCCATATATACCTAAGGATGAAATCATTGCAGAATATTATAGTGAAACTTATGATGAAACCCGTAATGTGCATGATCGGGCTCCTACTTTTTCTACATATAATGATGACAGTCTGGAAGATTTACTGCCTTGTTCCCATTTTTTGACAAAGATGAGTATGAAAATGAGGCCAAGTATAACTTGGATCATGATACAAGTGAAAAAGACTCCCTTATGTCTGACAAAGATGTTGAAGAGGAGTTTTGGACATTCATGGAAAATCCAATCTATGAGGAAAATAATGAACCAGAAATTTTGGATGGTTTTGTTGATTCTCCTGTCTATGGCATATCTAAAGGAGAGAACATTGACCTTGTGGCCTTGGAAAATTTTGATATGGAAAAGGAGCATGCAGTATATCCATATGATCAATCTGAGCCATATATCACTATCAGTAATGAAGACAAAGAGAACTTGATATCATAATGTAATATCAGCAATGTAGAATCCATCATATCTAACATAGATGGCGGTGATGACTATAGGAATTTTTGTGAATATATTATTAACAATCCCATCTATTCTATATCCAGCAAGGGGAGTGTCTATTTCGAAATTTGTGGAATTCCAATTTACTATACTTCAATAGAGGGAAGCATGGATCTGGACACATAGGAAAATACTAGTATGGAAGAGGAGCATTCAAAACTCTTATATGATCATTCAGAGTCATATCATTTAGATTCATACAAAGGTATCAATAATGAAGACATTGAGAAACAGGGTTGTGAAAAGACATATGTGATGCATTCAGTGGAATATTAGTCTCAATTATCATCTTCACATATGGAGTTTCTTTATGATTTGGAGCCGCTTGGGGCTTATACAATGAGTTATCATCCAATAAGCCTTGATGATCAATATGATGGTGTAGTCAATCTGCCTCATCACTCTGATTTGTATATCAACCCTATCTAGTCATGGATAGCAGCAGCTTGTGTAAGCACATACTAGTTTGGGAAGCAATTTGATGAATCTCCCATCCATCCCACCCATTCCGAATCATCATGCATGTTTTCATTTTCTGAATAAGGTATCCTTACTTTGGCTAGTAACCAAAGACAAGGAAATTTTTTTTATGTTAATAAAATACTTAGGTGGTTACATTGGATTTCTAATTACACTTAACCTTTTTTATATCATGCTTAGAGTAGGAAAATAAGCTCCTAAAAGAGAGCATTTACTTTCTGCATTTATGTTTTGTACTTAGCTATAATAAAACTTGTTCTTCTTTTAGTTAGTTACATTTATTTTGTTTAAAAAAATCAGCTTAATGGTTCATTTGGTGTTTTATAAAACTTGTGCTACTGAGGTTTTTCTTGTCAAGTTAAGATGTTTTTACAGGGTATATAAACCAGAGATTCTGGTGTTCTCGTATCCTCTCCTTGCCTTAAAGACCAGATCAAGCACACGTCCCAGAGTTGGAGCCAGAATGTTACCACCTAAGCTGTACTTAGTGGTTTTTTATCAAGTGAGCCTAGTGAACCGGGCAAGGATAACTTGTTCGGACTTTAGAAGACCTCCAGTCTTGCTTCTGGGAAGCTTTGTTGTACTATATCACATGTTCATACCCCATGGAGGAATTGTAATGAATGTTCTAGCATGATAGTGTCTGTAAAAGAATCAGTCTCTTAGACTTTATTTGTCAATCCGATCAGCCCAGGGTGTTTTTTATATTGGTTATTATTGGTTGTTGAATAAACGACTGATAATTTCTGAGTTTTTCACTCCATACCTCCAAAGTTGGGGTGGTCAACTTGGCATTTAGGCCTATTGAAGTTATTAGAGTCTATGTGTCAATGTATAAACATGCTAGGTGTTACCACCTAAGTTGTACTTAGTGTTTTTTTTATCAAGTGAGCCTAGTGAACCGGACAATGATAACTTGTTCGGACTTCAGAAGACCTTTGGAAGTACTTTTGGGAAGTGCTTGTTGTACTATATCACATGTTCATACCCCATGGATGAATTGTAATAAATGTTCTAGAATGATAGTGTCTGTAAAAGACTCGATCTCTTAGACTTTATTTGTTAATCCGATCAGCCCAGGGTGTTTTTTTCCCTTGGTTATTATTGGTTGTTGAATAAACGACTGATAATTTCTAAGTTTTTCACTCCATACCTCCAAATTTGGGGTGGTCGGCTTGGCATTTAGGCCTATTAAGGTTATTAGAGTCTATGTGTCAATGTATAAACATGCTAGGCATCATGGTCAAGTCATATGAACATGTCTAAGTCCCCCTATGATTTTTCAATTTTTCAATTTTTTAGTTTTTTCAGTGTTTTTATTAAAATTTAATTTTTCCAAAACTTAGCCTATTTTTTAATAGATTAATTGGAAAAATTGATTTTGTAATAAAAGTGGGCCAAATAATCAGTTTCGATCACGTGGGTGCTCATTTTCAAGCTAAGAACACGCTGTAAACCCATGAACCCACTATTTCCTAGTTTTGAGTGATTTTCCATCACTCAGGTCAGAAAGCCCAAAAAATCATTTATTGATTATTTTAATTAATAAATTGATGAATAATGGAGCAAATCCAAAATCATAGATCAGTGGATTCTCAACAAATTTTATTGAAATCAGTCATATCTGAACCAGATTGACTGGAACTGACAAATCCTTGACTAAAGGAGGTGATCAAATCAGATCCTGAGTTGATCTTCAGTAGCCTTTATGGGGAATTGTGCCCTCTCTCTCTCCTCCACACCTGTGGGCTCTCCTGGAAGCTCTGTGGACTAATGTGTCAGCTAAATCAACCCCTCGGTTGACAAGTAGGCCAAGTTTAGCTTCAAATTTGCATTGATTGACTCTCCATCAGCTGATTTTGTGTGTCTCCTTGGGATTTGTGCCCCCCCTGGGCTGGATCTCCTGGTTTTTGTATAAATCAAAGCATAAGCTGCCTCTTCCAAGCTATTTAGAGTTGGATTGAAGGGCTTGCTATTGTAATATTGTTGTAATCTTTTGATTGTTAAAATAAAGATGCTTTGGAGGCCAAATGGTGTCATGCTCTCATGTGTGTGGATTAAGCATTATCTTACGGCTATTGATGTTGCCCGCTTTTCTCTCAATTTCTGCATCTAAACCCTGTCTGGCTTGAACAATTTAGCTGGATCAATAGGAGTATAGTTGGGCAAGTAAGGTTACTTATTTTTTCTATATCTCATAGCATATATGTTTGAAGATCAAGATTATACAAGTTTACTAAGTTTATTTGCATGTAAATTTTGTCTCTTTTTCATATATATATCCAGATCTCATGAGGTTTGTGTAGGATTGTGTGTTTAGCTTTTAGGTAGCAAGGATTGGATGAGCTGTGGATCTAGTTTGACTCCACTATACATACAAAAAATTTGTGAAGCCATTTCCCCTCTGTATTCCACTAACAAGTTTCAATTACAGATCCATCCAACAATGGGCCTTTCCCCTTCTCTTCCTCCTTTCTATTAAAATCAATATTCTGGTTACCTGTCTCTTCCTCTTATGACCAGATCTAGTTCTAATAAGTGAATATATATTGTTAGATCTAGTTCATAAGAGTCTTGCTGCTTATATCTTTAATTTCATAAATAATATCATTTCATAAAGATAGATCTAGGTGTAGGAATTTCCTTTTTTGCAAGTAGCTAAATCATATATCTAAATCTTGCTCCTAAGGTAGTTTCCTTTCTCATTCTTTAAAGATTTAAATTCTGCAAGAAAAGTGCATATCTCATTGGCTTCCCAAAGAACAAGCCAAGATCCCAAGGAAAGCTTGCTTTCCTTGGTTCTGTTTTGCAAAACTAGAATACCCCACTTTAACAATTTTTACTTAGTTTTTTTTTGGTAATTAGCGTGGTGACCCAAAACACTTTTAAAGTGTGTTTGGGCACACTTGGTTTTAATTTCTCACTATTTTTTATCAGTTCTAACCAAAAAGGGAAGGAGAGTCTACCCAATTTTTGACTCTTGGACGAACCAAAGCTTCCCGGAAGCTTCCCCCACCGCTGTGTTTTAATTTTATCTTGTTACAAGCTTGTTGTAAGCCTTTGGATCGTAGATAAGAAGGAACAAAGTGCATCAATCTTAATTTTCTGATATTGTAAATCACTGTTAATAAAAAGAAAAGTTCCGTTTGAATAGGCTCTTTCGAGCCTATTCACCACCCCCCCTGGAGGGATTTGCGTCTGTGTCAATTTTTTACTTTTGTTCATCCCTTTTCAATATAGCGCAGTTCTAACCTACAGGGTACTATACTTTGATTTATTATCATTTCTATATTCCATATATGAGGTTTGAAATTAATCTTAGTACTTACCCCACGACTTCTCGATTGACCCGAAAGGGGAAAGAGATGCATGGTAGGACTAATTAGAAAACCGACATTTTGTATCTTTGTTTTCCTTTTCATTAATTGTTTCATCATCTATAATAAAATTAACCCATCCTTGGTTTCCCTATTGAGATCCACTTGGATCGAAAGAGGTTCCTGGAGGGTTTTATTTTTAACAAGAACACCTATCTTAAAATTTACTAAAATTGACAAGACTCCCGTGTGTATGCTCTGCACTTGGCTGCGGTTTGTCCGATTAGTCAAGCTGCATAAAAATAAATTGAGTGACTAGAATAATTAGGATTCACTCTCCCAAATTGACAAACCCTCAAATGAAAATCCAACACCTAAATCAAACCATTATGCTAGCAAAATACCCAAAGGAAGCGAAAACTCCTGAAAAGTGACCTCAAGGCGCCGATCTCTATTACACTTGCAGGTGCATTATGAACAATAGCCTCAGAGACTCCATTCAGCCCACATATTCCTTGTGAGTAGCCATTACAGTTTAGTTTTGGACATACTCCAAGTACTCTCAGGTATATCTGGAGTCTCCCCCCCTTCACCTAATTTTAATCAACTCATATTTCACATTAACTTAAAACGTACCATGAGGTAATCGTAAAAAATTCAGTCCAAGCACATGCAAGTATATTGATTATCTTTTGATGCCATTTTAAGGCACTAGCTATTTTATTTCTATATATATAGTGTCTCAGCATTGTGCTTTCGTGTGCTCATTTTGTATCCTGTCATCTATGGTTGTTTATGGTTAAATTTCAAACTCCTAAGTAACTCATTCAATTTAACATCACCATACTAAATATTTTTTCCTTAGTAACTTAATAGGGTATACCCCCCTTGGCTTCGTTAGGAGTTAAGCCTAAATGGAGGAGTCAAGAACAAGGTGACATCCTTGACTCGAGACTTGCCCCCAAGGACACACCGAATGGCTTGAAGATTTCTGCCACGTGACCCAGGTGTGTGAAAGGAGGAAACACTTTTTGGTGCCATTGTCGGGGATAAATATTTTTATTCCAGAGTACTACTTAGCTTAACTTTTTTCTAAACAACTAAAAAGATAAAAAAATTGATTGATCTAGTCTTTAAAAAACATAAAAATTAAAACTCGATCCATCTAGCAACTCCACTGTCTAACATCCCTTCAAGAATTTCTACCCGAAGAAACCACCGACAATTATTCAATCCTCTCCCTGATCCTGAAAGATTTATTAGGGAAATATTGAATAGGCAGACTTCTCATAGAAACCTTGAATATTCAGAAGACCAATCCTTTTCAAATATCTATCACATATTTGTAGAGAGTCATACCTTCCAATCTCAAGAAATGATGGAATTTTACAAACCCCTTGACTTTTCTTATATTGCAAGTAATTCTCATGACATTCCAAATGATGCTATCAAGAAGCTCCCCATATTCCAGGGAAATAATGCCATCACTGCCAAGTCTCACATCCGAAAGTTTTAAAAGCACTTGGTCATTTATTGCAATGATGTTTCCCATAACCATGAAGATGTAAAAATGAAGCTCTTTGATTTATCCTTAGAGGATGATGATATAGAATGGTACTCTGACCTTGGTGATGATTCATATAAAACTCTTAATGAATTGCTAGAGGGGTTTAAGAATAAATGGGGAGAAAAGAAAGAACCAAGACATCTGCTTGTTTCCCTTCATAACATAAAGAAGATGGAGAATGAAACCATCGATGAATTTAATACTAAGTTCAGGTGTGTGGTTGTGGACCTCCCTAGAGAAATCAAGCCAAGGGATTCCTCCATCCTCATATCTTACATCGAATCTTTCACTGGTGATTTGAGGTACCAGTTAAGGGACAAAGAGCGAGATGATCTAAAAACTGCTCAGGAAATGGCCAAGAAAATAGAAAAGAATATGAAGTCTTCAAGCAAATCCAACATTCTAGGTTACACTAGGGGAAACACTTCATACAACAAAGAGAAGGGAAAAACCATTGAATTAGAGGAAAAGGAAACCTCTAAAGACCCCATGGAAAAGGCAACTAACATGATAAAAGAATCGGTTACTAGTCAAAACCAAATCATGGAAAATCAATCTGCACAACTGAATCATATTCAGAACAGAATAATCACAATGGTCAGAAATAATGGACCTAGGAACTTTCATCCTAAATAGAATTAGGTGTATCAGAAGAAAGCTCCTCGGCAAGAACCTAGGATTCCAAACTAGTTAGACTCAACTAACCTGGTAGAAGAAGTCATTCCATGGTGTAGACCTTGTGATCAATTCCACTAAGAAAGCACTTGCTATATAGAAAACCAAGTTATAGAACATGGAATGGCCAAGGTCAGTAATCAGGAAACAACATCAAGTGATTCTGATCATGTGTACATGGTAGGCCAAACCTATCCTTTATCAAACCAGCATTGGCAGTAGGCCACGAATTACAGTTATGAGAAGGATCTCCTTTCCAACTTTTATGGTGTAATTCCTTATCTGGAAACAATCAAGGAAATGAAGGAGGCTAGATTCAACGGAGCAGTGTATCAAAGAAAGGAGAAGCCATCACCGTCTAGACAGTACAAGCCAAACGTAGCCGATACTCCCCTCCCAGGTCCTCCTGTTATCCTTCAATCAAATGTTGAGATGGGAGAATGGATAAGTAGTGCTAAGATTCATGTTTATGCAACTGATGTCCTTAAAATTCCTGGTCAAAAAGAAAATTTGTTGAAAGCCATAGAGGATAGTCAAAGTAAAGCTCATAATATTGTCAAAGAGGGTCCTCTTCCTAATAATAATGCTATATTTGAATCTGAACATTTTGAACCTATATATATGCCTATAGTCCTCAACAGTGTTGATCTGAGAAGAGAATACGAGCTACCTTTTTATGTCTCCCTCTTAGTTGATAACCTTATACTTCATAACTGCATGTTAGATTCAAGTGCTTCATTAAATGTCATGACAAGAAAAGTAATGGAACAGCTAAATATTAGGGTCACTCAACCCTACCACAATGTTTGTGCTATGGATGCAAGAGAAGTTGAAGTGGTAGGGATAATCTTAAATTTACAAGTTAAGCTGGCCAAGTATCTTGATATCGACATGTCGATGGATGTGGTAGTGATAAATGTTCCAGATAATTGGGGTATGTTGCTATCCAGAAAATGGGCCACAACTCTTGATCCATAGGACCTCAAATTTAGTGCATTAAAAGTTTGGTGTAAAAGAATGCATGTAATAGGTTAATTAAAGGAAAAACATTAACAGAAATCAAATGTTCAGAACAAGAATGAAAAAAAAACCACAACACTGATAGACAAATACAAGGAAGGAAGCACAGAAACATAGTCACAACCAGAAGTTGATAACGGAGTTCACCCCCCTCCATTGGGCTATGTCTCCGGGTCCCTCTCCAATGGGAACCGATCCAATTAATGGCTTTAAAAATGGTACAAATGGTTTTGGACTTTGCAATCCAATTTCAGCAGTATGGACAAAAGTCTGCAAGACCTCTTCTCTGGACTATACAAATTGGCCTTCAAAAAAAAGAACAGGCAGCTAAACAGAGAAAACAATTGACTCTTTACAATCATAGCAACTGGACATTTACAGTAAAGTCTTCAAGACCTCCTCTCTGAAAGTTACAAAACTGGAATTCAACAGCCAAAAGAAGCCAAGTATAACTGAGAATGGTCGACTTCAAAAGAAACAACATAATTCTCTCTCCAAGCTTCTCATTACTGAGAATACAGTTTCCCTGTGCTCCCAACGAATTGTGTCCCCCAATCATCCCCATATTCCTCTATTTAAGCCTCATAAGTAACGAATTTGCCTTCTTTCACACAGCCGTTACCAAGGAGACAAAATGTAAACGAAATGTGACTGTTCACATCCCCTGCCAAATTCCCACTCGCTATCATAACAAGCTATTCATCTCCTTAACTGAACCAAAGAACCAAAATAAAATGTTACCAATGCGTCGGTTCCATTCCCTGAGACATTGCATCCAAACTGTGTACCAACTGCAAAAACCATGATGGAAAATCCCTGCGCAAACGCATGCTGAGTATTTGAATCGAAAGTTTTAGTTATCTGGGCTTCTGCCATTGCGGAAGAGTGATACGCAACGGGCTCCGATATTTTTCCCCTGATGATCTCTGTCTCAATCGGCTATCGGCTGGTTTTCGAGTCGGAACGCATGTTACTTTGGTCTCCACAATTGCGGATGGTCAGACGGTAAAGTCTCCCGATTCAACTTTTCAAACCATAAGTCTTGGGCTTCCACCATTGTGGCTTCCGGAAGCGTTGTTCTTCTAATGAAGCTAGTTGCCGTCATTGCGGACTGCTTATCGCTCTGAATTTCGATCTGTTCCGAACGTCTTTAAGCTTCCACTGTTGCGAAAGGGGAAAAGCTTCCGATCCCTGATGTTGTGGACGAGGAAAGGATTCCAAGCCCCACCGTTGCAGAAGGGAAAAGCTTCTGATCCCTGACGTTGTGGATGAGGAAAGGCTTCCGAGCCCCGTCGTTGCAGAAGGGAAAATCTTCTGATCCCCGACGTTGCGAATGAGGAAAGGCTTCCGAGCCCCATCGTTGCAGAAGAAAATGCTCTTCTATCCTCCAATCTGCGTGGCTTCTTGGTGTATCCGCCGTCCGATTTCCTTCACGCGTGGCTTCTAGGAACCATGTACCATATTGGATCGTTAAGGAGGAATAATCCACCGGATCAATCCTCCCAATTGGAGAGCTTTTGGACCACCAAAAGCCTGAATTATTCTGCAAGTAAGTGAGGGTAAAGTTCCCTCACTTTACCAATCTCCATCCATCTTGCTTTGCTAGGATGCATTCCTTTCAGCCCCACTCGAAGGTACTCAGCATTCCCCCTTCATGAAGTCCTTACATTTCTGTCAAGAATAGCATCATCCTGCAACTCTCTCATATATTTAGGTGCCAAATCATCTGTTGAAGGAATCTATATGTTAATTTCTTCATCCATGATCATAGGAGGCTCATACAGTTTAAGATTCTCAACATTGACAACTGAATAGATTTGCATGTATGGAGGTAAATTCAAGCGAAAAGAATTAGTACCAATATTTTCCAAGATCTCAAAAGGACCATACCTGATAGGCTTAAGCTTTTTACCTTCACCTTTCATCCTTTCTTTGGTGATATGTAACCAAACTCGGTCACCAACCTGGAATTGATGATCAACTCTATGCTGGTCATGCCTGGCTTTGTACTTGGCCTGGCTCTTCTCCAACTGTTCTTGAACTGCCTACTGCATTGCTTGGATTCTCTGAATGAACTTTAAAGCTTTATCTGCATCATGATGTCCATCAACTACATCTTTGCCAAAAGAGAAGTCCATCGGTGTTTTTGGCAGATAACCAAAACAAGTTTCAAAAGGAGATCTTTTCGTGGAAGAATGAACTGCATGATTGTAAGCATGCTGTATATACTGCAACTGCTCATCCCAAAGTTTAGGATGTTTACTACAACATCCTCTGAGCAACTGAACCACTATTCTGTTCACTACCTCTATTTTCCCATCAGTCTGTGGATGAAAAACTGTACTTTTCTTCAGTTTAGTGTCCATAAGCTCCCATAAAGTTGACCAAAATTTTCCCAAGAACCGGGAATCCCGATCAGATACAATAGACGTGGGTAGCCCAAAATGTACCCAAACATTTTGAAAGAATAAAAGAGCTGTTTGTTCAGCAGTGATCTACTTATTACATGGCATTAAGATACACATTTTGCTGAACCTATCCACAACAACATATAGGTAATCATGCCCTTTTCTAGACATAGGTAGTCCTCCTACAAAGTCCATAGAAATGCTTTCCCAAGGACAAGAAGAAACTAGAAGAGGAGTGTACAAACCCAATTTCCTATTGCTAGGCTTACTTGTTGCACACATAACACAACCTCTTATATATTTGGCTACAGTTTCTTGCATTTGAGGCCAATAACAGTGATTCTGCAATACAGACAACGTTTTACTTACACCAAAATGTCCTGCAATCAATGAACTATGTGCTTCTCGAATCACATGCACTCTTTCTTTGTCTGGAATACAGAGTTTACTGAGATGATACAAGAGTTGATTATGTACATAATAGTTCTCTTCCTGTTTACCATGTATACGTTATGCATATACTTCCTTAAAATCTTTATCTTCTGCATACTGTTCAATATAACTTTCATGTGTTAATGAATTGTTCTGAAGAATGATTGAAGCATTCATGGGTGGCCTTGATAACATGTCTGCTACTTTATTATGAATTCCCTTTTTATACTTAATGATGAGATGAAACTGTTGTAAGAACCCCATCCATCTTAAATTCCTACTTTGTTATATTTTAGTTTGAGATTGTAAATATTGAAGTGGTTGATGATCAATATGTATGACTGTCTCTTTTCCCATGATATAATGTTTCCACTTCTTCACACTCTGTACTAAAGCACACAATTCTTTGTCATAGGTCGGATAGTTACTTACCATAGTAGAGAATGTTTCTGAATGGTAACAGACTGGCTTCCTTCCTTGCATCAAAACTGCTCCCATGGCAAACCCGCTGGTGTCGGTTTCGATCTCAAATGGCTGTTGTAAATATGGCAATGTCAGAACTGGTGCTGTGCTGATCTTTTCCTTCAAAGTGTCGAAGGATCTCTGATGCTTTCCTCTCCACTATAAAATCTCTTTAATGCCTGTCAACGCATGTAATGGAGCAGCAATGGAAGAAAACCCAGAAATGAATTTCCTCCAATACTGAACCGCACCTAGAAAACTTCTGATTTCAATAACGGTGTTAGGCCGTGGCCAGTTCACAATGAGAGCAACCTTGGCTGGGTCCACTCGCAGGTGGCCTCCACCAATAATATGGCCTAGATATACTAAATAAGTTTTAGCAAATTCACATTTAGACATTTTTACATAAATATTTTCCTTTCTCAATACATCTAAATTTCTTTTCACATGTACAACATGCTCTTCCTAGGTGTTTCTAAACACAAGGATATCATCTAGATATACAATTACAAAATCATCAATGAATGAATGAAAGACATCATTCATGACCCGCATGAAAGTAGCAGGTGCGTTACAAAGCCCAAAAGGCATCACAAGCCATTCATACAAACCCTGTTTTGTTTTAAAAGCTGTTTTCCAAGCATCATGCTCAGCAACATAGATTTGATGATACCCACTATGTAGATCCAATTTTGTAAAGTAAGTTGCATGTTTCAACTGATCAAGCAAATCATTAATAAGAGGAAGAGGATACTTGTTTTTAATGGTGATTTTGTTAAGGGCCTTGTAGTCGATACACATCCTCCACGACCCATCCTTCTTTGGAACCAAGACTATGGGAGAGCCATAAGGAGAAGTGTTGGGCCAGATGACCCCCTTCTCAATCATCTCCTGAACCTGCTTCTTGATTTCTTCATTCTGCATTAAATACATCCGGTACATGGCTAGGTTCAAGAGTGGCACGTCCTGCTGTAAATGTATCTCATGCTGAATATCTCTCTTTGGTGGTAACCCTTCGGATCTTGAAACAAATTGTCATACCTAGAAATGATGTCAATCAGTTCAAATTTATGCTTAGGGTCACATTCTTCAAAAGATTTAGAGACTTCATCATTTTTCATCTTAACCATCATCAACACAAAGTTCTTACTAGCATTTACCAACCTCTTCATTTGTCCTGTAGAGACTATTGCTAGATTGGTTTTTATCTTATGTGCTCGTACAATATATTCCATACCTTCTTTAAAAATATGATACTTATTCTGCTCTCTATAAAAGACTACTTTCCGGTCATACAAATATGGACTCCCAAGTACAATTCCACAAATGTCAAGTGGCACTACATCTAGTTCTACCTCATCCCTAAACTTTTCAGTAATTGCAAATTTTAATACACATTTCCTTGTAACTTGCAATCATGTATCATTAGTAACACAACCTAGAGGATAGGGATTTTCATGAGGCACAGTAACTAAATGCAATTTCTTAACCACTTCTTCTGATATCAGATTTACTTGTGAACCACTATCAAACAATGTATCAATATTTGTGTGATTTGCAATGACACGAACATGAAACAG
Organism: Pseudotsuga menziesii; assembly: GCA_001517045.1. NCBI lineage: Eukaryota > Viridiplantae > Streptophyta > Pinopsida > Pinales > Pinaceae > Pseudotsuga > Pseudotsuga menziesii. Next base: position 117,528 of record LPNX010082839.1, read on the forward strand.
TGCACTTCTATCTTTATCATTTTGCATAGAAGTAGATGGTAGACTTGTACTTGCACTAGAACTTGATTGTGCATCAATGGGAAGTGAGATACTTTTATCCTTACCTTGTATTCCGACAGCTGTAACCTTTTTTTCATCACCTGAGTCGGATCCCAAGTCTTGAATAACTGCTGCAGTAGCTTTTGCTTTTCCTTTGTCTTTGTTTCCTCCGTACTTCTTTGGCCTTAACTCCGGATGAAGCTTCCAACACTTAGAAACATCATGTCCCTTCTGACAATGCGAACATGTAGGATTTTCACCTTCTTTCTTAATAGTAGCCATCTTATTTTTCCCCTTATCTTTACCTTTTGATTTGCTGTCAAATTTAAATGACTTCTTCACAAAAGTATCATTAGCATGCTTACCCCTGGCTTCTAAATGGGTAGCTTGAACACATACATCATCCAAATTACTGGGATTAAACATCAGCAAGGTATGTTTCAAATAAGAATGCATGCCACCAATGTACTTAAGAAGAGTTTCCTGTGTATCTAATGAAACATTCAATGCAATAGCGCTCTTTCTGAATTCATGAGTATAATCTTGAATGTTTTGTCCTTTAGCTTGTCTAAACATTCGCCAATTCATGGTTAATTGCTGCATGTGACCTAAAGGATAAAATTGCTTCCTCAATACTTCAATGAATTCATTCCAAACGGAAATAATTTTACCATTATTTCGAAGATCTTGCTGAATCTTGCTCTCCCACCAAGTAAGAGCCATTCCACTCATTCTCAAAGTGGCCAATTGGATTCTAGAAGGGTCATCATTAATGCCCTGCACCCTACAATATACTTCAAGCTGCTTGATCCAATTGTCTAATTGTCTAATTCAAATTTTACATCCAATTTGAAATAATGCATATTAGGACTTGCATTATGAGAAGTATGAGAAGAAGAAAAAGTATGTTTAGTATCAGGAGGATCACCATCACCTCCTACTCCTTTACCCTTTTCTTTCGACTTCACTTCTGCATCTCTGGATGAAGATCCCTCTTCTTTTTTCTTCCTTTCTGCTCGCTCTTCGAGTAGAAGTTCCATCATGGATTTCATGCTCATAAAAGCCTCTAGAAACTCAGTTTCAGACATAACAGATTTTTCCCATTCAGTATGTCCTTCTTCTTCCCCTCGTGGAGAAGACATGGTTGTTGAGAATGTTTTCCTAGAGCCAATCTCAGGATCTCCTTCAACTAATTCTCCTTCACCAATATTTAACCTGGACCTGGTAAGCATTCACAAACTTGCACAACAGTCAACCAGCTCTGATAACAAATATGATCCGTAGGACCTCAACTTTAGTGCATTAAAAGTTTGTTGTAAAAGAATGCGTGCAACAGGTTAATTAAAGTAACAACATTAACAGAAATCAAATGTTCAGAACAAGAATGAAAAAAAAACCACAACACTGATAGACAGATACAAGGAAGGAAGCACAGAAACAGATTCACAACCAGAAGTTGATAACGGAGTTCACCCCCCTCCACTGGGCTACGTCTCGGGGTCCCTCTCCAATAGGAACCAATCCAATTAATGGATTTAAAAATGGTACAAATGGTTATGGACTCTGCAATCCAATTTCAGTAGTATGGACAAAAATCTGCAAGACCTCTTCTCTAGACTAATACAAATTGGCCTTCAAAACAAAGAACAACCAGCTAAACAGAGAAAATAGTTGACTCTTTACAATCATAGCAACTGGACATTTACAGTAAAGTCTTCAAGACCTCCTCTCTGAAAGTTACAAAATTGGACTTCAATAGCCAAAAGAAGCCAAGTATAACTGAGAATGGTCAACTTCAAAAGGAACAGCATAATTCTCTCTCCAAGCTTCTCATTACTGAGAATACAGTTGCCCTGTGCTCCCAACGAGCTGCGTCCCCCAATCGTCCCCAGATTCATCTATTTAAGCCTCATAAGTAACGGATTTGCCTTCTTTCACACAGCCGTTACCAAGGAGACAAAACGTAAATGAAACGCAACTGTTCACATCCCCTGCCAAATGCCCACTCACTATCATAACAGGCTGTTCATCTCCTTAACTGAATTAAAGAACCAAAAGAAAACATTACCAATGCGTCGGTTCCATTCCCTGAGACGTTGCATCCAAACTGTGTACCAACTGCAAAAGCCATGATGGAAAATCACCGCGCGAATGCATGCTGCGTATTTGAATCGAAAGTTTTAGTTATCCGGGCTTCCGTTGTTGCGGAAGAGTGATACGCAATGGGCTCCGATATTTTTCCTCCGATGATCTCTGTCTCAATGGATTGTCGGCTGGTTTTCGAGTTGGAACGCATGTTACTTTGGTCTCTGCAGTTATGGATAGTTAGATGGTAAAGTCTCCCGATTCAACTTTTCAAACCGTAAGTCTTGGGCTTCCACCGTTGCGGCTGCTGGAAGCGTTGTTCTTCCAATGAAGCTAGTGGCCGTTGTTGCGGACTTCTTATCACTCCGACTTCCTATTCGTTCTGAACGTCTTTAAGCTTCTTCCATTGCAGAAGGGGAAAAGATTTCGATCCTTGGCATTGCGGATGAGGAAAGGCTTCCAAGCCCCGCCGTTGCAGAAGGGAAAAGATTCCGATCCCCGACGTTGCGGACGAGGAAAGGCTTCCGATCCCTGCCGTTGCGGAAGGGAAAAGCTTCCGATCCCTGATGTTGTAGACAAGGAAAGGCTTTCGAGCCCCACCGTTGCGGAAGAAAATGCTCTTCTGTCCTCTGATATGCACAGCTTCTTGGTGTATCTTCCATCTGATTTCTTTCACGCGCAGCTTCTAGGAACCATGTACCATATTGGATTGTTAAGGAGGAATAATCCACCGGATCAACTCTTGGTGGGTACATTCAAATGGATTGGACATATGCTACTATACTTGCATCAAAGAACACTAGGGTGATTCTCCACAGAGAGAAGCTAAGGAAACGACATGTAGAAAACCCTAAGAATCCCAGAGATGAATTTGTTCATTTCACTGATAACTTTGGAAACTATGCTATTTTGTCAAATTTCATGGCCCTTATTAAGGAAAACATTAAAAATTAAAAGATCAATGAAGTTTGGAAAATGTACTTTGATGGGGCTTATTCTAAAGATGGAAAAGGTGCAGGCATCATGATCATTTCTCCTTTAAATAAAGTCTACAAATTTGCTTTCAGGTTAGAGTTTGAAGCATCAAACAATGTAGCCGAGTATGAGGCATTGCTCCTAGGGTTAGAAACTAATAAAGATATGGGGATAAATATGTTGAACATAAAGGGTGATTCAGATTTAGTTGTCCTCCAGATTAAGAATCAATATCAATGCAAAAATGACAATCCAATAAAGTATATAAATGCCACATGGGACACTATGCAATGGTTTGATGCACTTAACATTCAAAAGATCCATAGGGAAATGAATGGGTTAGCAGATAAATTGGCAGTAGTAGCATCCACCCTCCAACAATCAGATGAAATGATTAGTGGGAATGGAAAGATGGAAATTAATTTCAAACCTTCAATTCAAGATAATATAGATCACTGGCAGGTGTTTAAACATGATGAGCAACTCTTGAGATTCATCCACAACCTACAAGAGTTTGAAGGTTGCAAGATCAGTTATCAGCAAGAGGGTAAAGAGTATTAGGATTGACAGGATAATGTAAGGAATCACATCTCGAGTAGCCTTATATATTTCAAGAATATTTTTTATCGACAGGATCATCATAAGAAAAAAAAAATAAAAAAAAATTGGGGATTATATGGAAATCAACATATGAACTGATAAGGACCCCAAGTTAATAAAAGTTGGAAAAGGTACTTCAGAAAAGGAAAGGAACAATTTCATCAACTTAATCAAAGAATATAGAGATGTGTTGGCCTTTAGTTATGATGAGATTAAAGCCTATCGGGAAGATGTGTTTCAACACACTATTCCTCTCACAGAAGAGGCTAAGGAGGTCAAACCTTTCCGACAAAAACTTAGGTGAATAAATCCTATGTTGGCCTCCATTGTGCAAAAGGAGCTTCAGAAGATGTTAGCAGCAGGGATCATAGCACCTACAAGACATTCATCTTGGTGGTCCAACTTAGTTGTTGTCAGAAAAAAGAATGGGTCAATTAGAATATGTATAGATTTTAGAAATCTGAATATATCATGCCTCAAAGATAATTACCCATTCCTCGACATGGAAACATTGCTTCAAAGAGTAACAAGATCAGGAATGATGTCCATGTTGGATGGTTTTTTCAGTTATAACCAGGTGTTGGTAAATAAGGATGATCAACAGAAGACTATATTCACCACACCTTGGGGTACCTATAAATTTTTAAGAATCCCTTTTGGCTTATTGAATGCAGGTGCCACCTTCCAAAGAGCCATGGATTTTTCCTTCAAAGAACTTATAGGAAAAATAATCGAAATATATCAAGATGACTTAACTATTTTTTCAAAGGAAATATTTGGCCACATAAGTCATCTTAGGCAGTTTTTTATAAGATGTCGGAAATATGGTATTTCCTTGAACCATGCCAAGTCAATCTTTGGTGTTGAGGAAGGCAAGTTGTTGGGGCACATCATTTCTAAGGATGGTATCAAGGTTGATCCTGAGAGAGTTGAATCCATTAAGAAATTCCCCTTGCCTCATGATCTAAAATCTCTCCAGTATTTTAATGGTCAAATCAATTTCATAAGAATATTCATCCCAAATTTAGCAGAATTAATGAAACCTCTACAAAAGTTATTAAAGAAAGATGCTAAGTTTGAGTGGACGGATGAAGGGAAAGTTGCATTCAGGTCTATCAAAAATGCCATATCCATGTCCCCGGTCTTGATTAGTCCAGATTATTCCAAGGAATTCCAGATATTTTCCTTTGCCTCAAAAGACACCATTGCCGATGTTTTGCTTCAAAATAATAAGGAGGGACAAGAGAAACCTATAGCCTTTATGAGTAGAGCCTTGCAAAATTCAGAGTTGAAGTATACCACCATGGAGAAACAGGCCTATGCTCTTGTCAAGTCCCTTAAACATTTCAGAACTTATGTAGGTTACTCCAAAATCATTGGGTATGTACCCCATATATCTATCAACGATATCATTTCTCAATAGGACTGTCTAGGAATCAAGGGTAAGTGGGTTTCAAAGATTCAAGAATATGATCTGGAGATAAAGCCTACTAAGTTATTAACAGACAAGGTCTTGCAAAGATGTTGAACCAAGGAAATGAAAAGGACTTAGGAATAAGCTTCTAGAACAATGATTCAGAACAAAGTGTATTAGATGAGCTTTACAGATTAGAGCAACACCCTTGGTACACCGACATCATATTCTTCCTCCGCAACCTTACATGCCCTGATCACTTACTTGGCCATAAAAGAAGAGCATTAAGGTTAAAAGAAACTAATTATTGTTTGACAAAAGATGGTTTGGGTTGGAGAAACCCCGATGGTTTAATACTTAGATGTGTCGATGAACCTGAGTCCAAAAAACTCATGGTTGAGTTCCATTCAGGATTTTTTGGTGGACATTTTGCAGCAAGAACAACCACCCATAAAATCCTCAAAGCAAGCTACTATTGGCCGAAACTATTTTTAGATGTGCACAAGGCTGTTGGAGTTTTCCCCCAGTGTTAGTTATTCACCGAAAATCAACTAATGAAAGCCTTTCCTTTAAATACAATAGTAGTCCAAGCCCCTTTCCACCAGTGGGGGCTTGGTTTCATCGGTAAGTTGAAAGATAACTAGAGCAATGGTTATTCTTCGATTCATACGGCCACTGATTATTTTACCAAGTGGGTAGAGGAGATACCCACCAAGAAGGCAACCTATACTATAGTCATCGATTTCTTAGAAGATAAGATTATCACAAGATTCAGTGTGCCAGCCAGAATCATCACGGATAATGGCCCGTGCTTTGTTTCCTTCGAGATGTTATCTTTCTATTTCAAGTACGGCATTGTCCTATCCCACTCATCCAATTATTATCCCCAAGGAAATGGTCTAGCTGAATCAAGTAACAAGAACTTAATGACCATAATCAAGAAAATTGTGGGTGACAATAAGAAGGCTTGGGATAGCAAGATCAAATTAGCGTTATGGGCCGACAGAATCACCAAGAAAAGTTCAACCGGGAGGAGCCCTTTTGAACTAGTATATGGCATGGATGTCACCTTAGTGGTCCATTTAAAGCTTCCAGTATATCAGCTTCTCTAGACCTTCAGATTGGATCAGGAGTCCATTCAAAATAGAATAAACCAGTTGATCGAGCTAGATGAGAGTAGAAGAAATTCCCTTAACCAAAGTATTGGAAAATCAGACAAGGTCAAGAGAACCTTTGATAAGTCTACCTAGCCAGGATCCTTCAAAGTAGGTGACACAGTTTTGCGTTGGGACAAACGACCGGAGAAACCTGGGAAACATGGAAAGCTTGACAGCTTATGGTTGGGACCGGCTTCATCATTAATGAAATAGCAGGAACAAATTCCTTTTATCTAAATGACCTAGAAGGAGAAAGGTTGAGCCTTCCAGTGAATGGCTTCCTCCTCAAGTTGTTTTTCGCTAAGACACTTTGATTCCTTTATTGGCATCGGTGGTTTCAGGGCCAATTTATAAACCTTTCCCTGCATGTATTTCTAAATTTTATATATCATATTGTTGTATCATAGATATTGTTGTATTATAGTTATTTTGTTCCATGTTTGAAAATTTTCCTTTGTATATTAGTTTTGTAAAATATTCCCTTTTGCACATCATAGACTAATTATGTACATTAGTTTGTGTTTATAGTTAATTTTTTATGTACATGTTACTGGCAAACTCTAATTGCTTTGTAGGACCCATAGATTCCGTAATTCTCACATCCTCTCCTTTGAACAGAAGATCAATCAGATAATGTGTCCCTAGATGGAGCCAGAATGTTACCACCTAAGTTGTACTTAGTGTTTTTTTATCAAGTGAGCCTGGTGAATCGGACAAGGATAACTTGTTCAGACTTCAGAAGACCTTTGGAAGTGCTTGTTGTACTATATCACATGTTCATACCCCATGGGGGAATTGTAATAAATGTTCTAGCATGATAGTGTCTGTAAAAGACTCGGCCTCTTAGAATTTATTTGTCAATCCGATCAGCCCAGGGTGTTTTTTTCCCTTGGTTATTATTGGTTGTTGAATAAACGACTGATAATTTCTGAGTTTTTCACTCCATACCTCCAAAGTTAGGGTGGTTGGCTTGGCATTTAGGCCTATTAAGGTTATTAGAGTGCATGTGTCAATGTATAAACATGCTAGGCATCATGGTCGAGTAATATGAACATGTCTAAATCCCCCTAGGTTTTTTCAATTTTTCAATTTTTTAGTTTTTTTAGTGTTTTTTATTAAAATTTATTTTTTCCAAAACTTAGGCTATTTTTTAATAGTTTAATTGGAAAAATTGATTTTGTAATAAAAATTTGGCCAAATAATCAATTTCAATCATCTAGGTGCTCATTTTCAAGCTAAGAGCACCATGTAAACCCATGGACCCACTATTTCATAGTTTTGAGTGATTTTCCATCACTCAGGTCGGAAAGCCCCATAAATCATTTATTGATTATTTTAATTAATAAATTAATGAATAATGGAGCATATCCAAAATCATATATCAATGTATTCTCAGTCGATTTGATTGAAATCAGTCAGATCTGAACCAAATTGACAGGATCTGACAAATCCTTGACTGAAGGAGGTGATCAAATCAGATCCAGAGTTGATCTTCAGCAGGCTTTATGGGGAATTGTGCCCTCTCTCTCTCCTTCACATGTGTGGGCTCTCCTGGAAGCTTTGTGGACTAATGTGTCAGTTTATGGGTTGATGTCTCAGCTAAACCAGTACCCCAGTTGACAAGTAGGCTCAGTTCATCTTCAGATCTACATTGATTGACTCTCCATCAGCTGATTTGGTCTGTCTCCTTTGGATTTGCGCCCCCGCTGGCCTGGATCTCTTGGTTTTTGTATAAATCAAAGCACAAGCTGCCTCTTCTAAGCTAGCTGCCTCTTGAAATACTGTTGTAATCTTTTGATTGTTGGAATAAAGAAGCTTTGGAGGCCGAATGGTGTAATGCTCTCATGTGTGTGGATTAAGCATTGTCTTACGACTATTGATCTTGCTGGATTTTCTCTCAATTTTTTCATCTGAACCCTCTCTGGCTTGAACGATTCAGCTGAATCAATAGGAGTATAGTTAGGCAAGTAAGGTTACTTTTTTTTTCTATATCTCATAGCATATATGTTTGAAGATCTAGATTATACATGATTAATAAGTTTATTTACATGTAAATTTTGTCTCTTTTTCATATATATATCCAGATTTCATAAGTTTTCATGCAGGATTGTGTGTTTAGATTTTAGGTAGCAAGGATTGTACAAAATGTGGATCTAGTTTGACTCCACTATGCATCCAAAAGATTTGTGAAGGCATTGCCCCTCTGTATTCCACTAACAAGTTTCCATCCAACAACGAGCCTTTCCCCTTCTCTTCCTCCTTTCTATTAAAATAAATCTTTCGGTTACCTGTCTTTTCCTCTTATGATCAGATATAGTTCTAATAAGTGAATATATATTGTTAGATCTAGTTCATAAGAGTCTTGCTGCTTAGATCTATAATTTCATAAAGAATATCATTTCATAAAGATAGATCTAGGTGTAGGAATTTCCTTTTTTGCAGGTAGCTAAATCATAGATCTAAATCTTGCTCATAAGGTAGTTTCCTTTGTCGTTCTTTAAAGATTTAAATTCTGCAAGAAAAGTGCATATCTCATTGGCTGCTCAAATAGCAAGCCAAGATCCCAAGGAAATCTTGCTTTCCTTGGCTCCATTTTGCAAAACTAGAATACCCCAGTTTTGCATCAATTTTGATTTGCTGATATTGTAAATCACTTCTAATAAAAATAAAAGGTCCTTTCGAATAGGCTCTTTCGAGCCTATTCCCCACCCCCCCGGGGGGATTTGCGTTTGTGTCAATTTTTTACTTTTTGTTCATCCCTTTTCAATCTAGCGTAGTTCTAACCAGCAGGGTAGTATGCTTTGATTTATTATCATTTCCGTATTCCATATTTGAGGTTTCAAAGTAATCTTAATACTTACCCCATGACTTCCCGATTGACCCGAAAGGGGAAAGAGATGCGTGGTAGGACTAATTAGAAAACTGGCATTGTGTATCCTTTTTTTCCTATTCATCAATTGTTTCATCATCTATAATAAAACCAACCCCTCCTTGATTCCCCAATTGAGATCCACTTGGATTGAAAGAAGTTCCTGGAGGGTTTTCTTTTTAACAAGAACACCTGTCTTAAAATTTACTAAAATTGACAAGACTCCAGTGTGTATGATCTGCACTTGGCTGCGGTTCGTCCAATTAGTCAAGCTACATCAAAAGCACTTGAGTGACTAGAATAATTAGGATTCACTCTCCCAAATTAACAAGCCATCAGGTGAAAATCCAACACCTAAATCAAACCATTACGGTGGAAAAATACCCAAAGGAGGCAGGAACTCCTGAAAAGTGACCTCAGGGTGCCAATATACGTTACACCTACATGTGCATTATGAAAAATATCCTCAGAGACTCCATTCATCCCACATATTCCTTGCGGGTAGCCGTGATGGTTTAGTTTTGGACATACTCCAAGTACTCTCAGGTATATCTGGAGTCCCCCCCCCCCTTTCACCTAATTTTAATCAACTCATATTTCACATTAACTTAAAACGTACCAAGAGGCAATCGCAAAACATTCACTCCAAGCACATGCAAGTATATTGATTATCTTTTGACTCCATTTTAAGGCACTGACTATTTTCTTTCTATATATATATTGTGTCTCAGCATTGTGCTTTCGTGCGCTCATTTTGTATCTTGTCATCTACGGTTGTTTATGGTTAAATTTCAAACTCCTAAGTAACTCATTCAATTTAACATCACCATACTAAATATTTTTGCCTTGGTAACTTAATAGGGTCAAACCCCTTGGCTTCGTTAGGAGTTAAGCCTAAACGGAGGAGTCAAGAACAAGGTGACAGCCTTGACTCGAGACTTGCCCCCAAGGACACACCGAGTGGCTTGAATATTTCTAACATGTGACCCAGGTGTGTGAAAGGCGGAAACACTACGAAGCATGGTCGAGTCATATGAACATGTCTAAGTCCCCCTAGGTTTTTAAAATTTTTTTAAATTTTTAAATTTTTTCATTGTTTTTTATTAAATTTTAATTTTTCCAAAAATGAGGCTATTTTTTAATAGTTTAATTGGAAAAATTGGTTTTTTAATAAAAGTGGGCCAAATAATAAGTTTCAGTCATGTAGGTGCTTATTTTCAAGCTAAGTGCACCATGTAAACCTATGGACCCACTATTTCCTACTTTTGAGTGATTTTTCATAACTCAGGTCAGAAATCCCCAAAAAATCAATTATTGATTAATTTAATTAATAAATTGATGAATAATGGAGCAAATCCAAAATCCTAGATCAGTGGATTCTCAGCCGATATGATTGAAATCAATTAGATCTAGACCATATTGACTGGATCTAATAAATCCTTGACTGAAGGAGGTGATTTGGACATCTCTAGAGTTGATCTTCAACATCCTTTGTGGGGAATTGTTCCCGCTTGCTCACTGTTATAGCTGATTTCACCACTCCAGGTGAATCACACTTTGTATGGCCTTCCCTTGTCCCACTGCAGACTCCTTAGACCCCATGGACCATTTTTTGTCCTTTGATGTTTACTTGATCATCCCTAAAACATATGAAAAATGATACACATGAATTTTAAACCTATAAGCATGTATATACGTGGGTTTGACAACTAAAACCGTGTACATCAGGATGTTTGCATAATCCAAATATTTTTGGAATTTTCCTTGACATGGATCTGACTCATTTGAATCCTGGCTTTCCCTCTGCCTTGAGATCGCTCGGATTCGACCTTTCATTACCCCTTTGAAAGATATATAAGGAACCCCTTGGTACATTGAAGAGAGGAAGAGTGAATTGAGAGAAAAGAAACTATAGTCCATTGTTGCCAGAACTTATGCTTGAGCCTTCATCCCTTTGTCCCTTGGAGCACTGGTGTGTTCTTCCCAAGCTTTCCTTTTTTTTGTGAGCTTGCTATCGAGAGATGGAGGATTGAGGTGGTGGAGGCCCACGTGGGGGATTCAGTTTCTCCAGTTCACAGACATGCTGTCAGAGGTTGTATCTTGTAATCTCTGATTTATATTAATAGAAATATCTTTTCCTATCCAATAATGTGTGTTTGAATGAATATTTTATCCATGGGATTATGTCAAATTCTTATACATTATTGATTATATATGATAGAATAGATCTAACACCATGATATATAGAATGCTTGTATTGTTTACTTGTTGTTGAGGAAGTAATTTATCAATTCAAGCTGAAGATTGGAAAGCTCAACGGGGATCTACTTCAACCATCTGGAATAAGGTACAAGGTCTGATCCTTTAGTGTTAGACATTTAATTTCTATTGCATATTGGAAAGGATTGATTTATGGAGTCAAGCTGTCTGTTGTGGTATCCCAAGCCATATGAATTTCTCTCCATAACAGAATTGGAGACTTCTCTAGGGAGTTCCTAATAGTTTTCCTTTGGGGGTTGTTTTATCGACATTCAATGAATTTGAATTGCTCTTTCTCTCTTGTTTCTGTGTTGGGTCTCGGGCTATGTATGCCTGGTAGTGTTTGATTGGTGTGAAGTTCTCAGCTTGTTTGTTTTCCTTGAGTTTATGCACCTTTCTTCATGTATATGAGTTTTTAACTCACATTCACGTATAGACATGGTTTTCTCTGCGATTTCCACGTATACACGTGGGTTTACTGCGAACAGTCGCATATGCCCTTTCTTTCTCCTTGTTGTGGGAGTTAATTGGTTACTGGGTGAATTATAATATTTGTTGAGTCTCCTTTGGCACTGCCTGAGTTTGTTTAGACCTCTGTTTCTGACCAGAAACGTTTTTTTCGGCTAAATGTTTTTTTAAGAAGGTTATTGTCATGGCATTTTTTACTTTTTGTTTGACATTAGTGCATTAGAGTTACTTTACCTTAGTTCTTTGATTGAGTGCTGTTTGTGTGTGATTGCAGAGTCTAGGGGTCATAGGATCATTCTTTTGCTTTTTGCATCTCATTTTATTTCAAAAAATCCAAAAACATTTTCTTATCATCATGCATTACATTTTGCATCTTTGCATTGTAATTGCACTAGATTTTCTTTGGAGTACTAGTTAGGACTTCATATAGGAAAATTTGCATTCATCATTTGAAGAAAATTTGTGCATTTCACGTAGTAGCATACCCTGTTTTCATGGACACAATGCATTTGCATTGATTGTTAGGTGTGCATTTTACTTCATGTTGTGTCATAACACCATTAGTTGCACTGTCATATCCCTATTTTGAGTAATAAAGCCAATTAAAATCAATGCTAAATTAAAAAGAATTACACTCTTTTCTTTCTAGGGTGCACCAACAAGAGGTTTTAGGTTCTTGGAATAGTTGATTGTAAGTTAATTCTCCAAGATCACTAAACAACAACATGTATGTGTCTGTCTAGGTGAGTGTGTGAAATCCTTGGTATAACCAGTGTTTCTCAGGATCCTCCTCTCAAAAGGGAGTTAAGCACAAGGCAGTGTGAGCGGTTATTGATTGGGATGACCACTAGCACCGGAGATATTTCCAGGATTGTATTCGTATCTGGGGGCTCTTTTGAGAGTTTCGGGCTTTGCTACCCTACCCATATGGTAAATCCCGCCTGCGACTATCCACCTGAGCATTGATTATATTGAGGTGACCTTAGTGGCCTTACCTAGGATATCGAGGGGGTACTTTGCAGGGGTTATTCTGTAGGTGTCCCAGCTAGGTTGGGGTCAGACAACACAGTTGCTTTACGCGTTGAAGATGAGGGCCACAATAATTAGTTACGTACCTCTGCTTGTTGTGTATGGGAGTCTTAAGCCTCTCCTAGGAGAGACATAACTGCTTCATTCGGGAGCTCATTTATCCATCCCTTGTTTTCCTGCATTTGGGTTTATATTTTATTAGTGATTTCTTTGTGCACGATAGTTGGCTTAGGGTTTACGTAAGTAGAGAGTCTTTTCTATTTTTTGAGTCATTGTGGATTCGGGTGCAACTCCTCGCCGTTCTCGTTATTTAGCAGGACTTCTGCCTTCTACTTATCCTCCTCCTTTGGGAGAGAGACCTAGACAGTCTAGGTGGACCATTTCACACATTGATTAACACACCATGGGAGACCATTTAGAAGATATTCCTGAACCACCTCCTCCCATTCGTGTAGACGATGGGGAGTTTACTCCTACTTATGATCCTTCACCCGAATTGGCTGAGTTAGGTCCTGTGATTTCTGAGATAGGAACTATGCATGATAGACCTACTCACTCTAGGGTTGATTCCCCATTGACGCGTTACCGGTATGGAATGCCGAAGGACGTCGAGACTTGTTTTGAACCCGCCAGCACTAGCTATGGTAGTTATGCTATGTCTGGTTTCCCTACACATGATTTGGCATTTCATGCCGAATCCGAATTTGAGCCTAACACTATGACTGGGGGCACTCTCATTCCTTACCATGCAGAGAGGTTTGGGAGCACTAGTCACATTGCACCTTCCATCCCAGTGGTGGAAGTTACATCACATATCCCTCCTAGGTATAGGGTTAGCGATCCGATTAGGATACCAGATCCAAGACGAGTGACAATAGGCAGTAGCACGTACATTATTACTTAGATTCCTTCGTCCTCGGTCCCTAGTTCTTTAAATGTACATCCTCCAACTTATTCGTGTGGTCCTTTGAGCCGGCACATGGCTATGAGTCAGGTCCATACTACGGTTACTAGACTGATTGTGTCTCAGGTTTACATACCACCCGTTGCTTCGAGAAGCTATGTTCATACTTATGAAGGTCATGTTACTACTTCTGGGGTGTATATCCCTACTTCTGGTATGTATATACCTACTTCAAGAGCGTATCTTCCTACCTACGGAGTGTCTCATGGGGCATCGCATGCGATGACTTATGGACCCTATTATGGGACGCAGTATGGACAGGGTTCTTCACCTTATGGGGGAAGGTATCAACAACCTGCTTACTCTCCTAATTATGGCTTTGTAGCTCCTACTAGTCAAGGTCCACCGCACTATGGTTCTTCCACGCCACCTTATATGGGTCATGCGAGAGGAGGACACTATGGCCAAGGCCATGGTGGTAACCAGCCCTATATGAATCAAGGAGCGGTCCATCGACCTCATCATCCTAGGCTACCTTTCCTCGCGATGCTCAATATTTCTGACTTATCAAGATTGGCAAACGATCATGTGGCTCATGACCTGGCTTGGCCGACTGTCCCTACCAAGCTTCCTTCAGACATACCTAAGTTCGAGGGAAAACCGAGAGAGGATCTGAGTGAACACATTACTATGTTTCACCTTTGGTGCTCTTCAAATTCCTTACATTATGACTCAGTCCATTTGAGACTATTTCAACGCACCCTTATAGGGACTGCCGCGAAGTGGTATATAGAGTTACTTAGGGGAGCTTTCGCTTTGTTTGATGACCTTGTGATGACTTTTATTAATCACTTCCAGCTACCAGTATGTTATGACGTTGGTACTGAACTCTTGTCGACATTTCAGCATGATAAAGCCAAACATATCTCTGATCATATTCAAGAGTGGCGTAGACAAAAGAGGTTAATTAAAGCTTTTATACCACTGGAATTCCTCCTCGAGTGGTTCCTCAAGTCGTTATTGCCATATATAGCGAAGGATGTTTCCACATCTGGAGTGCAGAATGAGGAACAAGAAATTTTTAGGGCACAGGAACTGGATTTGATTTATGCTCAGTCTAGTTTGTTGTATGAGATTATTCCTAATGCTCCTCATTCCAGTTTCGATCCCAAGGTCAAACCTGGACCACCTATCGGTGGCATTGTGGTTTGTGTGAGTGTGAAACATATGGATTCGGTTGCAAAACAAGTTAGTCAATTATCAATCAACCAATATGCTTCGGGACAAGCTATGACTTCATCTCAACCCACCCAAATGACGAGTGTACTTTTCATGCAATCGTTGAACCAGAAGGGTAACCAGCAGCCCAGATGGAATAGAAAAAAGGGTAAAAATAATCAAAAGGGTGGGAATAAGAATGAGAATGCTAACAATAATCACAAGAACAGCCTAAATGCTGGGGGGGACAAGCAAGCTAAATGTAACGTTAAGTTCCCTTGCAAGTTATGTAAGGATTATCACCTCATTTACTTGTGCCCTCGTATTGAAGAAGCTTCGAGATTCTTGGCATAGGGACCAGCTGTGCTAACTAACCCTTTACCGCATAATCAAAATATGAACTCAAAGTCCCATGACCAGTCTGGTGATGATCATGATCTGCCGAAGGGTAGTGGTCGTGGGTGCATTAACATGGTCCATGCTACGAAAGTTGTGACCCGTACGAGTCGACCCTTTGAAGGTTGAGGCAGTACTTTAGTTGTCTCCCCCGAAGAATATTTGTCATCTTCAGTGTTTGCAAGGCATGGAAAACTTCTTACAAAGATTTGTTGTCAACTTTGCCAATTTCACTAGAGGCTTCATGCGTCTCTTGAAGAAGGACACCCCCTTTTATTGGGATGAGCGAGCCCAGGAGTCCTTCGATGCACTCAAGCGAGCCCTAGCATCGGCCCCGGTGATTAGTCCCCTATATTACAGCCATGATTTTCTATTTTATGTCACCGCATCCTTAGAGACGATTGGTATGGTTTTGGTTCAAGAGGATGAGGAGCTCCAAGAGCATGTCATATATTACTTGAGCTGAAACCTTATTGACGTAGAGATTCATTATTCTCATGTCAAGAAGCTTTCTTTAGCTACCGTACATGCAGTTTAGCGATTGAGACATTATATTCTCCTTTGCCAAACCTTGGTTGTAGCCCATGTCAATCCATTTCAATTCATCCTCACCCGAAGGATGATGGGGGGAAAGTATAATAAATGGATTGTCATTCTGCAAGAATTCGATCTTGAGTTTGTTTCAGCAAAATCGAAGAAGTCTTTAATTTTTGCAGAGCTTATATCGTATTTCCTGAGCAAGGCCGAGGAGTTGGTTTGTGAAGATATGTTTGTCGATGAACACATCTTCTTAATCTCAACGTTAAACCCATGGTATGGGGATATCATAATATATTTACAAACACTGAAGACCCCTACTCACCTCTCGCCACGGGGTCTTCACTTTTTGACCAATATCCTATCACGTTAGTTCATATTGTGGGTTTTAAAATTGTCAAAAATTGAACCAATATATTGCAGGTATTGGGGGGGATAAGGGGTTTAAGGTGGGGGTGGGTAGGGTGGTTTATAAGGATTAAGGTATAAAAAGGGGTGGGGAGGAGGTTTTAACTATTGGGAGGAGGTTTCAACAAAACAAGTTTGGGTCAATATCTCTGGAAATTAAGGGTATTCTTTAATATCCCATGATTGTACGTGCTATGTGAGTGGTTCACTAAGTGAAGTCCTCGTGCCTCTCGTGAGATGAACGATGACGATTATGTCACATCTCTAAGAACTACCTCATAGTGGACAATACTTTGTACCACCGTGGGGTAGATTCCATTTTACAACATTGTTTAACTCATGAAGAGGCTGAGGTAGTGCTGAATGATTGCCATGGAGGGGCGTGTGGTGGTCATTTATCTCGGCTTTCTACAGCTCAAAATATTTTAAGAGCGGGTTATTTCTGGCCGTTGATCTTTAAGGATTGTGTTGATGCGGTCAAGAGGTGCCACCCTTTCCAGGTGTACACACATAATATGTGCTCGAAACCTGCCTCGTTACATCCCATTATCACCACCAGTCCCTTCACTAAGTGGGGGCTTGATTTTATGGATTGCAACCTAGCTTCGGCTAGGGGGCACCATCATATTATAGTGGCTGTTGATTATTTCATGAAATGGGCTGAGGCTATGCCTATAGTAAATTCCGACGGTGAGACAGCCGCTCACTTTGTGTTCAACCAAATTATTACTCAGTTCAGGATTCTGAAAGAGCTTGTCACTAACCATGGCTCACACTTTCAGAACTGTATGATGGAAGAGTTGGCATCCAAGTTAGGGTATAACCAAGATCATTCCTCTTCTTAATACCCCTAAGCAAATGGACAAGTAGAGGTAGTGAATAAATCACTCAAATCCATTCTCCAACGAACCATCGCACAAAGCAAGAACAATTGGCACATCATGTTATATCCTGCTTTGTGGGAATATCGAACCACTGTTAACACTGCCACTGGTTTCTCTCCATATCAAATTGTACATGGAGTGGAGTTGATATTTCCAGTTGAATGTGAAATTCCTTCATTGAAGCTAGCTGTAGAACTCTTACCAGACACTTCCCTATTGGAGGAGCATTTGGTTCACCTTGAGCAACTTGATGAGCAGCGTCGGGATGCCTTGGTGGCTCTAGAAGTCAATAAACATCATGTAAAGATCCAGTACGATAATTCTATCTATCTAAGGGCATTTAGTGAAGGATACTTGGTCCTTTTGTGGGATCAACCGAAAGAACCCTTGGGGGCAGGGAAATTTAATCCTATGTGGCGTGGTCCTTACGTGGTCAAGCGTGTGTTAGAGAAGGGTGTGTATGAGTTAGTAGATTACGAAGGAATGGCCTTGGCGGAGCCTAGAAATGGGCTCTATCCCAAAAAATACTATGCATAATATTCATCCAAGGCTACTTATTGTATATTATTGTACAACTTTGCATAGTTAGGTCTTTTTCTTATCGTGATCAGGTTTGTGATTAGTTTTTGTTTCTTTTTGCAGATGTCAATGGAATATTCCACATACATAGGATTCGCAGATGGTGCAAGTCATCACACTCAACACTCATCCTTGAATGCTTGGGTGATTTATACTCCTATGGGTCAAGTACTGTCTTCAGGAGGTGTATGTCTATGGCCATCTTCCAACAATGTTGCTGAATATAGTGCCGTTATCGAGCTTCTACGAGATGCCATTTGACATGGCGTTCTCTCTCTTGAGGTACGTATTGATTCAGACTTAGTAGTGTCACAGCTCAATGGTTTGTACCATGTTAGAGATCCGACGTTATTGAGAAGATTCTTATGTGTGAGATTGTTAGAACGACAATTTGACAGTATTACATATATACACATTCCAAGAAATAATAATCAAGTTGCTGACTCATATGCTAACTACATGTTAGATTGGCATTTGTTTCATTCACAATAAATTAATTACAAACACATTTTTTACACATGTAAATAAATAAATCGATCACCATAAAACTTTTAATATACATCCAAAATGTGATAATACATAGTTTCATGATACAAAATTGGGGCTTTCAAGCCACCATCATATAATAGACGGCAGTAAAAAATGTATATAGTCCCAGGTGTCTAATCCTATGGAGGAGGAGGAGGGTTGTGATCATGCAAGGTCACTACGGCTCTAGCTAGCCATTGGAAAAAACACACCCATGTGCGTGGTACACCTACCACCTACCGCTGCATCACCTCCAGCAAGTCCTTAACTTGCGCCATGGGAACTCTATGAGTCAATCTCACAAAATTGGTATGAATGCTTTGGAGCATCCGCTCCGCATCCACACCCATGATGTCATCTCCTCTTCCTCTCTGTCTATGACGAGGGAAGCCTTCTGGCTGCCGTGGTCCCACATCTGCACACAAATGGTAGATTTCACTATGTGTTATCGCCCAAAAATATGTCTTTTTGATTCCAAATAATCAAGAAAATATAAAATAAATAAATAACTCAAAATTTAAAAGAGAGGGTCAAGATTCGTTACCTATATCGCCATATGCTGATCCTGCTGGTAACGGCATGTCCGGGTCCCCCCAGAAATCTATCCCTGCGTAGGGGTAGTCATCGATGGGAACTATCTATTGTCACCACCACGAAAAGAACTCAGATGGATATGGGTTGGCCACCCTAGCACCCCCCAGTCTGTGCATAGCATCTTCCCAATGCCATTGGGCCGGATCTCGAACCCCATGAAGAGGAACATCCACTCTGGGGCTCAATCCTGGAACATGCTTGAAGAAAAACGTGCTCAAAATACTGTTGAACCGAAATTTTTGCACCCTTCCTTCCTTACACTCACTGATCTGATGTTTCATGTTGTTCAGTAGTGTATTGATCCAGTCATAGATCGTGGGTCTCATGCACTCCACTGCATAGAACATCAGAGGCCGTGAGGCCTGGTGGAGTGATGCCAAGTTGGCCATCCTGCCCAGTGTCAATAATATGGCCTTCAGGCCCAGCACCTATATAGCATTGGTAGGGACCTGACTCCCCACCTTCTATATGTCTAGATAATAGTAGACTGCAATGTACTCGTCGATAGTCAGGCCACCTCCTGGCCCACCACGAGAATGAAGGTTCACCACTTCCCCTCATCTAGAAAGCCCTGTAATGAAATATATGTCCTCCACCTCTATGGTGAGGGACATCCCATCTATATGGAAGGACTCCAAGTCTGGATCCCAGTAATCCACCAACATCTGTAATAGTCTTGGTTTGGCCCTCAAACCACCAAGACAACAAAACTTGTAGAGTCCACATGCACGTAGAGCTTGTTGAGCCATTAAATTGGCCTTTACTGCTTCCTCTACTTCACCATGCTCATGCTCTCTCTACTCTAGGACCATCCTACATAAGAAATTGCAAATTTTCCCATTAGTTTATTGAAAAAACCATATGTGCGGCCTCAATACGTGACTGTTTTCAAAATAGCCGCGTATGTACGCGGGTTTGAGGGCATTTTCCGCGTATGTCTATCCCTATACGCGAAAAAAACTTCGATTTTCGCATGGGCTGCAGCGCTCATTTTGGGTTATCCTAAAAACCTTATTTGACCATGAAAATTCATAAAAATTGTATCAAAATGCAAGAGGAGAGCATGAGTTAATACCTGGAAGAAACAGTAGTGGATTCCGTCGGCTGGATCTCTAGGAATTCACTGTTGAAAATCAAAGCTCAAATGGGTAAAAGTTTCAAATGATTTATAATATTTTGAATTATTTACTATTTATAGAAAATTTTCAAATATTTGAAAATTTGTACCTCCTTTCCTATAGTTTTGACATTTTCTAGCCATTTTGGACCGTTTTTTACATAATTCATGATGTAGAGGACCTTTTTCAGTGCCATTTCAGCCATTGGATTGACCCATTCATGTCGATCTCAGGTATCATGTCTAAACTAGCATATAGGTTAGGTTTCATCACCATTTGCATTTTGCATAACCTTATGACCATCTCATCATGACCTTAGGTATGAACCCACTCTATTATGTCACGGAACCTTCGTGCTGCTTTAGAAATGGCATGATATGAGTGGTAGAGCTTCACCTTACATGGGTACCCTAGTTAGCACCTTATTTGCATTTGGTGCCCATGCCGACATTTTCTCCTTTAGGGTGTGGGAGTCCGTTGTATAGTACTGCCATGAAATTTCGCAAGAGCCTCATACTCCTCTTGATCTTTTGCCGGCCGATTTCCCTCATGACTCCCTCATGTCAAGTTGTGAATGCATTATCATGAGATTTTCCTGCTTTATTGAGCTTTATGTTGGCTTCCCTGACATTGCGTTTCAGCCATATAGCTCGAGCTTATCTCATGTCTAGCCATGCAGAGCCATTTTTTATATCCTTCGCAGCTTGATTCCCTTTTTTACCGGGAGGGGATTTCCCCCCGAGTGTCGATATCCTACACATGTATCCTTGCATTGAGCATAGGTATGTTCCACTACTTACAACTAGTTTGTTCATCATTATGACGCTCATCTCCTCCTAGTATGTAACTATAAAGCTATTTTATTCTTTTTTCAAGCTTTCTAAATAATTGAAAAAGTCCAACAAAAAAAATCAAAAAACCAAAAAGCCGGACAAGGAAATATGTTATTTGTGGCTGCTGTCGAGTCGTGTCGCCCTCAAACAGAGCACTGTATATAACATCCATTGGTTGGGTTATAGTTTGAATTTAGGAGCTGTACTCGTTTATCTGAGTTTATCTCCACTGACTGGTTAAGCTTCCAGTCCCTATGGAGCCTCTGTTGATGCCTCCCGTGTCGTAGAGATGTCCCAGTTTATATATCGAGTCTATGCTGCCTTCATTTAGTCACCATACACCGTTATGCTCTTGTTTGAAGGAAGTTGAAGCCTGATTCGGCCATTCCTCAGTTATCTTGACTTTGCATGTCAGCCATAATCGGTACAGTTACTGGTTCGTGCACCTTATGATCGAGTCCTTCCACATTATACAGCTTTTCTGAGTACCTCATGTTGGATGATGGGGGATGCCTTAATGCCCTCCTTCCAGCGGATTTCATCCCATCGAATTCAGATCATTTATTCTGGGATTGGAATCTAGATTCATTTTGAGTGCCTTGAGACTTGTAGTCATCAGTGGTAGGTTCTCTCGTCATCGACAGTTTTTGGGAATACATCAATGTCTCCTGATCGATGGATCCTCTCAACTATTCGACCTCAACACATTTATTCACACTTGTTAGTTTGCACTCTAGTACCTTGATTCCCATTTTCATTATCGGTGGGTGATCTCGCGTCTATTAATGGTATACATTAATGACTGGTAATCAAATGATGGACTACTATGTTTGACCTCAACACCTCTATTCGCATAGTAGGACATGTACTCATAGCGGTTTGTGTAAAAGACTTTCCAGATTGGTGGCATTTCTTATATGCTACCTCCTTGATTGTGCCAGTGTTCATGATATTTCAGCTCTTGTGACTTGATTCCAGTATATGTAAGATATTTCTAGCCACTATGGAGATCTTGATCTATTATATCTTCAGCCATTATGGAGATCATGGCCCTTTGGATATCTTCATCATGGAGATTCTGATCTATGTATATTGTATGTGGCGATGACCACATATGTGATATCATGTATCATGCCTATTCATGGCCATTGTACTCTTATGTATCCGGGACTGCTATATGTGTTTGCAGTTATGTGTAGAGTTGTATTAGTGTACTATGCTGATTGGGTGGATGGTCTTCCATTTGGGATCCTTCATCACTCCACTTCTGGGATGGACTTATAATTTATTTTGGCCATTGTATGACCCCTATAACCTCACACATTAGGGGGCATCTGTTATAGCTAATTTCACCACTCCATGTGAATCACAATTTGTATGGCCTTCCCCTGTCCCGCTACAGACTCCTTAGACCCCATGGACCATTTTTTGTTTCTTGATGTTTCCTTGATCATCCCTAAAACATATGAAAAATGATACACGCGACTTTTAAACCTATAAGCGCATATATACGCGGGTTTGACCACTAAAACTGCGTACATCGGGATGTGTGCATAATCCAAATCTTTTTGAAATTTTCTTTGACATGGATCTGACTCATTTGACTCTTGGCCTTCCCTATGCCTTGAGATCAGTCGGATTTGACCTTTCATTGCCCCTTTGAAAGCTATATAAGGAACCCCTTGGTACATTGAAGAGAGGAAGAGAGAATTGAGAGCAAAGAAACTATAGTCCATTGTTGCCAGAACTTATGCTTGCATCTACATCCCTTTGTCCCTTGGATTACTAGTGTGCTCTTCCCAAGCTTGCCTTTTTCTTGTGAGCTTGCTATCGAGAGATGGAGGATTGAGGTGGTGGAGGCCCAAGTGGGGGATTCAGTTTCTCCGGTTCGCAGATGTGCCGTCAGAGGTTGTATCTTGTAATCTCTGATTTATATTAGTAGAAATATATTTTCCTGTCCAATAATGTGTGTTTGAATGAATATTTTATCCATGGGATTATGTCAAATGCTTATACATTATTGATTATATATGCTAGAATAGATCTAACACCATGATATATAGAATGCTTGTATTGTTTACTTGTTGTCAAGGAAGTAATTTATTAATTCAAACTGAAGATTGGAAAGCTCAATGGGGATCTACTTCAATCATTCGGAATAAGGTATGAGGTCTGATCCTTTAGTGTTAGACATTTAATTTCTATTGCATATTGGAAAGGATTGATTTCTGGAGTCAAGCTGTCTATTGTGGTACCCCAAGCCATAGGAATTTCTCTCCGTAACACTCACCTCCACACATGTGGGATCTCCTGGAAGCTCTGTGGATTGATGTGTCAGTCTGTGAGTTGATGTGTCAACTCAATCATCCCCTCGATTGACAGGTAGGCTCATTTTAGCTTCATATCAGCATTGATTGACTCTCCTTCAGCTATAGTGGTTTATCTCCTTGGGATTTGCTGCCCCCCTAGGCTGGATCTCCTATTTTTTGTATAAATAAAGATAAGGATGCCTCTTCCAAGCTAGTTAGAGTTGGATTGAGGAGATATTGCTGTTGTAATACTGTGTAATATCTTTTGCTATTGGAATAAAGTGAAGCTTTGGAGGCAATATGGTGTCATGTCATTGTATGTGTGGATGACCATTGCCATGTTTCACTGAGGTAACATGTATCTATGTTCATAATTTGCTAATTGTTTGTGGATTCATTGCTAAGATTGATAATATGTTTATTATAATATTGATAGGAAAGGAGTTTGTTCATAATTTTATTGTCCATATCTTTCCTTTTGATGCATGTTTAGAGATCTATATTCATCATGTTTTATAAGTTTATTTGCATGTTATTCTGAAATCTCTATGTATGTATTAACCGGATCTCACGAGTATTTTGGAAAGTGTTTGGATTCAGTTGCAGGTTCCTAGCTTGGAGAGGATGCTAATATATTTTGCTTCTTCACTCTATATAAAACCATTCAAAGGCATAGTCCCTTGACATTCCACCGGAAAGCTCTACGGTTGATCTTCAGGGCTTCCAGCAAAAATGCTCTTCTTTTCCTCTTCCTCCTTCAATTTTTTCTAAAATCAGTCCGGTTACTTGTTTGCAGCTTTAAAATTGTTTTGATCTATCAATTTCAGAGTTCATATTACATAGATTTTTCTTCCTTAAAGCTCAATAAACTAGATCTCATTCCTAAAGAAAATCTACAAGCATTCTAGATCTAGTTTTAGGGAAAATTGTCATTTTCAAGGCTGTGAAAGTAGATCTAAAACTTGTTGAATGCATGGTTTTTTTATTAGAATATAAAAATTTATATTCAGAAATTTAAGTGCTTCATATTATCTTCACAAAAATCAGGCCATGATCCCAAGGAAATATTGCTTTCCTTTCCTTGGTTTTTTTTCCGCTTCATTAAAACTAGTTTTAACTTAGAATTTTTGGGTAAAAAGTTTGTTCATCCAAAAGTACTTTCAAATTGAAAGTAATTTTGGGAATATTTAAATATGATAATATTTCTGGTTTTTATCAGGTGTAAGAGAAAAGAGTAGGAGGCGCTGTCTGGAAAGCATTTTTGGACCATTCGAAACCCCCCAGGGGGTCTCCGTCTTCTGTAAATTTCAAATTTTTGCAATTTGTAAACCTTTGGTCTCATTCCATATAAAGAACAAGTGGATTAATTTCAGTTTTCTGATATTTTAATTGCTTCTAATAAGAATAAACATATTTTTGAATAGGCTCTTTCAAGCCTATTCACCATCCCCCCTGGGGGAATTTGCGTCTTTGTCATTTTTTACTTTTTGTTCATCTTTTTTCAATCTAGTGTAGCTTTAATATGCAGGGTGGTATACTTTGAATTATAATAATTTCCATATTCCATATCTGGTGGTTTCAAAGTAATTTTAATACTTACCCCACGAGCCTCCTTTCGAGCCGAAAGGTGAAGAAAGGATCGTGGTAATCTAATTAGAAAATTGTTGTTTGATTTTCTTTTAATGCTTCATATGATATCATCATTTGTTTTAGTAATCATAATAAAATCAACCCCTTCTTGATTCCTCGATTGAGGTCCACCTGGACTGAAATAGGTTCCTAGAGGGTTTTCTTTTAACAAGAGCACCTCTTTTAAAATTTACTAAAAATAACAAATACTCCACTGTATATGCTCTGTACTTGGCTGCGGTTTGTCTGATCAGTAAAGCTACATCAAAATCACTTGATTGAGTATATTAATTACTCTTCACCTCCCAAATTGACAAACCATCAGGCGAAAATCCAACGCCTCGAACAAACTGTAAGCGGTGGCAAAATACCCAAAGGAGTGGGAACAACTAGAAAGTGACCTCAAGGTGCCAATCTCTATCACACCCTAATGGGTGTGTTATGAATAATATTCTCCAAGACTCCATTCTGGCCCACAAACACCTTGTGGGTAGCCATGAAAGTTCACTTTTGGACATACTCCAAGTGCCCCTTGGGTATATCTAGAGTCCCCTTTTCGCCTAGTTTAATTCATTCACATTCCACATTAATTTTAAATCTACCAAGAGACATTTGCAAAACATTCATTCTAGTGCATGCAATCACATTATTTTCTCTGTTGACTCCATTTAAGGCATTGGTGATTTATTTTGATCAATTCTTTCGATTTTATATATATATATATATATATATATATATTGAGTGTCATTACTGTGCTTATATGCTTTAAATCTTGCATCTTGTTATATTTTGTTTCCATTGGTTAATTTCAAAACTCCTAAACAACTTAATCAATATAACACAGTCACACTAAATAATTTTTCCTTAGTAACTTAATAGGGTCTACCCCCCTTGGCTTCGTTAGGAGTTGAGCCTAAACAGAGGAGTCAAGAACAAGGTGACAGCCTTGACTCGAGACTTTCCCCCAAGGACACATCGAGTGGCTTGAATATTTCTTCCATGTAACTCATGTGTGTGAAAGGAAACGGATTTACCTAGAAATGACAATTCTGAAAATGGTGGACTGATGGCTCTGCAATCCCAGTCTGAAATCTGCACCCTAAATTGCTCAAAATGCTCTCCAAATAGTATAAATGAAAATGGTAAGCCTTTTTTAGTATTTAGTATCTTATATTAAAATATTTTTGGGTTTTATTTCATTATTTTAAATTATTTTTTTAAATATTTACCCTCAAATAGTTTATAAAGCCTATTTTTTAATATTTATGTAGTCCAATGGTCATTTTGAAGCTTGCATAGCATGAAGAAATCAAATTTTTGGTTCTGAATGAGTTTATTTTTTACTTTTTCGTGCTCACAAAAATCGAAAAAAAATATCTTCAGCACTATTTTCGAAATCTTAGTCGTGCTCGTTAAACCTAATACTAAATTTCTGAGTCAAATTTTACTTGTCGTTCAGGCTTGTTAAACTCCTGTTCATGAAAAGAAACCCTAATGGGGTCTTTTTTAAGCTCTTTCTGGACTCGTAAAATGTGAAAATATTTTTGAGTGAACTTGTCTTCTTCACTCTTGTAAAAGGACTTGAAGAGTCATCTTTTTGACGATATTTTACCCCTTTTTTAGTTCGGATTGACTAAAATACAGAAAAGGAATACTCTAGTCATCGACTAGAAGAGTTCTCTAAGGTATTATTTTATGATTTTTTGGGCCTCAGAGACTAAATTATACAAAAAAGGAAATTTTGGAGTCTTATTCTGTTTCGTTCAAACTCTCTAAACATGAACGGTGACCAAGTTTACTTTCAATGGACTCATTAAATTAAACATTGAGAGACCGTATTTTGGGAACGAACCCCTCATTTCTCAGGTTCATAAAATATGTGAGAATGGACTTATCCTATGATAAGCTAAAACGAGTGTTTGTTGTCCTCTTTGAACTCATAAAAATTAAAAGAGTCACTCATCAGTCGTGATGGGGAATTTAAGGGAATGGCAGTTTGTAGTCACCTCTGAACATGGCACTTGTATGAATTTCATTTAGTCAGTTGGGTATTCAATTTCCTTCTTAGTGGATCCACTTTTGTGATTCATGTCACTCCTTTGAGACTTTCAAATAATGCATCATTCATCATTGCATTATGTCTTGGTATCTACCTCATCATCTCAATTCTTCCAATTCGTTAGTCATGTCTCCTTATGTTTAAAGGAAAATCATGTTGATATTTCACATTCGTAGTCAAAACTAACTTTGTGGTAGTTACCTTTGAGTTATTCCTATGGTTATATCATATTCAAGTTCCAGAACATTGTTCCCAGTTTTGTGTTGTTGATATGGGATTCATCATGGCCCTCCTTTGATGATACTATTCATGTCTACTTCAACTCGTCATCCAGGAATTAGTCTTAGAAACAAATTAGTACGTTGAGATCCATATGCATCAATGGCAGATCCTCTCGCTTTTGATATAGTTTTACATCATTGACCTTTGATTAAAATATTTAACCGATTGTTCAACATCAAATCATTTATTCACATTCACGAGATTGTACTAGGGTACCTTGGGAATCATCGACATCAATGGTGATCTCCCTCGCACTTGTTAACTATTCTCATCATTAACCAATAATAAAGTGGTTACTACCATTTTTGACATCAATACATTGTAATCATATGGATAGAATCATACTTTATTGAAGACGAGACAAAGACCCTAGGTATTTATTAAGTGCTCATTGCTTTCCCTGGGTTGCGATGAAGTATTTGTATGAGTTCTAGCATGTCGACATTTGTATAGTCATGGATGTGCTCAAATTTGCATCTACATGACATAGATCTACATTTTATTTTTGGTATCTATGTCCAAGTTTGATTCTTCTTCGCATGGATCTATGATGTATTCTAGTAGGAATGATTGTTTGTACCTCAAATGGATCTACTTTGTATTGGTCCATAGCCACGATGAGAGTCATATGGATGTGAATCAAAGTATTGATGTACTATAGAATAAGCTTGGTTGATGAAGATCTTCGATTAGTGAAATCTTTCCTTGAACTGATAACTTTTTCTTACAATGCCTTCAACTATCCTATCCCTTTAGCCTCATGCTTTGGGGGGGATTTTGCTACACATATTCATTTTGATCATCATATTATGAGAACCAAACTTGATAACTTTCCTCAAATCCCTAAGTTGTGAAGTTGAATTTGGGAGAGAATCAATTATTTCATGACGTTGTCTACAACCACACTTTCCTTATGGACAATGTGTGTTACCCCAATGTGTAACTCCTGTTTTCCATGAACAAAAGAGGTGCCACCACCACATACATTCTTAAAATGAGTGGTGCACTATGGGTAACACTCTATATTAGTTGAAAAACACTGGTTCTCAAGTTTAAAAGCTAAAAAAATAACTTGCGCAAAGCTTCTCAAACCTTGGATTCGTGGCAACCTTATCCTTAGACTCCTTGACAACCTGGGCTCAAGATCCATCCTTATAGGATATCTCCTCCACCTCACCCATGAGAATATCAACCATCCCTATCCTCCCATGTCTATAAGTATTGGTTCAGCCCCCATGGGTAAAGGGAGGAATATTATTCTACATCATCAAAACGGTGGCCAAATATAGCCAAGGAGAGTGGGTACTAGTTTGACAAGTTTGATGCTTTGGAGGCAAGGTTTTGCTTGAAAAGAGACTTCCCAAAACTAAGGATATTGGTTGTATTTTATCTCTCTTGTTATATTAATGCAACGGAATTTTATTTCCCATGAATCATATTATTTATTGATCACTTGTTTAACTGTTGAATTCCTTAGTCATCAACATATTATTATAGATTGTATTTGGTAATTTGATCTTGTATGTGCTCTGGTTGTGTATTTCATGCAGGTGAATTTATGGAGATCCAACATTCCAAAGGACTATCACACCACATTGTATGACATGCAAAAGAATCCATTCCAAGCATATATCAATCATAGGGGAAGTTCTTTTCATTGTTGTGACTCATTTGTTCTAGCTTAGAGTATTTCAAGATAGGGAAACAACTTTTGTCCACAGAAGGTGAGTATTTACAATAACAAACACTCACTGACTCATTCAATTATTCTTTGAGCCACTTGAATTCACTGATACTGAATCTCAAATCCTAACAAAGACACTTCACATGCATGTCTTATTCAAATCCATTAATTTACATACAAAAAACCCCTTAACTAACTCTTAATCACCCATGATTTACTCCCATACACTAGAGACAACTCGAATTCACAAGGAATAACTCCAATTCTCCCTTGATCACTCCCATGCATTCAGGATAACTTGAATTGATCTTATTAACTAAAAAATTCTTACTTTAACAAATAAAAAACGCATTAACTTACTAAATCCAAACTCCATTTATCCAACTGACTCTAACTGACTTCCAATTACACTAGTTTCACTACTGTAATTGGAGATTGACTCAAATTAATTGAATATAACTTAGTTAAACTCAAATTAACTAACTCTAACTCAACTAAACTCAAACTAACTTGCATTAACTTGCATTAACTGACATTAAATGACATTAACTGAAATTAACTAACATTAACTAAATATTAACTGGAATTAACTGACATTAACTCAATATTAATTGAAATTAACTAACATTAACTCAATATTTATTGGAATTAACTATCATTAACTCAATATTAATTGGAATTAACTGATATTAACTCAATATTAATTCAAATTAACTATCAATGAATCAAAATTAGGTGCATTCCTTCATCATAATTAGTCAATTAGGAACATATCTTATGTGTTAAGTGTTTGCGGTCCCCACCAGTAGCTATATGAGGAATATTCTCACATAGGGGAACTAATATTGCACGCATATGCATTCAAGACATTAAGAATGGGTTTTAAGACCCCCATAGTCCAAAATCAGTAAAATTAGTTGGTAAAGAGTATTATTAGGGTGGTATGCAACTCCTAACCCCAACCCCTTCCCATATGACATTCTAGAACCCCCCAGCAACGTTATTGTCATGTTGTACCATTAATAATAATAATAATAATAATAATTAAATATAATTAATAATACTAATTATTTCAATTAAAATAAAATCTATCTCATCAGGTGTCCATGGTTTTTACACTTAATGCCAACTCAACAAATAAAAATAAGCAAATAAAGCAATGTCTAGGTATCACCTTCATGATATTACGCATAACTAAACTTTGTTTTCTGAAAAATTCGTTGGGCTCCAAGAAGTGAGGAGGGCTGTTTTTTGGAGATTATTGCAGGAGGGCGAGTTTTGGTGTTTAATAGTGGAATTGAATGGCATGGGGGGTGTCTAATTCTCATCCCCCCTCACTAGGGAGACCTAAATATTGGGGAAATTCTTATCAGTTTAGCAACCCAAGAATTTTTTGGCCCTCTTGGGCAAGATCGAAAACCTGGACAATGTTTACCGAAAGCAGTAGCGATACCATCCATGGTGGTAAAGTAGACAATTCTTAGGGATAAGATCTAGTACATGTCATATGATTCTGTAATTTAGAAATCTATTGTTCTGCAACCATATGATAAATATTTGATTTGGTGGATCAACTCTTCTTGGAAACCTAAACGACATTTTGACCTTCATTTGGGATCAAAAGGTTTTTTTTACAGTCTCTTTTATTAGTCTGGAGGGAAGGAATCGGATAATTGATGGTGGACCGTACTTCTATTATTCTACGGGCCTCTTTTTACGACCATGGAAAGGGAAATTTAGTCTGGAAAAAAAAGGATATGAGAATAGCGTTGGTATGGATTCGGTTATACTCTCTTCCGCATGAATATTGGGATGTGGAAATTTTGGAAGAATTGGGTAACTATTTAAGCACTTTTATAAACATTTCTGAGAAAATGAAGTCCCACCACTACACTTCCTATTCCCATATTTGTATCTATATGGATCTCTCTTAGGCTCTAACGAAAGCCATAAGGATGATTTCGGAGGATGAAGATTGGGTGCAAAATTGGGACTATGAACGAGTTCCTTTTTTATGTCGTCAATGCCATGAATATGGCCATTGATTTTTGGAATTTCCTTTGAATAATCCTACAAATAAGTATGGAAAGGAAAGCAATCAAGGGAATCCAAGTTTCACCAAAGTGGCTCCTCACAAAAGAGGAAATTGAAAGTAAGAACATCAAAACAGTTTCAAGAAAATGAATAACTCTAATCCTTTTGAGATTCTAGGTAACCGTGAGGGAGAATATTTGAAACCAAGAAATCATTTGAGTAACCCCCCCAGTTCGGTGGTTGGGTATCCTACCTTGATTCGAGCCATGGATCAAGAAAACACCAATGATATTGCTGAAGGAAGAATGTGATAAGATTCAAGAGAAGGTGTTGAGGACATGGATTTATCCAACAAAAGGAATTGATAGACGAAATTGAAGATATGGACATTAGTGAGATGGATATTGAAGGGATTGAGAAAGATTGTTTAGAGAAATATAAAGGCTATGTTCCCCAATAACAGGTTAGTATTCTTAAGGAAGCATTCTAAAAGCTAAATTATCTAACTCTTTAGGTATTAATTTTACATCTTTTAAAGAAACAAAAAAAGAAGCTGAAGAATGTGGATGAAAACCTGGCTGTAAATCAAATAAACAGAGTGGAAAATGTAGGGAGGAGGCTGGTTGAATCAATCCAATACACGATAATCAAATATGCTATTGGTATATAAAAAAATTTGTAATCAAACTCATATCGTGTAATACTCGAGGCATTAATATCCTGAGAAAAATGAAAATTCTGCGTGAAAAGATTAAGATGACTAATCCGACCATTGTGTTTTTACAAGAAACCAAATGTTTGGATACTTACATTCAGGATCATAGGAGTAAAATTTGGTCTATATGTGAAATTATGGCCATTGATTCAAGAGGTTTTTCTGGTGTTTTATGCATCTTATGGGATCCAACCTGGGTGTCCCTTTCTAAATTTCAAGGAACTCGTAACTCGATCTCAGTTAATTTCAAGGTGGTTAGATTTCCCATTTCTAGGTTAATTACGAATGTATATGGTCCTCAAAAAGAAGTAGATAATAATAAATTTCTTAAATCTCTCATTAATCTAAGGGCTTGTTTCTGTTGGAGTCATTTACCCAACATGCACACTTAATTTGGTCAATTTGGCCTTGTTAAACCACTATCCTAGGTTTAATTGACTTAATCGACATCAAATCAGCACACTATGACATCATCATGAGCACACCCATGCCTACCTTCAATCAAGGATGTCAACTAACCCTTCAGCTTCAATCAGGGAGGCTAACTGGGCTTCCTCCTTCAATTAGGGAGGCTAACTAGGATTCCTCCTTCAATTGAGGAGCCATTCTGGGGTGATATGAGTGTCATAAATGCACCTAATTGCTAACTTATTTTTACAATCAGTTAATCCAAGTGGTGAAGGTTCCTCCATTCATTTATTTTATTATTTTATTATTATTTATGAATTGGAGACAACTAGGGCGCCTCCAACCACTTCTGATGACTAGTTTGACTTCAGTTAACCTCATCAGGGTTCATTGGAGTTAATGATACGCTACAAATTTTTGGTTGGCATGCAGTGACATGTGTCTAAGCTACTTTCAGTTAGAATCAGTCATCCATTGCACTCCAATACAGTTAGGACTCAGTTGAGTCAATCATGGCTTGTAGTGGGTTAACCAGGTGTGTTTAATGTGGCTGACATTCAATTAAGCTACACCCATTCATTCAATTTGAATGACCTCCTTGGGAATTCAAATTTTCTTGGCATTCATGCACCTTGCATGATCATTGTATTGTATTACTCATTCTTTATTTATTATACAAAGATGCTACTCCTATTGCAGCACCATTATGTCATTTTCATGCTTAATTGTCTAAAATCTCCTATGAGATTGTGTATTAGTCCCTAGATTACTGTGATAGATTAATATGGTATCAAATCTCATAGCGGGACAAAGCTCAGATCTCTCAAAAACATATTTTTTGACAGATCTTGTATGAAAAATTGAGCAAAAACTCAAAATTCCATGACTAGACCAGAAGAAAAGGCTTACCGGTTAATACCCCAAGTTAAGGATTTGTTGATTAATATTTCTTGATCAATTATGCTGGGTGTGATGAAAGCATAAAATGTGCAGGCTATTCAACCTTACGGTGCCCCTTTTGTTGTGATTTGCAGGTTTTAACAGGTTAAAAGCATTCACTACAGCAGTTTAAGATGTCTTCTTCCATCGAACTCTTGAATCCATTTAATTTCCATTCATGGAAAGGAGATATGGAAATCCATCTATGTTCTAGAGGACTCTACCAGGTCCCTATGGACACTAAAGAAGAGCCTACTCATGTGATAGACAAAGCTATATTCTTGAACAAAAAAGATGAAGCATTTGGTTTCTTGTGCCTCTCTATTTCCAGGGATCTTCTTTTCCACCTCTCAGGATTGAAGACTCCAAAGGAAATTTGGGACAAATTGGACACCCTATATGGAAAATAGGATAATTTGAGAGTTTACCAACTTGAAAATGAGTTGATGTCTCTCCAACCTTGCAATTTTGAGACCTTAAATGATTTTTTCACAAAGTTCAAGAACATTGTCTTACTATTGAACCAGTGTAAGGTGGAGGAGGATGATCACATACTCACCATTCTCTCAAAACTTGGAGCTAATTATTTGGTGTTTGTCTCTACATTTCGTGAGAGGAAGCTCACAACCCCTGGATGGAAGATTCCTTCACTCAATGCCTTCATTGAGTCCCTAACAAGTGAACATGATAAGCTTGTATAGATGGGGATCATTAGATCCTCTCATGATAAATCCCTCTATGCTTCAGGGCCCAAAGATATGAAAGGTAAAGGAAAGCAGGATAAGAACCCAAAAACCAAATTTGAAGCTCCTAAGCCTAATCTTGAAAACTAGCAACATGAAGAGCCTTCCGGCTCGAAGAAGAAAAAAAGCAAAGGCAATCATGGGAAGGAAAAAGTCAAGTGTTCATACTGCAGGAAGGGATTCCACCTTGAAAATGCTTGAATGAAAAATAAAATTGATCAAGCTACTTCTCTTCTTGAGAAAAATCACATCAATATTCCAAAAAGCTTTCGGAGGAGAGATCAACAAGATCAGGAACCACAGCATGAAAGAGGTCATGCTCTCATGGAAAGCACTTCTAATTCCAAAGCTCTTTGGATAGATTCTAGATCTTTGAATCACATGATGACACAAAGAGACTCTTTCTCATATTTGGAGACTGAAAAAACCATTCCCATCCACATGGGAGATTACTCCACAATCATATCCGAAGGACAAGGTACTGTAAATATTGAGCATGGTTATTTTTCCAATGTTCTGTATGTACCATCTCTCGCATCAAACCTCATAAGTGTTTATCAAATGACACATACGGAAGTGCCTGAGAGAGTATCTTTTATCCCAGATGATGTAGATATCATAGAAATTGCATCCAAAAAACTTGTAGCAAAAGGCCTTGCAAACCATCATGCAAAATCCTATGAGTTCTCCCATTTTGTGGCAGATGCAAAGCCCACTGCATTGCTGACTCATGGAAATGAGGTTAGTATACTGTGGCATGAGATATTTTGCCACCTTATGTTAAATTATTTGTATCAATTACAAACTAATTTGATGGTTGAATGCCTCCCGGTCATCAACGCTACCACCAGAATTTGAAAGGGATGTGTTGTTGGAAAGCACCCTGAGCATAAGTTTGATTAGGGGAAGGAAAGCCGAGCATCATGCATCTTGGGGATGATACATTCTGATATCAGTAGACCTATTCCTACCACATCCATGAATGGATGAAGGTATTTTTTCACTTTCATTGATGACTTTTCCAGATACACATGGGTCTTTTTTATCAAAAACAAGTCAGAAGTCTTGGAAAAATACACTGTTTGAAGGCACTAATTGAGAATGCATATGGGAAAAAGATAAAGATTTTGAAATATGATCATGGAAGGGAATATATCAGTAATTAGTTTCTTCATATATGTTCCCAAAGTGGTATTCATATCCAACATTCAGTCCCCTACACTCCCCAATAGAACGGTGTAGCGAAGAGAAAGAATCGGTCACTCAAGGAGATGACCACTTGCTCGAAGCAAAGAAGTTGGCTAGAAATTTGTGGGATGAAGCCATAGATTCTAAAAAATATATTCATAACAAAGTGACACACTCATATATGAAAGGGAAAACCTCTTTTGAAGCCTACTTTGGACACAAGCTGGATGTGTTGAACTTCTCAAGGTGTTTGGGTCCACTGCATGGGCTCGAATTCGGCATGATAAAAGGAGGGATTTGTAACCGCAAAGCATTGAATTATTGTTTATTGGGTATCCTGATGAATCTAAATGTTTCAATATGCTATATATAAAAAAAATAAAATTCATCATTGAAGGGAGTGTCCTATTTGATGAGCCTCTTTAGGAGGTAGAACCAGTGAAGGAGAAAACTGTTGAATTTCCTTCCTATTCTACTAAATATTTGGATGATGGAATTGGGGGTGATGACCCTAATTTGGATCCTTTGATTTTGGATATTATTGAATAGAAAACAACAAATTCTGAATCATAACATGAAGTACAAAATCATCTCCCATCTTGGGCCAGACAAACACTCTCCTGTGCAGGTGAAAACATTGGAAATTTTGATGATCCAAGAAGAACCTGGTCTGATTTCCAAAGAGCAGGAATTGTGCTCTCTTGTCCTGATTATTTTCTGTCAAAATAATTTTATTTAATGATAATTTCATATCCTAAGTCTTAATACCATGCTCGGAAGGATCCGAGATGGCAAGCTTCCATGGACGAAGAGATGAATTCTCTTAAAAAAAACACTACTTGGGAGCTAGTTTCTCTTCCTTCGGGGAGGAAATTGGTTCAATGAAAGTGGGTGTTTTAGAATAATTTTGATGCTGATGGAAAAACCTGTAAATATAATAAAAGTCTTGTATAAAAAATTTTCTCCCAATTCCAAGGTGTCTACTACGATGAGACTTTTGCACCAGTTGCAAAAATTGACTCCATCCGCCTAGTTTTGACAATTTCTGCATCATATGGATGTTAAGTCTGACTTTATACATGGATATGTTCATGAGGAGATATACATGAAGCATATCTAGGGATAAATTTTTTATTCATCTTTGGTTTTCAAGCTAAAGAAGTCACTATACGGGTTAAAACAAGCCCCAAGAGAATGGTATTCCAAGATGGATGCCTTCCTTCTCTCCCAAAACTTCCAAAGGTGTAAATCAGATCCAAATGTGTATCTAAAGAATTATGATGGTAAATTTCTTATTAATTTTTTATATTTTGATGACTTACTGATTACAGATAGCACCGTTGCTTCTAT
Organism: Pseudotsuga menziesii; assembly: GCA_001517045.1. NCBI lineage: Eukaryota > Viridiplantae > Streptophyta > Pinopsida > Pinales > Pinaceae > Pseudotsuga > Pseudotsuga menziesii. The sequence continues at coordinate 153,762 of LPNX010082839.1, forward strand.
TTTAGCCATCAAAACGTCCCTCCACAAATGCATTTGAAATGAGCGATTTGGGGCTCTTGAAACAGTTTCTAGGGCTCGAAATTGAGAAAAATATTGATAGGATAATGGTAAATCAGACCAAATACATATAAGACCTGTTAGTTAAGTTTAACATGGCTGAATTTAAGGCTGCTCCTTTCCATTTCCTTTCAGGGATCATCCTTGAAGAAGGAAAAAGCACACCTCCCATGGACTGCACTATTTATCGACACCTGATTCGTAGCTTGCTTTAATTGAATCATTATTGGCATGATATATGTTATTCCAAGAATGTTGTGTCAAGATACATGCATCACCCTCATGATATTCATTGGAAGGAAAGCAATAGGATCCTCAAGTATATTCAGGGAACTAGGACCTACAACATTCACTATGTTGCAGGCTCCAAGCTAGAGCTGGTTGTTTACACAGATTTTGATTGGGCGAGTGATTCTATTGATAAAAAGTATACTTTCAGATATTTATTCATGTTTGGTGGTGGCCCCATTTTCTGGTCTATTAAAAAGAAGGACGCCATAGCATTGTCTTCAGCAGAGGTCGACTACTGAGGAGTGGTGAATGCTTTCATCCAAGTTGTTTGGTTGCAAGGCATTCTTTTAGAGTTTTATCTTGGAAGTACTTTGTCCACTATCCTATTTTGTGACAATAAAAGTGCTATTAAGATATCCACAGATCTAGTTACTAGGAATAGGACCAAGCATGTAGAGATACACATGCACTATATCAGGGAATTGGTGCATGACAAGACCATCATTTTACAATACTGCCCTACTGATGAGCAGATTGCAGACATCTTCACCAAGAGATTTTTAGAAAAGATTTTCACTTACCTTCATTCAGTATTGGGGGTGAGTTCATCAGGGTGATAAGACTACTTTCAGTGTTTAGCTTGAGGGGGTTTTTTTCCCATTGGGTTTTCCCTCTTTCCTCACTTAGATTTATTTTTTAGCATTGTTTGAGTTACATTATTGTACAGGGTGACCTATGGGCTTTGTTGTTAGGGCCCTATCATTTCATGCATTTTATTTTTACTCCTCCTAACTATAGCGTAAGGGGGTGTGTTGGTGTCATTTACCCAACATGCACTTTTAATTTGGTCAATTCAGCCTTATTAAACCACTATCCTAAGTTTAATTGAATTAATCAGAATCAAATGAGCACACTATGACATCAACATGAGCACACCCATGCCTATATTCAATCAAGGAGGTCAAATAATCCTTCACCTTCAATCAGGGAGGTTAACTAGGCTTCCTCCTTCAAACAGGGATGCTAACTAGGCTTCCTCCTTCAATCAGGGAGCCATTCTAGGGTGATCTGAGTGTCATAAATGCACCTACTTGATAATTGATTGTTACAATAATTTAATCCAAGTTGTGAAGGCACCTCCATTCATTTATTTTATTATTTTATTATTAGTTATGAACTAGAGACAACTAGTGCACCTCCGACCACTTTTGATGACTAGTTTGACTTCAATTAACCTCATCGGGGTTCATTGGATTTAATGATGTGCTACAAATTCTTAATTAGAATGCATTGACATGTGTATGAGCTACTTTCAGTTAGACTCAGTCATCCATTGCACTCCGATACAGTTAGGACTTAGTTGAGTCAATCACAGATTGATCAGTGGGTTAACTAGGTGTGTTTACTGTGGTTGACATTCAGTTAAACTACACCCATTCATTCAATTCAAATGAACTCCTTGGAAATTCAAATTTTCTTGGAATTCATGAAACTTTCATAATCATTGTATTGTATTACTCATCCTTTATTCATTATACAAAGGTACTACTCCTATTGCAGCACCATTATTCCATTTTCATGCTTAACTGTCTGAAATCTCTTATGAGACTGTGTTTTAGTCCCTAGATTACTGTGACAGATTAATAGTTTCCCATCTGATAATTGGGTGGTTTGCAGTGATTTTAATTTGATTACTTCATTAGAGGAAAAAAAAGGGTGGTCGCTGAAGTTTGGAGGAGGAATGCACTCTTTTCAGAGATACCATTGAAGATCTGGGCCTAGTCAACATTACTCTGAGGGAGGGTTGGTTTACATGGAATAATAAAATAACAAGGGATCATCATATTGCTTCCATAATTGATTGTTTCTCAGTCTCGGAATCCACTATTGAATTAGGAAGTGAAATTCATTGTGCTACTCTCTCGGGAAGGGGTTCTTACCACTAACCAATTGAACTCATGTGGAGTGGGTTAGGGTCTCAATTTCAGAAACCTTTTCATTTTGAGAAATTATGGCTGGCTAATCCATATTTTGAAGGAAAGTTTCAATCATGGTGGGTTGAAATGAGGAAATACCAGAAACCAAATAGTTTTTCCTTTTAGAAAACTCTGAAGGCTATAAAGTCCAAAATCAAGAAATGGAACAAGGAAGAGTTTGGGAACATTTTCAGTGAAAAACGACATTTGGAAATTTGTCTTCATGAGATTCAGACTAAAGGGATTAATGAAGGCTACTCTCAGGCCTTAATTAAGGAGGAAAGGAGGGTTGAAGCTAAGCTTGAAGAATGAGAGAAAAAGGAGGAACTTTTGTGGTGTAAAAAATAATATAAGGCTATTAAATGGCTTCTTGAAGGAGAAAAGAATACCAAGTTCTTTAACCACTCAGTAATCCAAAATAGGTTTCAAAACAAAATCTATTCAATTAAAAATGATGAAGGATAAAAGGTGGAGGGGAGGGAAGATATTGAGGAAATCCTTAATGCTCATTTTTCTAATATTTTAACCGATCCCAGGAGACACCGCTTGGATGATATTGAGGTCATTACCAGCAGGATTCCTTCCCTGGTCTCGAAGGAACAAAACCAATTATTAATGAAATCTATTACCCTTCAAGAGGTCCATGATGTTGTATTTAAAATGAAGGAAATTACCTCTCCTGGCCTTGATGGTTTCATGGTAACATGTTTTCATCATTTCCAGGAGATGATCAAGATGGATGTTTGGGAAAATGTGCAGAAATCTAGGGTTTTTGGTCGCATCTTAACTTCTCTGAATGCCACCTTCCTTAACCCGATTCCTAAATGTGAGGGAGATAATAATCCTGACAAATTTAGACCTATCAGTATTTATAATGTCATTTACAAAATCATTACTAAGGTCATTGCTAATCCCTTAAAACCTATTTTACCTTCTCTGATTTCTCCGGAACAGTCTGGGTTTTTGGAAAGGAGGCAGATATCGGATGGGATTATTTTGGTTCATGAAATATTACACTCACTCAAAAGAAATAAATTGCTTGGTATGATGGTTAAACTAGATATTGCTAAATACTATGATAAATTAAACTGACAATTCATAAGGAAAGTGTTGGAATCCTTTGGTTTCAGCTAGAACTGGGTTAACTGGATTATGCAACTCATTTCTTCAACTTTATTTTCTATTATTGTAAATGGGGTTCCATATGGAACCATTAAACTCTATCGTGGAATCCGTCAAGGGATCCACTATCTCCTTTCTTGTTTATTATCATGGATGAAGGTTTGGGAAGATCTATTTCTGCTTTTAGGGAAGACAACTCTATCAGAGGACTCTGTGGCTCTAATGAAGGGGCCAACCACTCTCACCATCAGTTCGTTGATGATACTATGTTAATGGGATACCCATTAGTGCAACTGCTAGTTTTAAATGATGTCTGGATCAGTTTTTCCAAGCCTTTGGATTAGAAGTTAATGCCCAAAAGTCTCAGGTATTATTTTTTAACCCTCCTAGCATTACTCATCATAATATTATTCACATTCTAGGATTTCCAGAGAGTACCCTCCCATCAAAATTCTTGGGAACCTCTCTAATTAATTGTATTTAAAAAAAAGGTGCATGGACTGAATTATTGGATAAAATTAAGAAACAACTGGGGAATTGGACTCTCAGACCCCTGAACTTGTTGGGGCTGTTGGGACACAGAAATGTCCCTTTTTCATCCACTTTATCTTCCGCTATTCCTCACATTTCATCGTCTCATTAACCTTTTATCATACCATTTCCATACATATATGTGGGTTTCCCCTTATTATTTCCACTTTATTTATTTTTAGTATTATAAGTGAATTTATGATTAAATATTAGAAAATTAACATGTTTTTCACTAATATCTCAAAGTATGGATGAGCTTTGTAATGCGTAGGAATATGTGAAGGATTAATTCAAAGAAAAGAATTCATGTATATCTCCTCCATCATTTCAAGGAGATAGTTATGTAAAGAATATTCTAAGGAGAAGACCATTGAGATTTGGTTGAGAGACATGTGGAGAATTTGTGAAAGATATGTGGAGGATTTGAAGGGATCATATCTTGTAATAGTAGGAAAGTAGTTGAGTGGTTGAGTGAATAGTGGATCTCTCATTATGGGATGGTTATCTTCTTCTCAAAGAAGTTCATGTATAAAAGAGAGTGCTCTCTCTTCATTTGTGAGGGGATATTATCTTAGAATATTTTAGATCTTAGATTATCTTAGAGAATAGTAGATTGTAGAAGTTAGTCTTGACTTTGTAATATGGAGAAGGGAATTCTTAGCTTTTGTTCATAATATTGGTTTGATTCTTTCATGATTTATGATTGATTCTTGTGATGTAATTTAATATTGCTTTATTGTTAATGTGATCTCACATGTGTTGTCTTGTTTCTCTTCATATGTTGTCTTTCTTTTATGCAATTTACTTTCACCCGCGTGTTTCATCTTTCAGCATTAGATTAGCGATTGCTTGTTTCAGTTTAAGGGAGGTTAGATTAGATTAGTTTTACTTTCATGGGGGGTTAGATTAGCTTAATTTCACTTCAGTCTTGCATATACTTTGCAGGTGCTTTATAATACTACGAACCTCAAATTGACAAATTAAATGGCTAGGAAATTACTACAATGGAATTAAAATGACATTAATTCGGTCCAACATTTTGGTGCCGTTGCCGGGAAAGCACAATGGATTAAAGTGAAGATTTCAATTCCTGCAAGTGTGGTAGTGTAGATTTCAATTCCTACAAGTGTGGTAGCGTAGATTTCAATTTCTGTAAGTGTGGTAGTGTAGATTTCGATTCCTGCAAGTGTGGTGGTGTAGATTTCAATTCCTGCAAGTGTGGTACCGTAGATTTCAATTTATACAAGTGTAGTAGTGTACATTTCAATACATTCAAGTGTGGTAGTGTAAATTTCAATTTTTTGCAAGAGTGTTTAATTTCCGCAACTATGAAGAGTTATTTTATTTATTTTTACATAAATGGTTTGTTTTTATTTAAGATTTTCAAATTTCAGTTTTGGGTGCTGTAAGAATCCCTTTTTCAACATGGTTTAATAATGAGTATAAGTCTGGAACTACTCACTCATGCCTTGGAAAATGCTGGTTTTTCCTCTTCCCAGGAAGAAGAGGTCTTGGCAGCAATAAGAGATTTAACTACTACTCTAGAATCAAACAAGGAATCATCATCCGAAAACTCCTGTGCATGTGAAGGAAAACAAGTATTTGAACAGGAGATCAATGAAGATGAACAGAAGATCGAGGAGGACCATGAGGAGTTGTAGCATGATCTGAGGAGTGAAAACTATGCCTACGAAAGCCCTATCGAACAATGGTTTCAAGCGATAATGAGGTTAGAACAATTTAGTTTTTCTTTTTATTTAGTTAGATCATAGCCACAACAATTAAATTCATTCATCTTTGTATATTGCCATTGTTCATTCATGGGATTGAAAGATAATATATTCCTATTACTCTTGCATTTATGGCTACACTGGCTATTTGATTACACGTAACTATTTTCTAATTCACAATTAGCATAGACTAGGTAGGATTTTATTTCTAGTCTTTGCTTTCACCTAGAATAAGTACGCTCTCCTCTGCACTTCGTGCGATCACGAGGATCAGAAAGTAGGATGTTTTCTAAAATTTTCAGGAATGAATAATTAATGTTTTGCAGCATGCTTAATTGATTTCATCTTTATTTTACATTTTATTATCTCCATTTGCTACAACCTTTTTCAATTGTTAAATAAAAATAGTCTTCAATTTTATTTTTAAGCTGAAAAAAATGCTGAAATTATAATGCTGAAAAGCAGCTATAACTCCAAGTTGAAGCAACGCAAATCTATTGCATTTTTTTGACATTTTGGCTTGTTAAAATTCGCTAAAATGGAGTCAGGACAGTCCTATTTTTAGGGACCATGAGGGCTTAGTTTTAAAACCTATTTCTATCCAATGTATCTCTTTAATTCTAGTTTCCAATCCAATTTGAATTCTTCAATTTGGTTCTAAAAAGAAAAGGATATGGTCAAAATACTGACAGGGGGTGGAGTAGGCAGCTCAAGAACATAGTTGGGACAGTCACATTTTGGGAGACCTAATGGATGAATATCAAAAACATGTTTATACTGCATACTCTCCTATCAATATAGTTTAAAACACATTTTTAATCATTTGATTTTGATATCGTATGAAGGATGTATGCCCAAACTACTGACTACCTATCCTAAATCTGCACTCTAAAAAATCTGCTTTCTCATCTATTCATTGGCATATTTGACCCATCAATTATTATTGTATTCAAAAAATATTTCCACTGGAGATACCTAGATGAATTTATTTTCATCTCCAATTGGAATCACATCAATCCATATTTTAACGAAAACGTTATACTCAAAATAGTGACCCTTGGTCTGGGAAAAAACTCACAAACAACATTAAGATGCAGGATATTACTCAGATTATATGATATACCATAGCATAGAATTTTTAAAACCTATTTCTTTTTGAAGTATCCCTATGAATCCATGTTCTTTTGGCTTTGGAATCATTCAAATCAGGCATGAAACAAAGAAGTTATTACCAAAACACTATCAGGTAGTCTACGTCGGCCCAACATGCATCCCAGATAAGAACACCTTGACTCGCATCTCTATTTGTGGGAATATGGAAATTAATTTTGAAAATACAAGACATGGGTTTTGTGACTAACATCCTCCTTTACCTAAAACGCAAGGAAATCACCAAACAAAGCCACTATTTGCGATATACAGTTGGTTCTTCAAGAGGGTATTTTCTAGATTTACTGTGGCAGCCGGTTCCAAGTAGCTGAAACAATAAACTCCATTGCTATGACAATAAAGGATGAACATAGTTCTCTAAAGGCTGAAAAAAGCTCAGAAAAATGGCTGATCTTTCTCTAGAAAAATTGTTTATAACACACAGAGCAAGCTTCCATCTAAAAACTAAAATTCAATGATGAATGTCTCTCTGTATGAATATGTGTTGGATCTATGCATTTAGTTTCCATAGTTGTGTGTGCATTAAGTAATGATTAAAAACGTTCATTGCGATTTTGCAATTGGTTGACTCTTTTTGTGCACAGGATGGTAAAAGGAAAAATAAAATCTCTGCGATGCGGCTTTATTCACTACCAATGATTTTATTTCCCATCAACTCAAAATATGTATAT
>LPNX010082839.1:161322-179470 GCA_001517045.1 Pseudotsuga menziesii
TCTTTTTGCTTATGAGGTTTGACAGTGCAACATATGAATTTATAGTAAAGGTCTAAGAAACGCATCCACGATTATCTCTAGAGGCTCGAGATAATCATCTATTATGGAGTGGAGCAGTCGTTCGCCAACATCAGGAGAAGATTGATACTTATGTGGCAGGTATGCATGCATTTTATGTTAACGACGATTTATGCAGGATCTAATGGGTGTTGCAGCTCATTGATGCAGCCTGATATTTAATTTAAAAATTCATAAAAGTGAAAAATAAACTAATTTTCTCACAGCGTAGCGAGTTTCTTATGTGTCACAGCCAGTTGTTGCAGTAATTGTCGTAGCTGGTTGTTGCAGCTTCTATTGTAGCTGGTCGTTGTAGCCACTATCACAGCTGGCTGTTGCATCTCGTTGTCACTTCTATTAAAATTTTTAAATTCTAAATGTTGAATGTCCAGGAACGCAGATAAGATAAATTCAATTTTAAGTGTTTTTGCCATTATTTTTATTTTATTTTATTTTGGTGTGTTGTAAAAATAAAACAAAAACAAGAAAAATATATACAATTATAAAAATTATTTCTTTTGTTTTACATTTTGCAAATATATATATATATATATCACAAAAAAAATAAAAAATAAAAAATTAAAACAACCAAAACAAAAATAAAGTTGCAAATGGATGTTTCCATTTTTCCTGAAATTGCTTTCATGATTAACGCTGAATTGTTTTTCTTAAAGTCACTTTGACAATAATTGCAGATGAAACCAGCACGGGAAACAAGTAATTTTCTTTGCAGCTTATGTACTTCTTTCTGCATGATATGTTTTCTTTTATGAACTTTTCACAATTTTTATGCTAGGTTGCATGAGGATATGCAAGCAGATCAGTTGGGGAGGGAGAAATATATTCAATACATATTCACTAATAAGTTTTCATGCAGGATTTTGTACTAAAGTTGTTTTTTTCAGGTTTTAGAGACAACCGCACTTTGCTACTAAAGTGATTTTTCAAAGAAACACAAAATTTTTGAGAAACATGCTTTGACAGACATCTTGAAGGAGCTGTTACTCATGATGTTTTCTCATAAACATCATAACGTTGGTTGTTACATAGAAACCATCCATAAACTTGTGTCATGATTGTTTTTCCATATTTTTCCTTCAAAGCACCTTCATCATCCATGTCTTGAAGTCCACTTTCTATCACTTTATCTGTCATGACTTCACACATACATATCTTTCTGAGTTGCATACATCCCTTTATCTTTTTTAGTTCATTTTTCCATTCCAGTTTGTCTTCTGAATAAAACCAGCTCCCTTTCCATGACTACATAGCCTTGCCATATCCATTGTTTGACTCTGAGATCTTTTCACTGATAGTCCTACCAATATTTTTATACCAACTTGCATTTACTGATGTGGGATTCCTTAAGGTCCACCTTTCAACAAGTATTGCCATATCAACCTCATCACCTTATCTGGGATATAGACTATAGTTCATTATTGAGTACCTGGAGGCTTACATGCCTTAATGAGAAGTTATCTTGCTGACAATCATGGGAATTCATCAATGTACCTTGATCGTCAGATCTTGCAAGTGGCTCGACGTCAGCACATCTATTCACACTTTGCAAGATGTACTTAGGTACCTTGGCACTCATTGCCATCACTGGTGAGTTTCCTCACATTGGTTAACAACATTCATCAATGGCCGGTAATCCAATGATTTCTCTTCATGCTTGAACTCGACACATTTATTTGCATGAATAGAATTGTACCACTGGGTTTTGTAGCGGGTGAAGACTATACATTATTTTTCATGACTCCATCAGGAATTGCAAAACCATGACTTCAGATCTATGAGTGTACCACATTTCCACTTTCTACCTTCCACATTTTCCATTATTTATCAGCAGCAGTTCATGACTCCATCAGCAGTTGCAGAAACATGAATTCAGATCTATGAGTGTACCACAGTTCCACTTTGTGTCTTCCACATTTTCCATTATTTTTCAGCAGCAGTTCAGACTCCTCCACTTCACATTATAGGAGTTCCAACAGTTACAGCTGCAACATCATTTACAGTTACATTTTTATCTAGCAACTGTGACATTCTCCATTATTCAGTAGCAGCAGTTCTGATTCCTTTATTTCCCATGACCTAGTAGTTACAACCGCTGTAGTAGTGACACAGTCAACAATCTAGCACCATCAGCTACATTTGTATTGCATTTTTCATCTACTTTTTGGGTAAGTGGGGGTATGTTGTTTTCTAAACTTTAATCATGCAATTCCTTACATACTAGAAATGAATAATTTGGAAAATTCCCTCACCATGCTCCATTTCATTCACAACCCATTCTAGGTTGCATGAGGACATGCAACCACATCAGTTGGGGAGGGGGAACTATATTCAATACATACTCACTACTATCATTCCATTCTTTTCACCACCATCACCCATTTTTCATCTCATTTACCATTCACGAGCATTTCTTTTCCAACAAATCCTCTATTGCACTTTGCTTCATACACATTCATATACATATTGGCATGATTCATAAAGAAAATGATTTCTTATGCACAATGATGCTTTCTATGCACATTAATAGCTTATCATTTTCAGTGAGTGTATGGTTAAATTATTATTTAGCTAGAAAACAGATGACGAAATGAATGTCATTAACACAAGAACCAACATTCTTTACATTCATGGTTGTCACACAAGAACCAACCGTAAGGAAAATGTCAGTTGTTACTCATGCATTTCACATCATGAAATGAATGTTGTTAACACAAGAACCAACATTATTTATACTCATGGTTGTCACACAAGAACCAACCATAAGGAAAATGTCAGTTGTTACTCATGCATTTCACATCATGAAATGAATGTTGTTAACATAAGAACCAACATTTTTTATATTCATGGTTGTCACACAAGAACCAACCATAAGGAAATGCCAGTTGTTACTCATGTATTTCACACCCCAGAAATATTCATTGTTAGAAAGACATCATTAATAAAATCCAAAGTTTAGATTCCAAAAGTTCTTGAGAAGAGCCATACATGGTTGCATGAGGACATGCAACAAGTTCAGTTGGGGAGTATGTTGGGAAGCAGAAATGTCCCTTTTTCATCCACTTTATCTTCCGCTATTCCTAACATTTCATCGTTCCATTAACCTTTTATCATACCATTTCCATACATATATGTGGGTTTCACCTTATTATTTCCACTTTATTTATTTTTAGTATTATAAGTGAATTTATGATTAAACATTAGAAAATTAACATGTTTTTCACTAATATCTCAAAGTATGGATGAGCTTTGTAATGTGTAGGAATATGTGAAAGATTAATTCAAAGAAAAGAATTCACGTATATCTCCTCTGTCATTTCAAGGAGATAGTTATGCAAAGAATATTCTAAGGAGAAGATCATGGAGATTTGGTTGAGAGACATGTGGAGAATTTGTGAAAGATATGTGGAGGATTTGAAGGGATCATATCTTGTAATAATATGAAAGTAGTTGAGTGGTTGAGTGAATAGTGGATATCTCATTATGAGATGGTTATCTTCTTCTCAAAGAAGTTCATGTATAAAAGAGAGTGCTCTCTCTTCATTTGTGAGGGGATATTATCTTAGAATATTTTAGATCTTAGAGAATAGTAGATTGTAGAAGTTAGTCTTGAATTTGTAATATGGAGAAGGGAATTCTTAGCTTTTCTTCATAATCTTGATTTGACACTTTCATGATTTATGATTGATTCTTGTGATGTAATTTAAGATTGCTTTATTATTAATGTGAGCTCACATGTGTTGTCTTGTTGCTCTTCATATGTTGTCTTTCTTTTATGCAATTTAATTTCAATAGTGTGTTTCATCTTTCAGCATTAGATTAGAGATTGCGTGTTTCATTTTAAGGGAGGTTAGATTATATTAGTCTTAGTTTCACGAGGGGTTAGATTAGCTTAATTTCACTTTACTATTGCATATACTTTGTAGGTGCTTCGTAAGACTACAAACCTCATATTGATAAATTAAATGGCTGGGAAATTACTACAACGTAATTAAAATGACATTAATTCGTCCCAACAGGGGCGTATGGTTCTGGTAAGTTTTGTTCTTCAAGCTATGCCAATGTATCTATTTTCTACGATGATAGCCCCTCAATATGTCCTTTGAGACCTATGGAATATTCAAAGGAAATTCCTATGGAGTGTCTCTCAAGACTCTCACAAATGGGCTCTATTTAAATGGGAAACTATTTGTAAACCTAAATCATAGGGTGGGTTAGGCCTTCATGACCCTAAAAAAGCGAGCTTAATCATGGGAGCTAACATATGGTGGAGATGGCTAACTCATTCCCAGGAGCCATGGGACAAATTATGGATTGATAAATATGCTCTAGATTGGGACATCATGGAATTAATTAGGTTTTCAGAGGAGAAATTAGGTTCTCATATTTGGAAAACAGCTTGGGTTGGTCGCAATTTGGTTCAGCAACATTGTTTTTTTGAAATTCGTAATGGTAAAACTTCCTGGATTTGGGAAGACGCTTGGCATCAAATTCCTCCATTGGAAAGGTTGGGACTTCGTCCTAGGCTTCAATCCAAATGTAGTAATAGAGTAATATTTAAGGTGGCAGACCTATGAGGGGATCAAGATCCTGGTTCTTCTTTCCATTCTTGGGTGCCTCAGTCATGGTTGGAAAGGTTAGGTCTGCTGACAGAAGCTACTCAGATCGAGGAGGAACTCCATATGAGATGTATTAGAAGGCAAGAAGGAAATGATAAAATTTGATGGGGTTATAGTCCGAAAGGGTTTTTTTCCCTGAAAGAAGCCTACAATCTTATAATATGTAATAATATGAACCAAAATGGTAAAATTTGGAGTAATCTCTAGGGTAGGAAGCTCTGGCCTAAAATTATTATTTTATGTTGGCTAGTAATTCATAATAGAATCTTAATAGGTGAAAATTTACAAAGCTGTGGAATGTTTGGCCCTTACTAGTGTCCAGTATGCGAGAAGAAAAGAGAAATGTCGTCGCATATTCTAGACTCATGTAAGTTTCTGTCTGAACTCTGGGATCAAGGAGAAGTTATTTTCATCGTTCTGTGAGGATATGCCAAAACCTGGTAGGTACTCTGATTCACTGGCCCAAAAAAACTTTCCTTAATAACATCTTGAATCGTGTCTGGGAAATATTCCCAATTTATTGATTTGGTTGATATGGAATGAGAGAAATTCCAGAATTTTTCGCGCCAAGGCTTCATAACCATCCAGCGTTTGGGACCATATGGAATCCAAAATATAGGAGACCATTATTATAGGAAGATGGGAAGAGAAGGATAAGGATATATTTGGTAATTAAGGGATTATTCTGGCTAACTAGGGTTTGAAGAACCTTGGGAATGTTTTATTGGCAAACCCAAAGTGACTACCGATTATTAAGAGTCTGGACCATTGGAATCCACCGCCATTGGGTTTATTGAAGATAAATTTCAATGAAGCTTCTAAGAGTAACCCTGGTAAGGATGGATATTGGTTTATTGTTCATGACTTGAGCAATTAAATGGCCGGTTTTGGCTATGGCTTCCTGGTAAATGACATGAATAACGCTGCGGAGATTAAGGGACTATTGGAGGGGATTGTATGGGTTACCTCGAATTGTAGAAGGATGATTATTGTGGAAGGTGACTCTCAGATGATCATTATCCTGGCTACCAAACTGCAAAGTGGTACTCAAAGTGCCAAGGTGTCGTCATCTTGGAACTGCTCATTAATGGAACCACCTTTCGTTTGATGTGTGTTAATGGTAAGATCATTCCACAATCTATGGATGGGATTTCTATGATCATTTCATGGAATGTGATCATCATGACGAGGCTCAGGTTTTGGCTATATAATAGGATGCAGGGTGGTGAGATAAACAACAGAGGGACGTTATGTGTCTTATCTCTTGTTTTATGTATTATTTCTCTGAGAGTGAAGGAGGGTATCCTCTTGTTAACTATGGTGGGGGACAAAAACAAAGGCAAGTGGCCGATTGTTCAACCAGATCTCCATGAACCAGCTTCATATGCTCAACATAAAGCATTGTGGAAATCCTCACTTGTTCTAACTGGAATTACCACAAGATAATCAGAATCATATTGTGGCCACTAAGAAAATTTTATGGGAAGAACTTGATAACCAGAAATTGAAAGAGGAATGCAAAAAGGTAGAAGAGTGGATTTTGGACCATAGTCACATTGTGGACCAAGTGAGCTTATACGAAAAAATGGTAACTTTGTTTTGGGTTATGAAAAATATGGTTGGCCGGGCTTCCTGGGACCATCACTCTTAAGACTCAAGTTGTTCAGAACCAGACCCATGGAATTATTGGGCATCAGATTCGGTCTAGTGGGTCAAGGCTAAAGTGGATTTTTTGATTTCTTGTTTGGGTTTTTAATTTCCATCTTCTACTATGCCTGAAACCACAAAGTTTGATTTATCGGGTACTGAACATGGTGGCAGTCAGGACATATCCTATATCCTATATCTTATTATAAGAAGGTTGGCGTGGAGTGTGGTTTGCCCTATGAACTTTGTTTACATATGCTCTTATTAATATTGATGGGATTTCTGGTTTTACGAATCTATTTAAATTTCTTTGATGTTTTTGCGATTTACTAGATAGGGAGTGATATGATTTTGAAGCTGTTATTTTTTATATTTTCTCGTTCTCTATACCCATACGTGTTATTTAATTAGCATCATGTGAATTATATGAAGCAGCGATGGTTGTAGAAGTCTGGTATGTTGCTAGTATCATGGCCCTGCAGACTTTTAAAGTTGGATGGGGTTTTTTGTGTCTAGACAACAAGGCTGATGGAATGGAGTTTTTACTAGCTCATGTATCAAAAATTATGGGCTTATGGAGTTTAATTCTATGGGATTTATATGTCTGTAATGATGGGGTGGTGGACTAGTTGTTTAAATCTCCATGTAGTAGTAATTATGGGTTTATGGTATGTGAGTCTATGGGTTTGGGCAGTTTTGTTGATATCTATTATGGATTATGTAATTCGAGGGGTATCCGTATATTTTTTTAGCAACAATATCTATGTGTTGTATAGGTGTTAAAGTGTGGGTTAGATAATTAGTGTGTTTCGATGACCATGTAACCTATTTTGTAAGCACCTTCTATTTTAATATAATGTGAATACTAGACTTACAAAAAAAACCAAACTTTGATTTCTTTTATGATTGTTTACCAATATGGGAAGAAAACATTAATGTTTCATCCACACCCATGACTGCACCCACATTATCAAATTCACCACAATAATTCAGTTCTAAAAATATTGTAACATGATGTTTGTAAGAAATAAATTCATATCCATCGTCAATAACCTGTATACCAACAAACTATATTTGTTACTTGTCATAAACATATTAATCACTGCAACAATAACAATGCAATAATCAATCATATGTATACACGAAAATATTAGCCACCCAATGAAATGAAACACCTCACTTTTCCAGTTACATAGATTCTGAACGATTGTAGGTGGCCATGTGAAAATCAACAAGTTGGATATGGTGTTAAGTCGAATTTATAGAAGGTATGCTTCTTAGAAGTCTGTAGAAAAATAAACAAATCTTATATTCCTTGAAAAAAATAAATTGGTTGTTTCAACTGGTGATGAATATGAAGACGAGCATGATTCGATCACCTCTAATGGAATATAATACCAATAAAATCCAATGACTAAGACCAAATTTTCTTAATATAGAGAATGGAGCGAGAATACCTTATTATACTCCAAGTAAAATAGATAATGAATCTTGTTCTTTTGGGTGTGCATAACTAATCAAGTTTTGTTAACAACCTACAATATTGAATTTTCCCAAATACTTCAATTAACTCATAAAAATTACACAGTAAGACCATAAGAAACAAAAATTAACCTCGTAATGCTTAAACGAAGCTACAGGAAATTTGAGACAAAAATAGATGGAAATAACTAGTAAAAAGGAAAATTAAAATGACAAAACTCTTCATCTTATTATCCTACGAGAGGTGGGAATTAAAATATTATTACATCAAGAATAATTTGAAATCCTATGGAGGAATTTGAATTCTACTCATTAGACAGGCTTATTATGCATTAAAATCTATCCCTAGACAACCAATAGTGACAAAGTGTAACCCAAACTAGTTAACTGAAGATTCTAAGTGTATCATGGAGACATAAAAGAGTGAAATTAGGAATATGGGAGAGCATGATATGTCTAATAGTTGTCAAATGGGCCTACCACAACTTCTCTCAAGGAATATAGGGAGATGAGTCAGTTAACTAGGTGCAACTAGCACACAAGGCGCTTTAAATCTAGTAACTAACTTAATTAAATCCTAAATACATGCATGAGGCCAAATTACATCCTAATCAGTATGGATAAGGTGCATGAGTGGATACGTTATGCCAATGATTCACAAAAAAAATCATTTGGGGGTCAATAACATGGGCTAGGTGCTAGGAGACTCAAATATTAATGCATGGCCTTGCACGACTAATACATGGCTAATGTATCGATGGATTAAGTGCTCCAACACCCCTCCCTTAATCCTAAATTGTGAAAAACAAACCAAAATAAGATCAAACAACAAAGTCTTAGTCACCCTTTTCACTGTTTTTTTTGGTCCAATATAAGTGAGGTAAGGAAGAAAACCACATGGGAAAAAAATTCCCTTCAAAACATGGACATTGGACATAATTGTAAAGCTCTTCACTTTGAATTTTTTTTTTTACTTGAATGAGATGAAAGTGTTGCTTCATGGTGAAAAATTTTGTGAAGATGTTGTAGATGCCTTGATCACGTACTAGTTTTCCAATGTAGTGTAGGAAAGAAACATGTAGAGATGCCCCTTGAAACTCATCATATGGTGATGGAGGAGCATCATATGAATTCATATTTTATGTAACAACATATTCTATAAGGTATGAATACCAAATCATATATTGAAAAGATATCTTTGTTATAATCTATTAACCATAAAACATTAATGAACCGACATGCTCTATTTCTGGTGTTGCTACATAATGATGATTCAAACCATGGAATTAATATACAAAATAATGTAAGAACTTCCTAAGTATGCACTAGATCTTATCAGGATCTAAAATATCATAATAGTATTCATATGGAGCTACAACAAACCAAGGTATAGTGGCTCCAAAACCTAGTTGGTCACACTAGGAAAACTAGGTGCGACTTGAACACATTGACAATTGACCAAATATGGAGAGTATAAAGATCTCAAAATTGAACCAATGGTGTTTATATCAATTTTAAGTCAATATGACAACATAAAAAAAATCAATAATGGAACATTATCCAATGAAGGAAGAAAAGACTTAATAAGAGCATTAGCTAGTGACTCGATATCATAAACCAAAATATTATGAGGTTTACCAACTAAAGAACTTGGGAGTTGTAGGGTCTTTCGTGCATCGAGTGGCTGGAAAAATGGTGTCATAGCCTAGATATTAATATGTAGTTCATCTTCTAAATTATAAAAAATAAGAATATGAATAAAAACCATAGGATTGAGAAAAGAATTTAATTTTCACACTCAAAGAAAAACATTATTCACCTTTGGAATGTGCATTGTGACAGTGCTCATGGGAATCAACATGTGTTTATGGATATTTATTTCTTCTAAAATCAGGAACATCAATGTTATGTCTCTCAATAAACTGATTCATGATGTGTATATTCTCCTCAAAAAAATAATTTTCAGAGTGAAATCCTTTTATGCAATAGAAACACTTTGATATCCCTTTCTTATTTCTCTTCAACTTAAAATTTGAACCTTCATCTTCATCATCTTACTTTGGGTTCTTCTCCTTCATTTTTTGATTCCCCTTGGTCTCGGTATTTCCTTTTATTTCTTGGAATTACCGATAGCAAGTGCTTGGTATTTTGAATATTTGATGGTTCCCATTTGGACTATCTTGTCTTTCTCATGGGTGAGAGATTTTAGGAACTCTACCAAAGTAGGAATTAACCAATTTTGAATTATAGATTTGGTAGCATGAAAATGTGAAACAAATACTGAGAATTTAGGCCCTAAATTTGAAAGAATTGAAAGGACCAACTATTCCTCCTTCTCAATTCCCCATTCCTTAAGCTAAAGAACAAGTGACTTGAAATTCATAAAAAACTAAAGAATAGAATCAAAGCTACATGAGATTAACACAATAAATTCATTCTTAAGATGATTTCCTCTCATCTCATCATTTTTCCCAAATAGAGATTTGAATTTTCTCCAAACTTGGTTTGGAGCAGTCAAACCATCGAGGTTGAATAATGATTATATTTTTAATGGTCATATAAGATCTAAAAAAACTTATCATCATAACATCATAACCATAATCAAAGGAACATTGAAATAAAGACAAATTCAGCAACACAAAAGAACACAAAGATTTTCCTCGGGGAAACCACAAGGGATAAAACCTCGCAAAACTTCCTCAGTATAGAATTCGACCAAGATAGTGTAAAACCCAAGCAACAAGAATAGTTGCTCATCTTCCATAGTAGAATATTTCTCTCTCTCTTTCTCTAGTGCAATAATTGAGTGTAAGATTTATCAGAATGAGAGAGGCTCCTCACCTATTTATATTCATTAGGTGAGTGCCTAAAATAACTAACCAGGTCAGTCAGGCTCCCTAATTAGGGCCAACCTACCTTGGGAGACTCAAAATACATTTTATATATTACTTTTGTGGGTACCATTTCCCCAACTTACAAAAGAGGGTTTACGTCATAACTTTTACATGACCAATTACATCAAGGACATCTCCAAATAGAGGATTAAAATCTCTGAAGGAGAATACAACAAAAGTAAAATAGAATATCTTCCAAAGTTGCAATACTTTAACACTCCATATTAACTAGGAAGGTAGTCTACATCAAAAATAACCATCATCACAACTGTACAACTGATTGGTGAAACTCTATATGTCATAGGAAGTTTTGGAACATCATCATACATATCCATCATCAATCTCAGCTGGCTCATCTTTTGTAGTCTCAATATGTAAATAATTAATCATCTTCTGTACATGCTGAATCATATTCTATTAGTATATAAATATTGAATCATCTTCTAGATCATATTCTATAGTATAAGTATGTGAAGGTTGAATCATCTTCTAGATCATCTTCTGTAGTATCAGTATGTGAATACTAAATCATCCTCTATCATGTTAGTATATGAATATTGAATCATCTTTTGAATACTGAACCTTATTCTGTAACATTAGTATGTGAATACTAAATCATCTTCTACCACATCAGTATGTGAATACTGAATCATCTTCCGAACCTTCTTCTGTAACATTAGTATGTGAATACCAAATATTCTTCTTCTGCATCAGTATGTGAATATTGAATCTACTTCTTCCACATCAGTATGCAAATACTGAATATTCATCTTCAACATCAGTATGTGAATACAGAAACATCATCTGCAACATCAGTATGTAAATACTAAAACATCAACATCTGCATCATCAGTATGTAAATATTGAAACATCAACATCTACATCATCAGTATGTAAATACTAAAATATCATCATCTGCATTGTTAGTGTGTGAATACTGAAATGACAACAACAGCATTAACATGTTAGTGATAAAGAAACATAATCAATAAATGTTATATCATCATCTGCATTATCAGCATAGATATGTTGGAACATCATCATCATCAACATAAAAATGTTGAGACAACATCATCATCATCAACACAAAGTGTTGTGACTTCAACAATATTAAAATTATCAACACAGGGTGCTGGGACCACAACCATATCAACATCATCAACACATGGTGTTGCGACCATAACCACATCATCAACACATACATCAATATAGAAATAATGAAATTACCTCATCATTATTAATATAGAAATATTGAAACTATGTTATCAACATCAGTATAGAAATTATGAAACTATCTTATCAACATCAGTATAGAAATACTAAACCTGCCACATCAACATCAGTATGAAAATACCGAGTTTGTCATATCAGTATGGGAATACTGAAACTCTCTCAACAATAATCTAAACAACATCAGTATGAACATACTAATCATGCTACATCAATATAGGAATACTGAAACTATCTTTGCAATCATCTCAACAACAATAATCATCAATGTAACAACACAGAATCTATCTCGACAATCAAAAATCACCAATCACCAATCACCAACCATCAGTGTAACAACACTGAAACAATCTAAACAATCAATCATCAGTATAGTAATACTGAAGCACACATCTCAGCAATCATCAATATGATAATACCAAAACTATCAACTCATCAATCATCTATATAAAAATATTGAAGCAAACATCTCAACAGTCATCAATATAATAATATTGAAGTCAAAATCTCAGCAATCATTAGTATAACAACACTGCAGAACACATCTCAACATTCATCATTATAACAATACTGAAGCAAAAATATCAGCAATCATCAGTATAACAATATTGAAGCAAACATCTCAACTATCATTAGTATAACAATACTGAACCAAAGATCTCAACAATCATCAGTATAACAATACTAAACAATCAATAGTATAGAAATACCATAACAACCATATTTCCCTCTAACTATCTTAGATAAGCATCACGGTGAGTTCCCTAGTAGATGCATTCGGGCATTTTTTCTAACTTACTAACCCTTTCGAGCCAATAAGACTAGTTAAATAGATGGATCTTCCTAGGGACCAACACTCCTTGTTTTAGCTTACACACCCACTTGGGTTAAACTAATATAGCCAGACATACTAATTCCCCCTAGGATCAATAGGCCTCATCTGACTAGCCCTTTTGGGTCAACTGTCAAAGCCAGACTTACCCTACTCTAGACTGAGCTACTCACCACTACATCCTTCTTCCATCTATTGTCACTCCATCTTTCAAGAGAGTTCCTTTCGGACTACACCAAGCGTGTCTCAAAATTATTCAAACTTTACAGAATCCAGAGGCTTATTGAACACATCTGCCACTTATTCCTTTATGGGAACATACTTGAGCTTTACAACTCCTTTCTCCAACTTGTTCTTTAACATTCTCTTTGTGTACATTCGCAACTGTATCGTACATTTACAACTTGCATCATTCTTCTTTTGTGGGTGATTTCATACAACCATTCCAACAAGTCAAATACAATTGTATGATTAGAAACGTTTCGTAACATATTCATAATGACATACATAAAAATATATGTCATATAATGATGCAACTATTTCCTCTAATGCAACAAAGATCTATATATGGTAACTTTCTATCTGTCTTCCATCTTGCCAAGACATTATTTCATAAGTAGGAATGGAACTTTGTACAATAACATAAGCCACTTACCCATCACCTGCATATTAGTAGTATACTACAAATATTCTAATATGTGTAATACATTTCCTGAATCTAGAAACATATCTATGTACACATCTTGAACAACTAGATATATATGAAATGGCAATATAAATACTTATCTTTGTTTGTTTGTTAGAAATCATCTTGATATTTGTCTTCTTAAATTATTGGAGTCACTACCAAATGTGTTCAACTTCAACGTCTGATTCTGAGGACCTGTTCCTATCTTTCTCATGATAAAAAATACTAGGAAATTTTTCTTACACCATAGATTAGATAGGACTATGTATGTGTGTCCTACCAGTGCATCCCTTCTTATCCAATGATGAAGTGGATACAAGTATAATATTCATCGTCATCAATATAATTATTTTGAATCATATTCCTCATTACTTGAGGAATCTTTACTTTCTTTCTTCTCATCTTCAATATATTCATCCTTGGTTGTATTTGGAGAAACACTTTGCTTTATGTAATATGTTTGAGTATGTAGTACTACAAACGCAATCAAAGTCATCATACCTTTGAAGTACCCTTTAGGTACCACACCATTTTCTCTGCATATTTTACTTGGACAAGTAAAATGTCTTATGGATTTCATCATACCTCTAATCTCAGTAATCATGTCAAGATTCTTGAACCTTGAGATCTACCGTATTCACTCCCTCTGAGGTGAAGCACCATCCTCCCTCCACATATGTATTAGGACATTGGGGTCACAGGTATACTCCTCTTCTATTAGTATTCTTTGTATCCATCTATGTCACTTGTTGAGGTCACCATATATCAGGATCCTTCATCTCAAACTTTCATTCAAGTTTTCTCTTTTCATTTATAGGATTCTACCTTCAACCTTGTAATTAAGGTTGGGATCTCCATCCTCAAGTTTCCCATGTGACTGTATGTGTTATTCCATGGGTGCCTATTGATCTTGTACAAATCCTTCTTTTCATAGGTGGTCCTTTATAGAGTGTCTCAAACCATGTAGGTTGTTTGATTTGTTCTTCTACTTTGATTACACCAATTTTCTAGTGTAATATCAACTACTGAAGAGGTATTTCTAGTTCCTAGAGCAGTTTATTTCCATCATCGACTCTCTCTGTTGATAAAAACCATGAACCTTACTTCATATATTTTGATACTTTGATCGAGAGTATGCTCGATATTTTAGATCTACTTGGTAGACTTCAATAAACTTCCCTTCATGTCTTGAGCTCATAGCCAAACATCATTCTGTATGATCGGATGGTACTTCTAGAACATATCATCCTTCCATTCTTCCTTCTTAGGACATTCTTTCATAAAGTGTCCTTTCTCATCACAACTGATTTATTGAGTTGTGAAATGTCCTATTCTTGGAGGGAATGTTCTTCCTTCTTTCTCTTTCTCTTCTTCGCCTGAGTTGTTAGGGCTTGATTTTCATCTATTCTTCAACCAATTGTGCATTTATCCATATGTGATATTCCTACTAGAACACCTCTCTTGACTGAATTTGGAAGACCGTTCAAAGTTGTAATGTATGCTTCTCCTTATTTGACATTGTCTTCAACAGCTTCTAATTTCTCCTTGAGATGAGATCTTCTTGTGAAGTAATCATTGAATATTTTCTGACATTGCACCTTGACATTCTTTAGTTTCATTCTCAAGGTCGTATTCATACATGTTGTCCATTGCATCGAACATATCCTTTGGATTATTCAAGGATGATACATGTGAGATCCAATTAACACAGAAATACTCATATTTGTTTTGACTAGGTCCATTTTCTTTGCTTTGACTTCATCTCTGTCTAGATCTGCAGCTTCTTCTTTGACATAGTTCTTCAAGGCATGCTTCTTCAAGTATGATAAGCACTCTGAAATTCCATGCTTAGAATTTCTCGACTCTTTCAATCTTGTCCTCAAACTTGGTATTGTTTGTCATTATGATAAAAATGAGAGCCTCAAATGAAAATAGAGAGGATGGAACTTTCCAATGAGAATGCTTCAACTTGATTCTTGCTTCAAGGATTTTTTGAAAAAATACTTCTCTTGGACCTAGGGTTTGATAGAGAAACCATAATTTTTCAACTTAGGTATCTTTCATATCTGATTGGATAGAAATATGCACATCCTCAAGGAAAGTTGAGCAACATACTTATTTTCTGAAAACTATGGACATAACTGCAAAATATTTGATGCCCTAGTTTTCTCTGGCAGTAATGTTAGCACAAAAAATAAAAGTCCACAAAAGGAGAAATTTATTACATAGAGAGATGCACCCTCATAGGGAGAATTTGATGGTCATCCTTCTTCAACTCATTGGTGGAGGGAAGTACCCAGAATAGGAAGCCCTAAATTTTCTCTAGTTTCTTCTACAGAAATGACTGATCTTGTTTCTACTATATATATGAATGTTAGGATCCTCAAGGTCTGAAAATTTTTCCTAAGGTATCTTGTTCTGTCTTCTTTTCAACCCCACATTTTAGAATAGAATTGGATTCACCATGTCAGACTTATGTGAAGTTTCCCAAGGTGACCGATTTCAGGATTGTTCAACATAGAGAACTTGTACAGAATTCCATGTGTCACGGTTTCATCTTCGGGGTATGAAAATTTTACCATAGAAACTACAGCCTATTCCTTGTCTGAAACATCTTTAGAAATTTCATTTTTAACTCCTTATCCCAATATATTGTGATTATCTATAGGTCACCATTTTAACGATGGATTCTTGGATAGCCTGGAATCCTGAGGATTGAAGATTGCATTTGATGTTTATATAGAGGATTGAAGATTGCATTTGTTGTTTATATATTTATTTGTTGCAGTAAATTTTGGATATAAATATATAATTGTTGAACATCAAAATAGCACATTCATGTGTTTTTGTTAATAAAATTGCTTTTATCGTATGCTATTATTATATCACCAATTTAAAATGTTCCCAATCTTTCTACCTTCTCCCAAGCTCCGATCATTATATCTAAGGACTATTTCAATCCTTATTGTTTCTCAGTCCTAGATTAGTTTCCCAATTTATAAACCTACAATTTCTTAATACTTTGTAGCTCAACATTATTTGGATTTGATTAGGTTTTATCCAATGTATCTAAAATTATTCTTTTGTATTTCTACCTAGATCTCTCTATGATCTATTTTCATTTTATAAAAAAAATCCATGAAAATATGTTTCAGAATGTTAAATTATGTTTAAGAATATGAATATTGATGTGTATTAAATGGAGCATATAAGTCATATGTATAGCCTGATGTGCATGACAGATAAGATCTAGGTCATTCTTTTGAAAAAATTCAGACAGTTTGTTGGGACCAAAATTTTCAGACACCCCTCGATCATTCATCCCCCATCCTTGAACACATTTTCTTAGATATGAATAAATAATATTAAATAAAATGAAAGGTGTTAAACAAATTTTAATGAGTGAATTACTGATTTAAAATAATGACTCTCTGTTGGCAAGGGGATCAAGTGCACAAGGTGTGACAAAGAAGATATTGACAAGTGGCAAATTCAAACTGCGTAGGAGAAAGATAGTGACAAGTGTGGTCAGCTTGGTTGGACTAGTAGAAGTTTTTGTCCAAGTTAGTTAGAGAGTTGTCCCATGTGGACCTTTTCGTAACAACATAATCCTATAAATAGAATTATAAGTAGGATATAGGAATTATATTATCTTTTCGGGGATCTTGATATGATCTTATCTTTGATAGAAAATGTGTTTTGGTTCGAGGCTTTTGACCTAGGAATGTTTTGTGATATTTGAAGCTAATATAAGATGAAAGTTGACGATAGAATTCCTGTATTTTTTATGTTGAATATGCAATAATGCAATATATTATTTCAAATGATGTGAAGTCTTATGGTGCTTACTGGGTTAATACATGTTGATGTCTTTGTTAAGTTTCTCTGAATTGTGTTGTTTAGATGTTTAATTCTAGTGATGATAAGTAAATGTTGTAATTGATGCATTTAAACCCTAGATATTTGAATCAACCTATGATAGAAGAAGAACCATGAATAATTCCTCTTCCATATGTGGAAAAATGGTTCCTGTAACCCTCCCTTAATCATATCCAGTGAGGCTACATATGCTTCATAGGTGTTGTTGGATAGAGTAGAACCTATCAGGTCCGGTGTTTAGGAAGATTGCATTAAAGGGTGTCGACATATATGTAGGTGAACCCCTTTTGAATGATTTATTGTTAAAAAATGGTTCCATTGATGTGACCATAGTGTAAGGAAGAATGGGACGTCTTATGGAATCTGACGAAACCAGAGATCTAGGACTGGGTCGATCAGAAGGCTCGAGAATTCACAACGGAAGAAAACCAGAGCTACATATTATCAACAGAAGAGTGGTTGGGAGAATACATTTACTCTTATATTGAAGAAGTTTTCTTTGTTGAGTTTCCAATTATTCTATATGAGTGGTTGGTGCAACTTAATTTCCAAAAGAGGAAATTCCAAGGAGGAAAACACGATCAGTGGACCCCTAAATTGATCCAGCAGTTGTGAAGGGTTAAACAACAAGGCTTCAAGAGATTCTAAGGTGTGGACAAACAACATTTTGGAAGGATATATTACTGAGTTTGTTGTCAAGATAGTCAAGTCATACAATTATGTTGAGAGGGAATTATTTAAGGGACTGTTGTAATCTCACATATCACATAAGGTTGCCAATACTACACACTAAAACATATAT
>LPNX010082839.1:179763-293270 GCA_001517045.1 Pseudotsuga menziesii
TCATCTGGCTCAACAGCCTAATATATATGATTACAGAACGGTTACAAAATAACTACCTGTCGGTTCGGTGAACTGACAGGACATTAGGTGGCTAACCTAATCTCTATTTTAGTCGGCCGACCGACTTAGTCGGCTGATCGACTAAGTCGACCCATCGAATTAGTTGACTGATCGACTAAGTCAGCTATCCTTCAAGTTGACTTATCGACTTCTCCTTCTACAGGGACTAAGAGGGATATTTATATTGTCTTTACAACTATGGATTAAGATGCTCATCTATAAAAAAGGATTACTAAAGATGAAATTTGAAGAGTAAAATTTCTGGTGTGTGAATGTTGTGGGTAGCACAAAGACAAGGGTTGAATGGAATGATATAGGGTATATGGATGGAAGTTACAATGATATTGTGAGAGAATTTGAGGAAGAATGTGGTCTCCTATGAAGTGGGGTGAGGTTCTATCAAGAGAAGAGGCGGAGGACTGAAGAGATTCATGGTGCAAGCTGAAAAAGAAATTACGAAAGGATACCACATTGGAATAAGAAACCCTACAGTGACAAAGGAAATGACTAGGCTACACTTGATCCTAAGGAAGGACTGACCCAAATCAACAACATGCCTACACCTTCATGCAACATGCCAAGTTGAGGAGGAAGAAACATTAACTCATCACAAGGTTTTCTTGTGTGTCAACACAGTAGTAAAAATAGTGGATCGACGAATACCAAAAGAAGACCCAAAATGATACGTGACTATGTAGAGTTACCCTTTTTTCAGGTTAATGGGATCGGGGATCCCGAAAAGTATTGGTTTCTATGTGAATAAGTATGGGATGTAAAGCAAGTACATGATGAAGACATCAAAAAAGAACAATTAGACACTACGATTTGAGTTTGGGAATTCGATTGGTACATGAATTTTGTACAAGTTCCGATAGGGCATTAGCAAAAGACCTTAACGCATATCCGAACTGGAATAATCAAAGAATTCAAAAATCCAAAATTCAAGTCATAATACATTACTGAGTTGAAGGAAATAAAGCAATACCTGAATGAGTCTGTATGGTATTTTGATCAATGGTTAAAAACGTTGATGGATAAGGTCATATTTGGGATGAGGGATGTCGAGCATAAGGAATGGTTTATCATAGCTTTCGTACAACACATTCGCATGCCATTAATACATTAGAATATTGCATCGTAGACCGAGTCTATGGAGATTGCAATAAAGTTAGAAGCTGCACCATTTTTGGAAACGGGGCTTGGCATGAACCAGATATAGTCGCAATTGGCCAATCTTATTATTCAATTGTAGGATATCAAGAAGGGAAGAGATCTTTATGAAGAAGTATGGTCCACCTGATTTTGAACAAAAGGGCATCATAAGGATCAATGTCTCGTGAGTATCTTCATGCACGATCTTGAAATTGACTAATTCAAGGAGGACTACCAATGTGTCAGATTTCTCATACAAAAGGGCATCGGTTAGAGGAATGTGTATACTGTCAAAAGGTTGTGTCGAAACAAGAAAAAAATTTTGTACTTTTTTTCGACGTTAGATAATATTACTTTCTCCAGGAGAGAACCATCGACACATATTTTATGAAGGGATAAGAGTATAATCCAACAGAAAGAACGCTACCACAGCCACAATATAACCCACCACAACTGTTATTTGTTCAACAACTATCACACGTTTGTCCATAGTAGTCGTAGTACAACCATATTTAGCAGTAGCCATAGTATACTCAACCACACTATGCTCAACCATAGCCAAATAAACAGCCCTAGTTTAACTAACAACAATATCAGCCACAAGCAGGATTCCATGGAGGATTATGTGTAGGTCAGAATGGAGGCTTTGGTCATGGATGAGGTATGGGACGAGGCCATGGGAATGTGACATGTTATAATTGCATAGAGTTGGTACATTAAAAAAGAGATAGTCTAAATATATAGTCTCAATGTACCTATTGTGCTATCGAAGATCATGCTATTAAAAATATTCCACATCTGATTGTGAAGTGGCCAATGAAGAATGTTCCACCGCCAAAAAACTAGAACCAAAATGCATCCTAGAACCAAGCACCGGGACCGACTGTAGGAAAAATATCGGTCGAACCCCAAAATCAACCCAAAGATGTTGGATTAATAACTCAAGGAGGACCAACGATGGGAGATGATGGACCACTTCCAAATATCTGAATGGAAGATCGAAAGAAGGTACAATTTGACGTTGATGCTGAAAAATAAACTTTATTCTAGACAAGAGAAATACTGAATAGAAAAACTGGTAAGTTTCATGTATATATGAAATGCGTAACATCTATGTCAGGGTAATCAGGGAAGGTTATTACCCTCCAAAATTTTCTACAAAGTTGTATGCATCAAGAAAAAGATCCCAATGCATTAACAGAAATAACAAGCTTGTTATACCAGCAGGAGAAAGGACAAAAATATCACTCAGTGATTTATTTACATAACAAGAAAACAAGAAGGGAAATGAGAATGAATGTACAGATCAACGACTATGATGTGGATTAATTCATCTTGGATCTAGGACCAGGTGTAAACATATTGACGAAGCATACATGGGAAAGGACGAGGAAACCAAAGTTGGTTTGGTCTCTTGTACAAGTATGACTAGAAAATCACGCCAAGGTATCTCCAATCAGTATGCTACCCCATCTTCTTGTTGGATTCAAGGGATTAAATACTTACATAGAATTCGATGTTATCGAGATAGTGAACGAAAGCAGCTCATATCTTGTGTTGTTGGGATTGGATGGGAAAACAACAATATGGTGATTATCGACTTCAAGGAAAGAGTGATGACTTTTGAGAATCACATCATGTAGATCATTGCCCCATTAGGCCTGAGTGAAGGTAGAATATATGTTGAACAAGTGATAGAATAAGTTACAAAAGGATGTTATAATGCCTATAATATTTTGGAAGACTACATCAATCCCACCGTAGTGGAGAGCTATGCTGGGGAAGAAATAACTCTGCATCATAAGACTCTGACGATGCCCTAAAGAACTGGAAGAACTGATTACACAAAGTTTCAGTATGAAAATATGGACATGTCCCTAAGTCGCTGCACTGGGTCATGAAAAAATTCATTGAACTATCGAATTATGAAGGATTACCTAATTTGGATAGGTTTATTGTCGAATTAGAGGAGAAATTTTTGGAACCTCAACAACTTTTATTTCTTAAAGAAGCATTGAAGGTTAATCTAATAATATGTGGGCTACACATAAGAGCTCGATAGGAAACTGGAAAATATGTCACTGACTAATGGAAGTTCAATTTGCGAAAGAAGAACACTACCAAGGGAAAACATATGATGCAAGGAATAATCCCAATGGTCATCTAGTCGCACGCAAAACTGCATTGGGTATTGAATCCGAAGTAGGAATGGGTACATGCATTCGTCCATACCTTGGACAAGGTACCAAGGCGATGGTATGTTTCAGCCGAGTTAAGAATGGAAATCACAACATGGCATGAATTTACTCTTAGTTTTAATCATACTTTTAGCTTGGCGAATGATGATCTGATCACAAATAATGCACTTCAACAAATAAGCAATATTCTGTTGGAAGCACTTCCAGTACAATTGACGACAGGAGTGCAAGGGAGACCCATAACGTAGTTAATGATAGAATGCTACAATGTAACAAGGGATCCTAACGATGAGAATGATCCAAGAGCTATCAAAATCCTAGAATCAGAGGGAATTCAGGATATCACAAAACCTGAAATACCATTCAACAAAGTTAAACAATCGTTGAAGATACGAAAGGTCAATATTGGGATTACAGAGGACCCAAAAATTGATAATATTGGGAATTACTAGGATGAGGAAACAATGGCGAAGATCACTAACTTGTTGCACGAATTCCAGAATTTATTTCCAACAAAATTTTCTTAGATGAAAGAGTTTTTAGGGGACTTACATGAAATGAAAATTCTTGTAAAGCTAGATACAAAACCACTGATGAAATGACCTTATAGATTGAACCCGCAATATAAGGAACATGCCAAAGCTAAACTACAATCCATGATGGATGCTTGTATTATCAAACCTATTGAAGAGTCAAAATGGATAAGTATGATGGTTGTTCAATGCAAAAATACAGGAGAAATCCAAATCTGTGTTGGCCTAAGGAAGCTGGATGATGCAATTCTTGATAACTCGTTCCCAACACCATTCACTGAAGAAGTATTGGAAGGTATTGGAGGGAAACAAATATACTCATACACGGACATCTTTTGAGGCTATCACCAGATAAGAATCACGAAGGAGGATAGGCACAAGACCACTTTCATCACATAGTGCGGATGTTTTCAGTACACAGTGATGTCGTTTGGTCTAAAAAATGAACCTGCGATATTTTTGAAGATACATGTTGCTGCATTTAATGAATGCATTCATAAATTTTTGGCATTCTACATGGATTACTAGACCATCTATGGGATGGTAAAATACCACACTGTGAATCTGCGATTGATGTTGGAAATATTTCTACAACATAATATCTCATTAAATTTGAATAAGTGTGTATTTTGTGCTTCCTTTGGGATTTTTTTAGGACATATTGTATCCAAGGAAGGTATGTTGGTCAATCCTTCCAAGATCACGGTAATTATCGAATTACCTATGCCAATGATAGTGTAACAACTCAAGGCAACTTTGGGACAGACATGATATTACTGGAAGTTCATAAGGGGATACACAGCAATCACAAGGCTGATGGAGAAATTATTAAATAAGAATGAGAAGTTCGAATGGAATGATTAATGTCAATGCAGTCTCGATACGCTGAAGAAAAAAATGGTCCCGACGATGATATTGGTATTTTTGGATTCGACAAAGTATTTTCACATCCACGTTGATGCTTCATCAGTCGCATTAGGAGTAATTTTAGTACATCAAGGGGAAGGAGTGATTGATCAGCCAATCTCATTCACAAGTCAGAAGTTATCTATTGCGATAAGGAAATAATTAACAAGAGAGAGGGAAGGATTAGAGATGGTGTATGAATTACAAAAATTATGCAACTAACTACTAGGAGGACATTTCAAAAAAATTTACGGATCATTCAACACTGAAGTATCTAGTAAACAAGCTTGTGTTTGGGAGGGGGGGTGGGTTTCGATGGTTGTTACTATTTCAAGAGTACGATTTCAATATCATCATGAAACTAGGATGGTTGAATGTAGGACCGGATCACCTGTCAAGGATAGAGACATTCGAAGAGTCGAGCAACATCGAGGATGGACTACCTATTGCATAGTTGTTGAAGATCAGAATGGTGGATTACCATTACGAACAAATTATTCAATCTTTTATGACATGCAGAGCACCAGAGGAAATCACCATGACTACGAAGAAGAAACTAGTCATCAGATCTATGTATTTTCAGCTAATCGCAGGACAACTCTACAAAATGGGGTTGGAAAAAACTCTACATCGATATGTCCTACCACATGAGCAGCAGAGAATATTGGAAAAGGAGCATGATGTAGTTGCAAGGGGACATTATGGGGGACACACAACTGCTAGGAAGATAATATGAGTTGGTTTATGGTTGTCGACAATGCACAGTGATGCCGCAAACTAAGCTAAAATATACGATGTCTATCAAAGGAGGCAGAAGCCATCGCGACGAGACGAGATGTCGCTAATACCTCAGATCATAATCTGACCATTTGATATATGGGAATTTTATTTTTTGGGACCCATCAATCCTCGAGGAAAATGGATGGGAGCGCAATACATCATCACTAGAATGGACTATTTTACATGATGGGAAGAAACAACACCAGTGACAGATTAAACATCCATGGAAAATAACTAGGCTCTTATCTGACAATGTGGTTACTCAGTTTGGTTGTCCTAAGATACCGATGAGAAGCTAAAGGAGGTACTTTTTAAATCGGATGATTAGCATGATGACCGAGGAATTTTAGATAAAACATAAGAAAATTACTCCAGATCACCCCCAACTGAATGGTGTAGTCAAAGAATTCAACAAGGTACTAGAACATACACTAACAAAGGTATGTAACACAAATCTTGATGACTAGGATTTGAAAATACCTGCAATATTGTGGGCTTACAAAAGAACATGTGAGTGATTGACAGGGAAAATGCCATTCAATATTTTCTATGGCCAAGAAGCAGTAATGATGATGGAGTACATTGTTCCCAGGTTGCGCATAGTGGAAGAAACATGAATGAGTGATGAAGGTGCCATTGAATAACAATTAATGTAGTTGTTGTAGCTTGAGGAGGATCAGTTCATCATAGGTTTCCATCAGCAAGTGGAAAAATATTGACAGAAGGCATGGCATGACCACCATGTGAAAGAAAAGTACTTCTAACATGGAGATACGGTTCTCCTATAGTAAAAAAAATTTGCAAAGCACCCAAGTAAGCTACAAATGCATTGGTTAGGACCTTATGTGATCCATTTCTTCACCGATGGAGGTGTGGTGCAATTATAGTAGCTAGATAGAAAATTACTATCAAAGCTAGTGAATGAAGATGGATAAATCCCTATTGGGATAGCTAGGTACAGCACCATGACTAATAATCCCCCCAAAAAAATGGAAAAGAAAGCACAAGGAGAAGGAAAGCGCAAAAAAAATAAGTCGACAAGAAAAGAAACAAAAATCACAACAATTAGGGAGCTTGGTGATACCATTCGAGGTGCTCTATGGTCACATTAGACAATAAATACAGTAATTAAACCTAGCATGCAAAGATGAAAATGGAATATCCACATTTATCGAGAAATCATATTGTTGGATTTGTAGAATCATTGACGGATTTGTTCAACCATCGAGGGATTTGTCTATGATGATCGAAATTATTCGCACAAGCGCAACCAAGGATATAAAAATCGACATGGAGGGCATGTTTTGCACCATTATGATGATTGTGAGAATGTGGAGAAAGATAAATCACAAGAGAAGGACTCTGACGAGGATTCATAGGAATAATCATTCGTGACTCTGACCAATTCATATTTGGGGAGGAAACAAGAAGAAGGGAGAACAAAGCAGATATTCAAACAAGGAGAAGGAAGAAACCCACCATAAAATGTAGATGATCAAGTAAGTCAGATACAGGCCACGATTAATACATCGACCAGTGAGACTCAAGTGCATGTAAATAAGAATTCTATAGATTAATTTAAAGAAGTAAAGGGGTTTTTGCAATCCCTAACAAATGTTTTTCTAGAAAAGGTGCCACGAAAAAATTTACTACAAATAGAAGTCAAGATAAGTATCGGTAAGAGAGTGCGACTTGTGTAGATTCTACCCCATGCAATTACAATAGGAAGTGAAGATGTCGATGCATCTATGTAGAGATTAGAATTTATTAGCCTCAACATTAACGAGGTACCCATGTAGACACTAACACGACTACAAAAGGAAATGAGTCAATAAATCATAGACCGCGAGGTGGTGGTACAGGACCAATTGGTCAAGTCAAGAGAACATATAACATGGGAAGAAGCAGAGATGCAATGAATGAAAAGAGAGAAATAGATAGTGATAAGTGAAAATACCAATGAGGTCGACGATAAGCATATCATGAGGAATTTCAAGCCTGCATAGTACCAAGTACACCACCTAAGTAACTAGTGATGAGATAGAGTACAATAGAAAAAGTGGAAGTGCAACTAAAAGAGTTGGAGAAAGTATCCCACTCCATTTCCAAATTAATGACATGATTTTGGATGAGTGTGGTTTAGGACAACCAGCCGCAACAATTAGGTGCACAACACAGTGAGGGAGAGGCACTAGTGACACCAATGGGGAGATGACTGAGAGCAATGCCCCCAATTGTGCAGGTGACTAAGGAAACCAAGTTAAATGAACTACAACAAGAAGTCAACAAGGAACTGGAAATATGTCAACAAAAGACTATTCATTTAGATCAATTCCAGGAGGACGTAGAGAAACTAGCATTTAAATATATGGACGAAATTTCAAACACCCATGAGGAACAAACTAAAGTGGCGTAGGTATTTGAAGAGCAGCCAACAAAGAAATAATGAAGTTTGTGTGCAAAGTTGAGCGCAAAGGTTAAAGAATAGGTTGAAGAGATTCAGACAGAGCATGACAACTTCAAGGCCAAATTGAATCCACCATCTATGTCCAGCTGATGTGGCTCGAGGACAATCCACAATTTTGTGTTGGGTTCCTATTGGCAAGTGGATTAAGTGTGCAAGGTGCAACAAAGAAGATATTGATACGTAGCAAATTTAAACTACACAAGAGAAAGATATTGACAAGTGTGGTCATCTTGGTCACACTAGTAGAATTTTTGGTCCAAGTTAGTTAGAAATTCGACCCATGTGGACCTTTTTGTAACAACATAATCGTATAAATAGACTTAGAAGCAGGATCTAGGAATTATCTAATCTTATCGGGGATCTTGATTTGAGCTTATATTTGATAGAAAATGTGTTTTGGTATGAGGATTTTGACCAAGGAATTTTTTGTGATCTTTGAAGATAATATAAGACAAAATTTGATGATGTAATTCTGTATTTTTTTGTGTTGAATTTGCAATGGTGCGATCTATGATTTTGAATGATGTGAATTCTTATGGTGCTCACTGGGTTAATACATGTTGATGGCTTCTTTAAGTTTCTCTGAAGTGTGTTGTTTTGATGTTTAATGCTGATGGTGATTAGTAAATGTTGTAATTGATGCATTTAAACCTTGGATATTTGAATGAACCTATGATAGAAGAATCATCATGTGAAATTTCTATTCCAGACTGGGAAACATGGTTCTTGTAGCCCTCGCTTAAGAATCTTGGGTGAGACTACATCTTCTTCAGAGGTGTTGCTTGATAGGGTAAAACCTATCTGAGCCGATGTTTAAGGATATTGTGTCGAAGGGTGTTGACATATCTATAGGTGAACCCCTATCGATGGATTGTGTGTCAAAACTCTCCTTATGAGTGATATGCATAACCACAACCTGGTATAAGTATACAATTATTTTATTAATAATAAATAACATATAAGATGTGTTTTTAGGAAAAATATACCACATAAAACATTTAATTAGTGAATCATTGATCTCAACCCACTACACAACTCATTTGTCCCTTCATCTTGTTGTTAGGTTATGTATTTTCACAAACAATTTGAGTGAGATTCAAATCCCTTAAATTCATAAATGCACATAACTATGTATCACTTCCCCATTTCCATTTTATATCATTTAGAATAAAAATTATTTTACTCACACCAAGTTACCAACTAATAACACCATTAACAACCTAATAATATAAACTCAATTGTTCCACATATGAGCACATGAAAAATCTAATAGTACTTGATCTCTTCAAGCATTCCAATTCATCCTTGATTTGTGTGTCAAGAAAATTGGATAGAACTTGAGAGGCTCTCCCTTCCTTGATATATTTCTATCCACTTAAAAACCAATATGGGATCTTGAATTACTTAGAATTCGCAAGAATTATTGTCAAGATATCAAGCTCTTCTACAGAAAATTCACCATCCCTAAAGTCAACATATCCTTCACAATTATCCACCAATACTTTGGAAACATATAACTCTATACAATGCAAAGTTGAATATACGGGAAAAATCTAAACTTGGATACATGGGGACTTCAGTTAGTGAACCTCTCACATAGCACTTGCGATCATGGGATATTAAAGAATACCCTTAATTTCGAGAGATTTTAACCCAAATTCTTTTTGTTGAAACCTCCTCTCAATACTTAAAACTTCCTCCCCACCCCTTTTTATACCTCAATCCTTATAAACCACCCTACCCACCCCCACCTTAAATCCCTCATCCCCTCAATACCTGCAATATATTGGTTCAATTTATGATAATTTTAAAACCCACAATATGAACTAACGTGATAGGATTTTTGGTCAACAAGTGAATCCCCCAGGCTTGGATACCCTTGCATTGTGGTAAATATAGTGAGCTTTCTTAACAAAGATATGTGCATCCAATCACCAAGAGAACATAGTACTATGATAATGTGTCCATTTTTTTTCACTATAACAAGGACCTGGAGGACACTTTGGCAATTAAACATCGTGAAATTTTTCCACTTAAATTAATTTACGAATCATCCCAAGGATAAGGAAGGAAGATACATATTAGGAAAGGATATTAATGCATTTGAAAACACATACCATTGCACATTAGTAAACTTGATTCTAGTCAAGGAGCAAGT
This sequence comes from Pseudotsuga menziesii, assembly GCA_001517045.1. Classification (NCBI taxonomy): domain Eukaryota; kingdom Viridiplantae; phylum Streptophyta; class Pinopsida; order Pinales; family Pinaceae; genus Pseudotsuga; species Pseudotsuga menziesii. The sequence continues at coordinate 190,018 of LPNX010082839.1, forward strand.
GTAATGTATTACTTATATATTAACTTGTGTATATTTCATTTTCATTGTATAATAATTAGCACCCATTCATTTGGATTTGAAAGTTATATTGTTCAAATTCTTATGTGTATGACTTCCTGGAACCATTCTCTTAGATTGAAGAATTCACCATCCTACTATGTATTCAAATAATAGTAGTTAGCAAGTAAGATTATGGTTCATTTCCTTGAATTGATAACTATTACAGAAAAGAGACAAGGAGAGATAATGAAATTTGGGATAATTTGTCCAAAAAAGATCAATCAATTATTTGAGCACCTGTTCAAATTCTTGAATCACATCGTGGATACTCGGCATCAATATTTGTTGGAAGGTGAGAAGCTTCATTAAGGATCAAACAAATCAAGTTTATGGTGACAAGAATCTCATATAAAGAAAGGAAAATGATTATTGCTAAGGAAATATTTCCTCAGACAAAAGAAAATATTAAAGAAATGAATAATAGGATATCATGTTTGATGACCACCAATTTGGAGCAGTATAATGGTGGCAACAAGCAGGGGAAACTAAAGAAACCAAAAATAATTATGCAAGGTTCCTATGGAATAATTAAAAATGACACATCATTGAGACTATATAGAGTGGAGGAAAAGATTAATATTCAACCATGTTTTAAAATATTGGAATATTGGCCATGAATATCGCCTACAAAACAATATACAAATGCATAATTGTGAAAAATCATGACATAAAATTCAAGGAAAAAAACACTAAAATCATAGTGAAATAGTTCAAGTATCAGGCACATAAAATAAAAAATAAGAATATTTGAGTTCAAAGCATTCATTCAGTTCATTCTCTAGGTCCTTTGGATGTAGTGGTGCATATTTGTTGGTTAAGGAATCCTTCATAAGACTCATATTTCCCTATTGCTTCTTTCTCTATCGCTTGGAAATCTACCATTACACAAAATAAACACCCAACATCAAAATTTCTTAAAATCATCAAATTGAAAGAAAAAAAACATAGAGAGGGAGGTCACATCTCTCTATTAACCTAGAAAATATGGTCGAATATCTTCTTTAGGTAAAGTATTGGATCATTTCACTTAAAATAATGAGATCATGTAAGTGTGTGGAGTTGGAAATGACGTAAAGTCCATATGGTTCTTATGCTGAGAATTTGAGTTGTAATACCCTCCACCTTTGTTCTTCCTTAAGCATCATTCTACTTTTAATGACAAGTTACCTAGTATATGTATGAATTTATTTCTTATATTTCTATAGGTATCAAAGGTATTATGTATATTTGTCAATATTTTTCATTAGTTAGATGTTTGAGTGTTTTCAGAAGGAGGAATTTAGGAGGAAGAAAGTCCTAGTGCAAGTGACAGAAATAACCTAGAAATACAAGGTAAGTAAGATTAAGTAGCATATCATACAGAGACAAGGCCAGTGTACGAAAATTAAATAGATGATCGAAATATAGTTGAATGGGATTCACTATTAATACAACTATTCCACCGAAAATATCCATTGATGCCTAAGCACCATTCAAAGCACTTGGCCAGGGATTCTTTTGGATGTTTTTTCCACTCTTGAGTAGGATGGAGCACTTTCTTTCCTATGAAATACTGCTGGCGCCTATTTTACATTGACATAAGGCACCGACAATTCCTTTACTGTGTTCAAATAAAGCATCAATGCCTTTACCCTCTATGCAAGAAGTGACGACATGCTTAAAAGGGGGGGAAATGAATTTTTGAGAAGATTCGATACAAAATCTCTCGTGGAGGAAGTTCCTATCAACTAGGGAGAGATGGCACTCGACCTCTTAACCTTTAGGGATCATACCTTATTCCTTTCCTGAAGAATATCGTCTCTTATGAGCCTCCCTTGGTCTATGAAAGAAGGATTCATGGACTATGTGAAGGGAGACAAATAAGAGCATCCTTATGTTGTTGGATTGAAGTCTAGTATTGAGGCAAAGTTGAGTGAGTTTGTGTGTAAAGAGATTTGTGTGAATGAGTGCTTTTAGTGTGTCAAATACCATTGTGGAAGAAAATATATTGACATCAAGCCTTTGGTTGTAGCTTTACCTTCTTATTTGATTAATACAAAAGTGTTCCCCTTTCCCATATTTGATTTGTCTTAATATCAGTCAATTATTATTAGATTCCTTGATCACGAATATGGATTGTTAATCGATCTGGTTACTATTATCTTATTGTCTTGTTTTCTGATGCTTCTTTGTAGGTACTATAGATAGCATGAAGAGAAGTGGAATGAAGACTAGAGCATTCAGATCTGAGCTAAAAGAATGATTTCATTTAAGTAGATTAACCATCTATGGAAAGGATACACTGCTGTGGTGTTTTTTTATATATGTGTACCGTACAGGATAAATGAACAAGTGATGCTCGCACTGGTTGAATAATTCCTACAAACAAAATCGGTGACCATACTGGGGATAGCTTGATCCAGTCAGATCTGGGGAAAATTCAGTCAGATCTAGAGAAGATCTAGTTAAATATAAGATCTGTGTTAACACTCCTACTTGTAAAATTTCCATTCTCTTTACTTGGTTCATTTCAGTTGTTAAGGTGAGTGATGCACCTTATTATTATAGCGATTTCCTCTATTGAAGTCTATAATACTTCTTTATCAGTCAATCTCAGTCCAACTTTTGGTTTCTTTGCAGGTGATTGGACATTTTACACTTGTATATCCACTGACACACCTTGACATATTTGATAGAGCGACATCCCTCTCTAGCGCCTACTACACCCTGACACTAAGTTTCATTGGTGCCTTTACTCGGATAGCATAAACTGTCTTTAGCGTCTTCACTAAGTGTACACTGTGCACCAACCACCTGCTGGCACTCTGGTGCAAGCATACACAGTACACCGAGGTAGGTTCATCACATCCTTAGAGAACGCATTTTCATATTTTTTTATTTTTCTTAGTTTTCTATGTAATTTTCTTATTGTTTTCTTGTTGATCTAAGAGTTTGGTAGCCCAATCTCACTTCTTAACTTCATATTTAGGATTTTTCATCAATAAGGAATTTGTAGTGAAGAAATTGTGTCTTATTTATAGTTTGGATGTATGGCTTGCTTGGTTCATTCTCTAAAAAGTCTTTTGTGAAAAGAAGATCTATAGCCTCTTTGAAACTAGTCAATTTTAGTTGTTTAGTGTTCTTTCTTTTCTAAAATCATATAAAAAAGACAAAATAAGTTAGCTAGCTTATTTTGTTTTCATAAGTATTTAAAAAAATAATTCTTTATGAATTCTTTGGAAAATATTACTCCTGGTTTGCATGAACGCTTAGGAATGTAAATCTTTATGGTTTGATTGAGAAAGTTTATCTTTTAATAGAAATTATAGTATCTTCTTCTTTTCTCCTTTTAGATATTAGATGGTCTTAATGGTGAAAAGCTTGTGTGTCTGAGAAATTGTCATATATCTTGAAGTTTGATTTATCGAAAGTAGCATGGCATCTTGTTTCTAAAAGGAAAAATGTTTCCCCCCTACTCTAGTTTTCTTTCATCAAAGAAAGAGAGTTTCATTTCATATAGATCTTAAATTTTCATCTTGATATACACTCCACAAACATTCACTAACCATCAAGATAAAATCAACGATATCTTAGGTTAAAATTTTTCGTAATTTGAGTGATAGGATAGAGATATTTTTCGACATCTTAAAATATAGGAGCTATCGTTTTATTCCTCCACTAGATCCTAGGGACTAGATGGTTCATCCACATATCGTTGGTATATCGAACACCATTTCATGTACCCTCGAGGTATATCGAAAGGTAATTCATGTACTCTATTGTATATCGGAAGGCCCCTTTTGAACGATTGTGCATTAGAAAACACTAACATGGTTTTGAGATCCCACTTACCATGATTATGTCAGGAGACCCCTCTAGGATACCTTAACCAACTGATAAAATCCTTTTGGTCGTCTTGCTGGAGCAATACACCAAGGACAAAACTCGGGGAGATCCTACGCACGTGCTATCCAAGTAGTCAGGTATTCAAGAAAGGGTACTGTTGGAGGAGCAAATCGATAAGTCAACTTCAATGATAGCCGACTAAGTCGATCAGCCGACTAAGTCGATCGACCGACTAAACTATAGATTAGGTCAGTCACCTAAGGTTGTGTTGGTTCACCGAACCGACACGTAGTTATTTTGTAATTGTTTTGTAATCATATATATTAGGCTATTGAGCCAGATGAGAACTCAGTTCAGTTCTCTGTATTGTATGGACCCATTCATGTTAATATAATATGTTAATTCATCTACTTGTTCTTATCTCTTGTCTCTATTATTTATATATGTTTTGGTATGTATTATTGGTAACCTTATGTGATTTGTGAGATTACAACATTGGTTTTGTTTCCGGTGGTACATGTATGAGATGTATGCAAGTAGATGATACCAGAACAAGAAATTAAGGACTGGTGGGAGCGTAAAGTAGAAAATTATTTTCAGAATTACGCATGAAGAAACAGATTCATGATCACACAAGCAAAAGAAACATTCTTTACAAAGACACATGAGAAGTTTGTAGGATCAGTGCCCCAACTTCTGAAGAAAATCCTGGATGAAAAAGACAGAAGGAACTAAAGATCAAAAGTTGCCAGAAAAATTGATCTAAGGGGGAAGAACAAACTTGTTGGAGTGGTTCAAAAAAACCGCCGATGACTTCTGCAAGGAGCAAGCAGTAGAAGACAGAACTTCGGTGGAAACCGTCAAGGAGAAATTTTACATAGACCTCACCGAGTAATTTCTGTGTTCCTTACCGACCTTGCTGTTTAAGTTCCTGGTCAAGAAGGGAGTGGGTCATATTGTTGAACCTCATCCATCACTTCATGGACTGCCATTAAACCCTAACTGGGCAGAAAAGCAAAAGAGGTGGGAAAAATTCATTGCTGAAAGGGAGTGGGAATACTTCCTAAACAAGTAGAAAGAACTATTCAGGCTTTCTAAAGCATCGGGTAGGCTATGGGGGGGTAGCTGGTCATATGTTGGGATAAAGTGGAGTGGATTCTAGTCTACTAGAAGTAGATACCATTCACCAGTAATGAGAAGTCGACCAAAAGGGAAATCAAGAAGATAGTATCACACAAAGGTATGTCGGACATTTAGAAAATAGAGAGGGAAGAGAGACAACAAAGGAGGGAAGAAATAAGAGAAAGAGCCTTAGTGATGCATAGAGGACTGAGTACTAGGGTGACCAACCAGGAAAGAAATCCACCAGAGTCAGTTCATGACCGACAAGAAGAAGGCATGGAAGAAGAGGCATTCCCTATGGAAGAAGAATTGTGGATAGAGCACCCAAAAGCTCTCCAATTACAAGCTCCCTAAGAAGGAGCAACTCTATCTCCATTGAATTCACATACCCGGATATAAACTATCATCGAAGAGGACCTCCAACTAGGAGCTGGTGACTTTGGTATATGGAGTCGACTAGACGAAGAGACATACACTGGAAGACACCTCATTATCCATCGACCAGAAGAAGAAAATTGGGTTACCTTTCAAGTGGTACCCTCCAACCGAGGTATCCACTTACTTTTACTGACACATGAAGAAGCACCCCCCTTACCAAATACAGCTTTGGAGGACACAAAACATTCATAACTATGGACAGGTAACTGTAGTTGGACATTGACAGAAGAAGTCAAAATCAACTGAATGCTGGTCAAAGATGAAACAACAAAAACAACTAACGGAAATGAAAGTTTCATCGATGATAGTTTCACAGAGATGAATAAACCAATAACCCCACTACCCCCACCACCACCACCACCTCCTGAAAGCAGTGACAGTGACTTCGACATGGGTCATGGGTTAGCACACATTCCTCTATATGAGGGGGATGAGGACCCCAGATGACACGGATTCATCTATGAGTCGACTTGGGAGGCTAACCAAGTTACAGATGAAGATAGGAAGATGGTGCAATTCGCTGGTGCATTAAGGAAAAGGGAATTAACTTGGTACATGACCTTTTCTGAATGACAATCCCGAGCAACCAAAGCCATGATCAAAGTGCAATTTCTATCATTTTTCAAAACTCTAGATGCAAAACATATGGCAGCAAAGAAAATAAAAACAACATCACAGAAGCCAGGAGAAACTGTCCATGATTACGATAAATGGTGGAAAGACCTTCTTAGCCAATTGGACTATGTTATTGATGAACAATTATTAATCCAGTGCTTTCTTGCAGGTTTATCACAGAAAACTCACCGACATATAAGTTTAGAGACATTCAAGACTTACGAAGATGTGCTTACAAAATCTCTCCAAGTCAAAATGGATGAGGACAGACCAGTATACTCCACTGATCACAGAATAGAAGAATAGCTCGAGAGTGTACAAAAGTCTCTAAAAGAATTAAACCTCAAAAATGAGGATATCTAGTGCACAAAGTGCTCGATGGTCGGACATTCCAAAGACAACTGTCGATAGGAATACAGCCGATAGGACGTTCGATTCGTGCAGATCAAATGTTTTTTTGAAATTTTCCAAGAGCATGGAGACCACTCAACAAAATATTTCCCATTCAACATGAAGAATGGCAAGGAATCTTGGTGTGCAACTTGCGAAACTAAAAATCATAACACGGCCGATTGCCATCTAAACTTAAAGAACCAACATAATTATCATGCAGTCTATTGGACCAATGTAGTTGCACAAAATAATGAACAAAACAACACATCAAACGATCAGAACAACCAACGATATGAAGGTCAAAGATACGAGCGTCGGTATGACAATCGATGTGGAGGATATGGAAGTTGAGTTCAATTCTATGGAAATTGAGACAACTAACCATGTCAACCGATCCAATGTTTTACATGTTATAAGGAGGGACATCGGTATGCAGTATTTCCATATAAAGACAGAACTAACCTCAAATTTTGTACTAGTTGCGGAGTAGGGGATCACTCTTTAGAGGATTGCCCTACCATGCTGGAAAAGATCAATAAAAAGAAAAATGTTAATGTCTTATCGTGTGTGAAAAAACATGATGTAATAAATACAAATAATTTGCATATTATAACCCGACAAGGAACAAAAATAGGAAGTGATAACCCACAAATAAGTAGAATAAAAGAAAAAAATGTCTATCCTGATCCAATTAAAGAAAAACAAATATATAAAGAAGCAACAAATGTGTTTAACGAATTTGCTCGATAAGAAGAGACTAATGACGATCGACATAATACAATAAAATAATTATTACAGGTAGTACAGAAAGATAACTTAGTATATCAATTCATCGACTTGCTATATGAAATAAAACATAACAAAAAAAAACAAATAATATCTGCAACTTAAATAAAAAAGACAAAAGTGATGCTGACCCACTTGTCGCCCTCAAAATCAAATGGTACAATGTTCGACAAGTTGTGCTCAACTTTGGATCACAAGTAAAATTCATGACTTGTGATACTTGGGAACAACTTGGAAGATCTCGACTGTATGAGTCAGGTATATACCTGAAATTAGCTGACCAAGGCCTAATTGAACCTATTGCAGTATGGAAAAATGTCGACACTACAATAAAAGGAATATCGACCAAAGTAGACTTTGAAATCATTGACCCTAAGGAAGGATCCAGTTCCTTCCAAATGTTAGTCGGTCGACCTTGGGGTAGAAATATGAAAGCGTTGATATCTCTAGACAAGGAAAAAATAAAATTGAAAGGAAACGGACAAAAGTTCATTGTACCTATTCACCCATCCCAGGGAGAACCTTGGACTGAACCTATCGATGAAGAAGTTGACATCTGACAACTTTATCAGATACAAAACAATGCAGATTATATAGAACCTAATATCTATGGAGAACTTCATTTAGGCAACCAAGACTTAGTCAAATATAATTCAGATGCAGAATTATATGATTGGGAAGTCGAGAACTATGAAACAAAAGCAAGAGGGTGCTGGACTATCCAAAAAGTCTAGAAAAAGTCTACCCAACAGTGCTTCATAGTGTCCATTGTCCCAAAAATATTTGAAATAAAAGTTAGGGAATACCCTACTGTAAAACCAACAGATGTAAACATTACAAAAATACCAAGATATAAAGAAAGAGAATCACCAGTCATACACATAGATAAAGTATTCAAAAACATCGCTGAACATGGCCAACTTGAAAGCCTAGTAGAAACTTTTACAGGCCATGCTGCTTGATGGTGGGATACCTATCAGACAAGATTGCAGACCTAGACATCAGCTTCGACTTACTCTGTCGAAAGGTTTGGAGGAAAGAAGTTAACGAAACAGGCTCAGATACCTGTATTCACTCAAGGACAGAATCCAAAATACCATATTAAGACATGTGAAAAAGAATGGAGAACACTTGGGTACAAGAATGAACAAGCATGGCCACACCTATTTCCATCAGCCCTCTCTGACTTACCAAAAAAATGATATAAAATGGAAGAAGCTAGCGGTGAAACATTCCTATGGCATGAACTTAGAGAAAATTTCATTAAAGATTTCAACTTTATACCACAAAATAAAAACTTGGTCAAAAAAGAAAAACAGATTAAATAATTTATACAGCCGACAGAAAACAAACCCTTAAAAGATAACCGACAGACAATGAAATTTCACAATATACACACTGGGACAATACCATAGTCGACAAGACTACAGTTAGAAAATGAAAATACAAAAGGGAAAAGCTTCAGATGGAAATCAAACCATGTTGAAATGACCAAACCTATTCATACAGTAATCAAGGTTGAAACAACCGACAAGGAGGATACCGATAGAATGACTGCAACTGGCTTCCCTGCCACATTCTCATAGTTTAAGGAAGGAATTCAACCAATCAATGAAACCAAAGCTCCATAATGGCTAGATGCTAAAGTCAAAACCAGAGAATTTGACATCTCAAATGATGATCGACCAAAAATGGCCAAAATTAGAGACTACTGGAATGAAGAACAAACAACAGAAGTAGTGAACCTATTAAAAGAGTTCCAGGATGTATTTTCTAGAGATTATACAAATCTCAAAGGCTTATTCCATGAAATGGGAGAAATAAAAATCGACATTGAACCTGATGTTCGACCTATGAAGAAAAGGCCATATAAGCTAGCTCACAAATACAAAGAGACAGTCAAAAATGAAATTGATAACATCTCGGAAGCAGGCATCATCTATCCTATTGACAAATCAGAATGGGCAAGCCCAATGGTTGTCCAACCTAAGAAACATGATCTTACCAAACTGATAATTTGTGTTCACTTCATAGAACTAAATAAAGTGACAATGATAGACCCCTTTCCAACTCATGCTGATGAAATCTTAAATGAGGTTGCAGGACATGAATGCTACTCATTTACAGATGGATTCTAAGGTTATAACCAGGTGCCAATAGCTAAAGAAGATCAGAAAAAGACAACCTTTGTATGTGAATTTGGCTCATTTGCTTATAAGGTTATGCCGTTTGGACTAAAAAATGCACCTGCAGTATTTTCTAGAATTGTTGTCAAAACATTTCAAGAATATATTTACAGGACCATGGCAGTATACTTTGACGACTCGACAATATACTCCATGTTCAAAGATCATTGCAAATGGCTCAGGCTTATGTTGGAGAGATGGCGGCAAATTCAAATATCCCTGAACATTAAGAAATGCATATTTTTGACCCCCATAGGGATATTATTAGGGCACATTGTCTGTAAGGAAGGTATTAAGGTTTACTTTGAAAAAATCAAAATTATCCTCGACCTAAAACCACCAGTAAACCCAAAACAAGTCAGGGTGTTACTTTGCCACATAGGTTATTACAGAAAATTTATAAGGTATTATTTAGATATGACCTATGCACTAGAAGAGATATTAAGGGAAGATAAAGAGTTCAACTGGACAGAAGAGTGCCATATATCATTCAAAAAATTAAAAAGCAAACTAGTTGAAGCACCAATCCTAAGGTTTCCAAACTGGTCGCTCAAATTCCATGTTCATATTGATGCATCAGGCCTAGCAATAGGAGCAATATTAACTCAACCAGGAGATGATGGAATGGATTATCCTATAGTTTACAGTATCAAAAAATTAAACAAGGCTGAAATAAACTATTCGACAATAGAAAGAGAAGCACTAGGAATGGTCTTTGCATTACAAAAATATTGACATTATCTTCTAGGTAACCCATTTATATTCTATACAGACCATTAGGCACTTAAATATCTCGTCAATAAACCACTACATCATGGAAGGATTTGTTGATGGCTACTACTATTCCAAGAATTTGAATTCGAAGTTGTTGTCAGACCAGGTAAGTTAAATGTCGGTCCCAACCATTTATCTCGAATTGACACAGGAGAGGAACCGACAGGAGTCGAATATGACTTACCAGATGCACATCTATTTTAGATAGAATCAGTCCCAACAAAGTTAGAGGAAATAGCCCAGATCTTAGAAGATGGACAAGCACCAGAAGGAATGAGTACAAAGAAGAAACAAATCCTAGCTGTTAAAGATGCACCATACAGTCTTATAAATGGATTTATTTACAAAATGGGATTAGATGACACCCTCAGAAGGTGTGTATTGGAACATGAAAGAGACAACATTATGCATGAAGCACATTATGGACCTACAGGAGGACATTTCCAAGCAGACACAACTGCAAATAAAATCCAATAGTCAGGGTTATGGTGGCCAATGCCAACGACTAGGTCGACCCCTTCCTAGCACATAAATGCCTGTAATATTAGTAAACCCAAGTTTGACATTTGAAATTTGGGCCATCGACTTCACAGGACCATTTCCTATACCATCTAAAAGAACAGGGGCAAGGTACATAATAACTGCAGTTGAATATGTAACCAAATGGGCAGAGGCAGAACCAGTCGACACATGTTCTAGTGAGATAGCTGCTAAGTTTATCTATGAGAATATCATCACCATATTTGGATGTCCACTAACCCTAATTAGCGACCAGGGAACACACTTAATCAATAGAACTATCAAAACCCTAACTGACCAGTTCCAAATCGACCACAGTCGGAGTACATCATACCATCCTTAGTCGAATGGAGAAATTGAAGCATTTAATAAAACAATAACAAAATGACTAACCAAAATATGTAATGCTGATAAGGACGAATGGGATGAGAAAATACCTATAGTATTATGGGCATACAGAACAGCCTACAAATGCTCGACCAACCAAACCCCCTTTCGATTAGTCTATGGACAAGAAGCAGTAGTTCCATTACACTTCCGACAACATACACCTATTATTGCAGAGATCCTACATGTCGATGTCAAACAAGGAAGAAAGGACCAACTATTACAATTGAGTAAACTCAAAGAACACCGACTAATGGCAATACAACATCAAGAAATCCAGAAACAACAACAAAAAGCATGGCACGATAGAAACATCAAAAAAAAAAACTTGTCGGTAGGAGATCTTGATTTACTATACAATAGTCGGGTAAAAGGTAAACCTAAAAATCTCCTTCCATAATGGATGGGACCCTATGTTTTCGAAGAGATACATACCAACGGATCAATCCAACTAAGGACATTTCAAGGCATAGTATTTCAGAAACTTAGTAATGGAGCCTAACTAAAATTTTACAGAAACTAAAAATAAACATATTGAGAAAAAAATCATATAAAGACCATAATGATTAAACAAAAGCTATAAAAATATAGAAATACAAAAAGAAAAATAGTACCATTATACATAGAAAACTATGCCAGGAAATCACCACCTCAACAACCGAAATCATGCCCATCGACATAATGCCATTGACCATTTTCATAACCAACATCAACTGACGACCTCGAGAGTCCCATCACACATTCATGACCTTGAGCACCGAAACAAATTCACCATTAACTCACACTCAAGTGTTCTAGCTGGAACATCACACCCGCCATTAATACACTCATCGACGAAAACATCCAAAGTGTCCCCTATAAATACTAGACCGACGAAGGATCATTCACCGTAGTTCATACAGAGAGAGCATCAAATCATCCAAATGAATGAAAGTCGAGAATACCTTAGTGAAATAGACCACCAAACTGACAAGATGGCACCCAAACATACTAGAGCCTCAACCAAAGCCAAGGAATTACAGAATGCAGAAACACCTTTAGTCCGAAGGCTAAATAATATTAAGAAGTCTAAGGTGCAGGAAGGCTCATGAAAAAAACTATGGACTGAGATGCAAGAATGGGCTTATGTCAACAAGAATCCTACTCAAGCTGCAGAGAAAATAAAATACAATACCATCTTCAGCTATTTCAATGCACCGCTCATGGCTAGTTTCAGTGGCACAAAGGAAACAACCATAAAATTTATCATAAGCTGATACCACAATGGTCGGTTCTACTTCAACCAACCGGTCGACATCTCTAGGGAAGTTATCTCCAAGCTGACAAGTCTCTCAAACAAAGGAGACCTAGTACTAGTCGGTATCAAAGAAGGACTGGTCGAAGAACTTACAAGCTCAGCGTCGAGAAAAAACTCGAAGGGGTTGATGATTAGTCAAATCACAGCCTAAATGCCACATATTGTGGCCAAAATAATAGCCATCACACTCACTGTGGAAGGTCGAGGAAGCGATCTCAAATTATACATGTTAGAGGCTGTTGACACCATTGCGACAAATGGAAAGATATACAAATGGGATGAATATGTCGTCGACATCATCAAGACCATCTGTGAAAGATGCCAAGAGACGGGAGGAATCATAAGGTTTCCATCCCTCATACTATGGATAGTCATGTACCATATTTGCCCCGAAGGAAACCAAATGTTTCAAGAATCGACGAGGTTCCACATGTGGAGATTCAAACCATTCTCCTAGAAAGGAACCTTGAAGGAACTTGAAGATAGAAAAGTGTAGTTGGAGAACTATATCCAATAGCTAGAAATCCACACGACTAGATGGAGGGTGCCTCAAAACATCTGATGAAGTCTACTGAAAAAGTCCCACATCCAGCTAGAGCTCGACCATACTTTGGTGTGGTACATGTAGGGTGAAAAATCAAATGCAAAGGCACTTGATTATTATCTGTCAGTCGAACAGATATTTTGGGAGCTGTCTCGACAAACTGGGACAAAAATACAAATTCCAGCGAAGGACAAGGAAATTGACTTCTCAATTGAGGAGCCGTTGACAGATAAGGAGAAAGAAGAGGATTATGAGTTGAACCTCTACATCAATACCTTTGTGTTGGAGGAGACACCGGTTGAACACACTGGCCGAATTCAAATCATCATCAAACCAGCGACAGCACAGAGGGTAGAACCATAGACAAAAGAAACATAGGAAGAGCAGCAGGCAATCATTTTGGCTGCAGAAAGTCTCATTCTGACCCAGGAGCCAAGGGGAGAGACAGAACCAAAAAACCTAGAATATGCTATCACAAAAGATATTATGAGAAAAATGTCAAAAGAGATAGCAGCTGCAAGAAAGAGGTTAAGGACACAACAACGACAACAAGGAAAAAGTAAGTGAAAGCTTATCATTGCAGGGTCATCATATGACAAAGAGGAACTAGGATCTACAGCCATCAACATAATAGAAGATGCCGTAGCAAATAAAGTGTCGATGGAAAACCAGTTCCAAATATTTTTCGAGGCAAGAGCACTACCAGGTCGAGTAAAGAAATCCAAGATCACCCACACATCAACAGATGAAAAATTCGTAGATCTTCTGTCTACCCCTCCACCTCCATCCTCAACAAAAGTAATAGAGGAGAAAATACCAGAATAGCTTTTAGTAAGCCCACTCGACTTGTGCAAAAGTGCTATGTCGGAAGCTGTGGAGGCAAAGTTCGATAAGGACATAGATCTGCAGGAATTTATTGAGAAACTGCCTGAGATATTCACATCGATAAATAATCTCTCCACAAAATCACCTCTCTTCGAATTTAGTGGATACCAACTAGGCCACAAATTCCAGTCACGAACCTTTGCAACGATCTCTTCGACTTTCGAGAGAAATACTGACAAGGAAGCTGAAGTTACCACATGTTGGACCATGAATATCACCCCAACTATACCCCAGACCAACCTACCAGCCACTAATCTAACCGTAGGAGAAGAAGAAGAAAACATCACAGACATAAATCGAGAAATCAACCAATTCTTCTCTGACTTGGATTCAACCCCTCAGACCGACAACCCACCACTCATCCACAATTCCACCAACCCAATCACACCTGACCATTCCCCAACTCCATCACCACCACCACCACAACCACCCAACTCAGAACATACCCCACCACAGCCATCAGCACCAACTACATCCACTTTTGCACCCCCTTCATCTAACCAACTAGAGGTAGCAGTCATCCCACCTACCCAAACAGAGAAACCATCAACCACTGCTATACCACAAACCGAAAATCATGACTCGACTTTTACAGGTACACAGGTGCCAACACAAACAAAAAATGAAAAGAATAAGAAGAAGAAGGAGCATCATGGACAGCCATCAAAGGTCCATATCAAATTAAAAGATGCAACTACACTGACTGATGCAGAGCTAGGACAACTCCTAAAAACCCTAGCAGTCGAAGCAAAGACAAGGAGCCAGAAGAGATGTAAGGAACTCAACAACAAGGATGAAGAATAGGTCAAGTTCCTCAACAAATGCAAAAACCTTTCGCAATCAGTAATGCCAGGACTAGTAGAGGTCGACACCGACAAACTGCTTGAAAGAGCTTATCAGCTATTCAAAAGCATGGTGTCGGCACTCCAAGCACATATTGAGAAAACAAAGGAGAAGCAGAAAGAAGAAACCGTTCGACTGTTGATGGCGCAGCACATTGCCTTCTCTGAAGCCTACAAAGTGTTAGAAGATCACATGGAGGAGTATGTTATCATGGATGAAATAATGCAATACTGGCCTACTTACTATGGGCAAGTCTATCAACAAACCAGGAAGACCTGACAGGAGATCCAAACACTTGAAAAGAGGAAAACCACTGATGAAGCACTCAGAAACACAATCGAAGAACAAATAGTGCTTGAGATAGCCAAGCTATAGAAACTTGAGAGGGAAGCACATCAGTAGGTGCATTAAGCGATTCCCAATATGGAAAAAGTTGACATCATCTGCCCACAGATGAAACGACTTGTAGAGACTACAGAGGAGAAGGACCAGTTTATGGGTCTCGACATGGAGAGAATAGCTAAAATCTCCATTTTAGAGAATATGCCAATCTTATCAAGTCTGAATACACTCACTATCGACATCCAGAAAATATTGCAAAGTTGGACAGATTTCCAACATCACCTAGCAGTGACAGCCTCAACAATTGTCAAAGTCTGTGTACAGAAAAGACCGACCATCAAACTTCACAGCCCATGAAAACCAAGCACATCATAATGAATACTGGGACAGTTAGGAATATTTTTGTACCTCCCTATTTCTTCAGGATGAAGAAACGTTTTGTTCATGGGGGGGATGTTGGAGGAGCAAGTTGGTAAGTCGAATTGAATGATAGCCGACTTAGTCAATCAACCCACTAAGTCAATCAGCCGACTAAGTCGGTCGGCCAACTAAACTAGAGATTAGGTTGGACACCTAAGGTCCTATCGGTTCACCGAACCAACAGATTGTTATTTTGTAACTATTTTGTAATCATATATATTAGGCTATTAAGCTAGATGAGAAATCGGTTCAGTTCTCTGTATTGTATGGACCCATTCATGTTAATATAATCTGTTAATTCATCTACTTGTTCTTATCTCTGGTCTCTATTATGTATATATGTTTTGGTATGTATTATTGGTAACCTTATGTGATCTGTGAGATTACAATAGGTACGGTATCAATCCTCCATGTCACATTTTACTGTTTGACCCTCCGGTATATCGCGAGTTTTGAAAACTTAACAATCCTAGTGAGGAACTAGCTAGAATAATCTCATCCTATCATTTAATATCTTTTCTAGCCTTAGCTTCCATAGGCTTGTTTGTCTATGATCTCCTCTTTGTTTATAATTCTAGGGTAGAAACACTCAGCCAGTATCCTGGCTGACTTCCCTGTGAGACGTTCTCATAGGTTGCAGGGTTTACCACCTGACACTCCTCCTGTTGTGGAAGGAAACGAAGCTGAAACCATGGACCAATCATATTCTATTGATTCTCATGTAGAAGGTGTTCGAGTTAATGAAACTAGGGAACAATTTTCTTCTTATGATAATCCCTTAATAGTTCAACAACCTTCTGTTGAAAATGTTTCTTTTCATTTTCAACTGGAAGGCTAACCTAGTTCATCTAATTGGGTGTTCAATCACCTATCATATGATACTGTAGCAGTATAATTTGGTCCAAATGCTCCTATTTTGAAGAGCTCTTTGGGGAAAGCAATTTCTGAATACGAGACTACTAGACCTTCCTATGTTACTCACATTAAAGAGCCTTTGACGAATCAGGAAGTCTTCATACCCCTCCATCAATCTCTCAAGAGATTGTGTAATATAGGAAAAAATATGAGGAGAAGTTTTTCTCCTCTCCCCCAACATTCAAGAACAACCCCACCTAGATATCATTCCCTTTCAACATCCTAGGTAGCTCCTAGCTCAGGGTCACTGGCCCCAAATATGGTTACTCAAGATCTAAGTCAACCCTCTACCCCCTCTCTACCTAATCAAAATTATCCATCACATAAGGAATTACCAAGCCCAAAAATTATCCTAAATAAGAAAAAGGTAGAGAGAGATAGGAAAAAATGAGAGAGAAAACAATAATATTATGGTATTTTTTAGATAACTTTCAATCTCAAATTCATATTGGGGCGCTATTAGTACTATTGGAAAGGTCTCGTCGATGGATACAACCTTTTTTTGAGCTTTGAAAGATTCCTCATGGTTTTGTTGGGGTGTACATTTTTGTAAATATGGGCATGGGGAATTTCGAAAAGCATCTTTTCAAATATGTTTTATGAAAAGCATATTTTAAAGAATCTTCTCAAAGATTATTTAAAAGTTCTTTTTCATAAAGAATCTTTGAAAATATGCTTTTCAAAATTCCCCATGCCCATATTTACAAAAAAGCGCGCCCTGTCCAAACCCTAAGGAATATCGTGAATTACAAAACACAAAACTTGTATCCCGCAACTATGCCTTTCTAACAGTACCAAGAGCGCTGCAATACAACTTTGAAATCAAAAGTTATTTCAAAAATACCATAATATTGTTTTCTTCTCTCTCTCATTTTTTTCGTATCTCTGTCTACCTTTTTCTTATTTAGGATACATTGTAGAAGAGGGTAGAATGTTATGAGTTTCCACTTCCCTGATAGTTTCTATGTCAGGGGGGTATTCCCTAGCTCAATTTTATTTACCTACCAAGGGAACCATTTCTAGTATGGGGAAAAACCTACCGATGAAACCACCAACAGTAAACACTCCTCCTCCTAATACCAATACAGTTGTACCCTGTTCTGGCTAGGGAGGACCTTCATGGGTTAATCCTATCACTATTACACTCTCTTAGGGATATACTTACCATGGAAATCAACCACCTTTAGTTCATCAATATTATCAACCTGCATCATAAGGGCTTGTTTATTTTGGAATGCCTTACCACGGGAATGTTTATGTCCCTTGGGGGAAACCTAATTGGTATAATTTCCCATACTATCGAGGATATTTTATAAACACTGCTAGAGTTTTTCGTAGGTCTAGTCGGAGGGTCTCCTCTTGGAGTACCACCTAGAGTACCTGGGGGACCTGGTGGACCACCTGGAGGACCACTTGGAGGCCCACCACCTAGAGGACTGCCAGTAGACCCACCACCTGGAGGCCTAACTTGTGGAGGAACACCACCTGTAGGACCACCATTTGGAGTACCCCCACCACCTAGAGGATCTCGACCTCGAGGCCCAACCCCTGGAGTCCCACCTCCCTCGGGTGGCCTACTACCTAATGGACCTTCTAGTGGATACTTTGGAAATCAACCACCCAACCAACTGGTCATTTATCAGTATGCTTATGGTCCTAGTGGTCCACATATGCCATACCAGTATTATTAGTACTCTCAACCTAATAAACAACTACAATTTCTGGCTACCTTAGATATGCCATATTTGTCAAGATTGATGAACCATATGATACATCATGATCCCTCATGGCTGGATATCTCGGTTAAGTTACCCCAAGACATACCTAAATTCGATGGTAAACCTAGTGAGGATCCCAAAAACCACATGATGACTTTTCATATGTGGTGCTCATCAGATTCTCTGATGGATGGTTCAATACATCAATGTTTATTTCATAGAACTCTCACTTTAGTAGTGGCGAAATGGTATATCGATCTACCTCAACATTCATTTTGTGACTTTAATACCTTATCAATGCAATTTTTAAGACATTTCCAGTTACTAATTCGGAAGGAGACAGGTATGGTCCTATTAACCTTGCTTCTCCAAACTACTTCCACCCATATATTTGATCATATACATGAATGGAGACGAAGACGTAGGTTTATTAAGGCTTCCATTCCTGATCAATTACTGGTTGATTGGTTTACAAAATATTTACTTCCCCCCATTTCTAAGGATGTCACCATGAGAGGTGTTGTTATAGAGGAGAATACCATTAGCCATGCTTAGTACCTAGACTTAGTTTATTCCTAGTCACACACCTTGTATGACTTAATTCCCCATGCTCCTTGTCCTACATCGGACCCTTCAAGACCTACAACAAAACCACCTGCTGATGGTTTTCTTGGTTATGTTCAAACACAATCAATGGAAAAATACATGAAAAAGCAACATCAACTTGCTGCACCAACTAGTCAACCTGTTCCACCACCCAAAATTGCATCCCCTCCTATTTTTTCCACCAAATTAAACGCTTTCCAATCCACAGAATATTCAAAAGGAAATAAGAAAGGTAAGAATAAATTCAATAAATCCGATAACCAACAGGAAGGTAACAAAACACAAAATCCTGATCTTGATTCTAAGAATAATAGAAAGGAAAAGTTTCGCTTCTTGATTTTTGGAGGTGGTCACTTCACTAAAAAGTGTCCTTGTTGAGAGGAAGTCAACATTTTTTTGAAAAATTCACCCACCCCGGTAGTGCTTACAGACCCTTTCCCTACCCAACAGCAATTGATTGATCATCAATCCTTGCATGGGCCTTCTTCATCCTCTATCTATGAATTCAAAATGATGTTAATTGAAATGGTTCACCTTAATAATCGATCTCAAAGTTATGACCTTCCTCTAGAAAATAAAAATGATGATGTTCCACCTAAAAATCCTTCATGATCCACTTCTCCTCCAAGTAATGGTCTTCATATTGAAAATCCTATTCCTTATGAAATTCTTCACCCACCTAAGAGTACACTTTGAAATTCTATACTTAATCCTAACGCACGTGCTTCCTAGTACTATAATATAGTAGAATATATGGCCCAAGATCCCTACACTATGTCAAATCTTGAGGTACTCCAAACATGTCCTACGCAGCGAAAGAATTTTCTATTGATCCTTAGAGATTTGGATCCTAAAAAAAAACATTATTGCTTTCAAGTTGGATAATTTTAAATCTAGGATTTCTCATCAATTCGCTTTCCACTTGTCAACAAAAGCTATTGGAAATACCATCTATCATACCGTAAAGGATGAGGGAGCCTCAACCTTGGTCATCTCTTTGTCTTGCTTGAGAACCATCGATTCTCCTAAAATTAATCATTCACCCATGATACTAGAGGCCTTTGATGATGGCGAATTTCAACCTTATGGATTGTTTCCTTCTCTCCATCTTCAACATGGGAGGAAATCAGTTTCCATTGACGTTGAAGTTGTCGATGCTCCTTTGTATTACAATATTCTCCTAGGTCTCAATTTCTATTATGCTATGCTTGTTGCTTCATCCTTTTTTTGGATAGTTCAGTTCCCATTCCAAGGGTATATTGTTATTGTTCATCAGTTAGATTTTTGTTCACCTGATTCCATTCCAAATGCTACAAACAATGTTCCACTTTTGATGACCCTGTAATATATGACCATTGGAGTAGGTCTCATAAAATATTCCTCACTCATGGATGTTTTTCATTATTTAATCCTCCGCCTATTTCACATTCTGCATCCGTGAACATGATTTCTAATTCTACCATAGATAAAGGAAAGTCCATTGTTGATTCAACATCCATGAGTCCTTTTGAGGAAACGTACCATGCTATTCAAACCACCAGTGACCCCACCATCAATTATCATTTTTTGGTGGCTTCATATCCTTATCACCTACCATATTGTCTAGAACCCTCCCCCCACCCCTTGTCTCTAGATTATATTTTTCATACACTCCCCTCTAATGAATACATCATGGAGGTTAATTCTGTAGATGAGGTGCCTTGGAAATATCATCACCATCGATCCTCTTTCCTTCCACATTTCAATATGATATATGAACAATTTGCATCAATTGTTTCTTCTGATATAGTAACCGATCTTAAGTCTTCGATCCTCAAACGTGATGTCGAATCTGAGGGTAATTTATGTAACATTACCAAGACCATTCCAGTTGATATATCAGTGAAACTTGATACCCTAGAGAACATCAATATAGGCCAAAACTATACACCTTTAGCGATACACTATTATATGACCTTTTATAAGGAATTCAAAGACGCTTTTTCTTGGACCTATGAAGAAATGCCAAGGATAGATCCCTCTATTGTAGTTCATGAGATTAAAACATACCCTAGTGCCAAGACATTTCGACATAAGCTACATCAATTTCATCTGAGGAAAGTAGCAACCATCAAGGAAGAAGTTGAGAAACTTCTTAAGGTTGGCTTCATTTACCCCTTGCCCTTGACTGAATGGGTATCCAACATAGTCCATCCTAATAAAAAGTAGGGTACTATTAGGGTTTGCATTGATTTTCAAGATTTGAATCGGGATTTTCCTAAGGACAAATTCCCCACCCTGTACATCGATCAAATTATCGACAACTGCATCAGAAGTGTCGTATTTTCATTTATGGATGGCTTCTCTAGCTATAATCATATCGAGATACTCACATCAGATCAACACAAGATGGATTTCATCTTCCCATGGGAAACCTTTGCTTATAGAAAACCCCTTGTGGATTGAAAAATGATGGTGATAGATTTCAACGTTCCCTGTCATATGATTTTCATGACATTAAATGCATTGTGGAACCTTATCTTGATGGCCTACCTCCTCATTTGAAGTAGCGAGATCACCATGTTGTTCATTTGAAAGTCATTTTTCTCAGATGTCTCCATTTTAGCATTTGATTAAGCCCACATACATGTGTTTTCTATGTTGATGTTGGACAAATGTTTGGTTTTATCGTGTTCAAGGATGGCATCTACATAGAGCCTCTGAAAATTGAAGCTATCCTAGCCCTACCTTCCCCAACCAATGTTACCGAACTCCAAATTTTGCAAGGGAAGGAAATTTTTTTACATCATTTCATCTGCAATTATGATAAAATAACTCACGGTCTCATGTGATTAATAAAAAAGGATACCCCTTTTTTTGGGATCACTTGGTGCAGCACACGTTCAATAACCTAAAACACACTTCTACACATGCACCTGTGTTGCAACCACAAGATTATACAAAGGATTATTCCCTCTACCTATTTGCATCCCTTTCAACCATTGGTATGGTATTAGTACATACTAACAAACACGATCAGGAACATGTGATCATTACATGAGTAAGAGTCTTTTAGAGTCTGAAACCCACTATTCACATGTGGACAAAATTTCTCTGGTTCTGGTCATCGAGGCCCAAACATTTCATCATTACATTTTTTTCGTACAACCACTGTCTATGCAAATTATAATGCCATGTATTATATCTTGACTCGTTAAGTACTTGGGGAAAAATACTCTTGTTGGATTTTCATTCCCTAAGACTTCGAGTTGGAATTTTCTAAAACTAGTTCTAAGAAGTCTCTCATCTTCATTGAGCTTATGTGTGACCTTCCCCATCTTACTGAGGGAACATAGCCCATTGATTCATTTCTTGATGAATGTTTGTGCCTCATTAGTACCTTTGACCCCTAGTATGGAGATCTCAATCTCTATCTCCAGACACAATGATATCAACCTAATGAAACTCACAATGAGCATCGTTACATTCACCACCAAGCCAAGTATTTTCTCATTATCAATGGCACCTTATAACGACGTGGATTTGACTCCATATTATGACGTTGTCTCATTCATGAGGAAGCTGATATTTTTTTAAATGATTTCCATTCTTGAGCATGTGGTGGTCACCTCTCTGAGTTGGCTATTGCCTAGAAAATCTTACGTTGTAGGTATTTTTGGCCCGAAATGTTCAATTATTGCATTGAAACTATCAAAAAATGCCCACCTTGTCAATTATTCACATGAAAAAAGCGCACCCATCTAGCTTCGCTACATCCTGTCATAGCAGTTGTCCCTTTTGCAAAATGGGGCATATATTTTGTGCATTGTAGACCTACCTCAATCGGGGGGCACGACTACATAATAGTGGTCATAGATTACTTCACTAACTGGGCTGAGGCTATTCCTACATACATCGAATATGGAAAGAGAGATTCTATTTTTCTATTTAACCATATTATTGCTATATTCAGGATTCCTAGGGCCATTGCGACCAATCATGGGTCACATTTCCATAACAAAATGATGGAAAAATTAAGTGAAAATTAGGGTTTCCTCATGATAAATCTACACCTTACTATCCACAGGCCAATGGCTAGCTTGAAGCAACCAATAAAGTCTTAAAAACTATGCTTCAGCAGATGGTAGGACATGATAAGTCTAATTATCATTTCCAATCGTTTTCTATGCTATGGGCCTATAGGAATACTATCAAAACATCCATTGGTTTCACACCATTTCAATTGGTGTATGGACTAGAGCCCACTCTTTCAATAGAGTGTGAGATTCCTTCTTTGAAAGTCGTTGAAGAATTATTACCCAATACCACTTTAGAGGAAGAACATTTCATGTACTCAAATAAGCTTCATGAAAATCTTCCTGATGTGACCTTAGAAAATGAGGCATACAAATGATGGATGAAAGATCAATACGATAGATTTGTTCAACCCCTTTCTTTTAACGAAGGAGACCTAGTCTTGATGTATGACTAGAAACACCATAAGTTATGGGATGGGAAACTAGAGTCTATGTGGCATGGGCCTTATATTATCAGTCGTGTCTTAGAGAAAGGCACATATGAGTTAATAGATTATGACAGGATACCTTTGGGAGAGCCCACAATGGGCTTTACCTCAAAAGACACTATGCGTAGTTCATCTAGTATAGGTACATTGTTAATATTGTTTATAGAGTATTGTGTGTTTTTTGAAAAGTGTGGTTTTTAGTGTGGATACAAGATGTGTTTTTTTACAACCCTACTTATATAGTTCTCTGTTTAATGGACAGATGACCACCTATAACGGTTTCGTGGATGGTGATAATTGTTACACCTTGAATCTTGCATCGGCAGTTGGGTAATGTACTCTCCTGTGAGTAATTTAGTGAGTTCAGGGGGAACTTGTTCGGTTCCCACAACAAACAACATTGCAGAGTATGATTCGGTGATTGGTTTGTTGACATAATCCTTGTCTGATGATGTACGAGAAAATAGGGTTTACTTAGATTCGGAGTTGGTAGTGCATCAGTTAAAGCGATTCTACACCATTCGAAAACCCCTACTTCTTCGTACATTCCAAAGAGTTAGGATTTTAGAAAGATATTTTGAGTAGGTCTCTTAGCAACACATTCCGAGACATTTAAACATTGTGGCAGATTCCTTAGTAGTTCTTTTCTTAGATTGGTATCTTGCTCAAAGTTAAGTTCATTTTAACATAAAAAACATGCATTGGATTCATAGTAGGAATTCATTCACACATCACATTTGCACACACATTTATAAATATGTTTTTTCATATATATAGAAATGGTAATGCTGAGATACAAAAAGGACTGAAGCATCAAGCTTTTATATCACCTGAATTTTGAGACTACCATAGTTTCAAAATACATATGCGTAGGGAAAAAAACTGAAGATTCAAATATTTCAATGTAAATATAGTACAAAAAAGAGGGATCCACTATGGGATAATCCTCATGGTAGAAAATCATGTCTCCATCCACTCTACAAAGTAGCCTCTCGAAGTGGCATGAAACCCCTATAGTCTGGCGCTAGTACTGCTTGGGTAAATCATCGATGGACATATCTTGAATCCCCACAGTCAAGTGCTATAGGTTCTCCTCAATATCATCCATCTCCTCATCCACATTTGTGTGAAGGATCACCATCTATCAGACTGTTCCTATCCTCTTGATAGGAAAGGCTCCAGGTGGATGGGAAGGCCCAATATCTGCACCAAACATTTTCACATCTCAGCATTACGTCATAAATATCAAATATAAAATTAAAAATATATAAAAACATGGATAATGGTTTCCTTCTTACCTCGGTCATCGCATTCCTCCCCATATAGAAGTGGAAGGTCAGGATCCTCTCGGAATTCGGTCCCCATGTAGGCATAGTTCTCTACCATCAAAAGTTGGCTCCTTAGGAAACAAAAAAAATCCTATCCTGTAGGTAAATTTGGGGTCTCCTCCAACACCATGGAAGGCCATGGAATCCACCTGCCTACCCATCTGAGGATCCTCGCCATCTAGTTTGCTCAGTGGAACCTAAACTGTCATCAATGGGACTCTCTCCAAGAAGAAGGACACCACTATTACCTTGTAGCCAAATTGCTTCATCTCTCCCCTCCTACATTTGGTCAGTTAATATTTCAAGCTAAGAATTAGACACTCACTCTAGCTGAATATAGTGGGATCCATGCACTCTATATCATACAATATGTTTTCCCATGTGGTCATGTGATCTAACCTAGTTCCTGCAACCTTCTCAATGGTAATGGCCACAGTCCGCAATGATCTATATATGATGTGCTTGATAGGAATTTTCCCACCAAATGAATGAGTCCCTATCGAGCAATGGTGATTGATTAGTTCATCTACAGACCCCTCACTACCTCTTGGTCTTGTGAATGTCACTTGTCTTCCCCTACAAGATAGACCAGTTAAGAAATATATGTCATCTATATACATTTTCAGAGTGTGAGTTCCCACCACAAAGTGTTGTTGGCTTGTATCCCTCATCCATATAATGTTATCTAGCAAATTCACATACACTCTCATCCTTGGTATATGGAATAATTTGAGAATCCCACACTCACATAGGGCCCTCAAATTCATCGGATCATTGCCTTTTTTGGAGGTCATCCAATTCATGTTGCCTCTCTTTCCATATAACCATTTTTCCTCTGGTTTTTCCTACAAATAAACATTTAAACATTAATTAGAATAAAGTTGTAATCATTGAAACGAAAGAAAACAAATTTTTGTTCGCTATGTATTGATTTTTTGGGAGACCCGGAACCTGACGCACTGTCTATAGTAGAACAGGGTCTTGGAACCTTTACCTCATGTAGAAAAAGCACCCTTGGAACAATTTCCTCTTTCAATAGTGTGGAAATTAAGCCCAAGTGATAGAACAGTTACACTCACAAAATTGCTAATCAAACATGCAAAATTCAAACAAAAGGAGACTAAAATTGGAGCATAAATTAATACTGTATTGAATAAGTGTAAATCATCCAACCATATAAATTAATAGGCTTCCAAAATATATAATTACATGAGATATTCAAAAGAATAAGGATGCCATTTAAATTGTTCAAAAAAATAGGCTTACTAAAACTAGTCAAATCCCCCATAGGTGCATAATGCTCTTTCCAAATCTATGAATGTGCTCACCAATTGGATAAATAAAGTGGGAAAGATAATAAGTGATGGAAATACATCTCATTCATGCTTTATTTTTTTGGAGAAAAGGAAGGAGGATTATGTGGGGAAAAAGCAAGGCAGTTACACATAGACTAGCTTTTCCCTTTTGCCTTAAAACTGTTATAAAGCAAGGCATCTTTCAGAAAATGCAGAACTACGCTTTTAGGAACCAAGAATAAAATAAGACTTTATAAAAAAATTTCCAGGATGATTCCAAAGTGCTCCATGACCCATTTTTAGCATGTGTTCACTTCTAGGTGCATGTTGAATCCAACTAACATAGTGTGGAATCTAGGAATCTAGGAATAAGACAAAAATGTATAATTAATGTCAAATATGGGTAACTATGGGTTGATTATTATAAAACCCCCATTAAGCATGAATTTATTATTAAATATTAGAAAAATATAGGGCCTATAAACAAGGCTTAGTCACCCTTTACATACTGCATGTCCATATAACCAAGGAAAGAGGCAAAAACCCAGTGGAAAAATCCTCCCGTAAACATGGACAGGAAACAAAATTTTGGAGATCTTGTTATAAATAATACTTCACCACATGATAAATGATCCCCATTAGTGATTTGATATTATTTAATTTCATCTCATCGAATACTTTGGTGAAGATATATGCTACTTTCTCTGAAGATGTGCAGTAGAGTAGAGCAATGGTATCATCATGCACAAGCTCCCTGATATAATTCATATGGATCTCAATGTGCTTGGTTCTCTGTCTTTGAACTAGATCAATGGATATTCAAATGGTGCTTTGGTTGTCACAATAGATGAATATTGAAAAATCTGATTCAAAACCACATTCTCCAGGTATCCCCTCCAACCACAAACATTGAGTAGTTGCATTCACAACTCCTCTGTACTCTGCCTATATAGATGAGAGTGTTATGGCACTCCGCTTCTTACTTGAACAGATTATTGGTCCTTCTACAAGAATGAACACATATCCTAAAGTATACTTTCGATCTGTGATGTCACCTTCACAATCACTGTCAGTAAATCCAACTAGCTCTAAGTCATATTTTGCTTTATAGAAAATCCTCTGGGTCCTTGTTCCCTGAACAAAGTTTAGGATCCTCTTGGATGCTCTCCAATGGATCTCATGAGTCTGATCCATTTATATCGAAGCCACACTAGCTGCATAATATAATTCAGTTCAAGTATGTGTAAGATAAATAAAACACCCAATCAACTACCTATACAGTGTGTTATTTACCATAGCATAAGAACCTGCTTCCTCAAGCTTAACACCTAAAAGGAATGAAGTCTTGCTTGGCTTGCAATATTTCATGTTGAACTTGCTGAGAAAATATGAATCATACTTGGACTGATGAACTTTTATTCCATGTTGGGATTGATTGATTTCAAGACCCAAGAATTGTCTCAACAATCCCAAATATGTCATGGAAAAAGCATGGTTCATTGCATCCTTCAAGGAGGAAATATATTTCTTTGAACTTTCTGTAATTATTAGGTCATAAAAATATAAAACAATAATCATTAAATAACCATGAATGAGCTTTAAATATACATTCATATCAGAATTGCAGCAAACAAAACTCAGTGATAGAAGAAACCCATCAATCTTGGCATACCAAGCCCTAGGGGCTTGCTTGAGCCCGTACAATGATTTCTTTAACCTGCACACTAAATATGTGTTAGAAAAAAACCCTTTAGGTTTCTCCATATAAATCTCCTCATTAACATCTCCATTTATAAAATAACACTTCACAGCCATGTGATGTACTCCCCATTGCTTTGAGGCTGCAATGGCTAGAGCTAGCCTTATGGAGTGCATCTTTGCCACTAGTGCAAAGGTTTCATTGTAATCAATAACATGTACTTGTAAGTATACATTTATTACCAATATTTACTTATATTTCAAATGCTAACCATCATCATTAAACTTAATTTTGAAGACCCACTTACACTTTACTAGCTTTCTCCCTAGGGGGAGATCAGCTAGTTCCCATGTGTTGTTCTTCTGGAGCGAGCTGAATTCTTCATTCATGGATGTTTTCCATATTGTATCATGTGATGCATATTCATATGTCTAATTATCATATTCAACCAGAAAATAATACTTCTTAGCAAAGAGTGGGTCTTTCACACAAAGTGCACTCTCAAATTGAGATCTAGTCCTCCTAGTGTCACTAGGATTCCCAGCGAGTTCCCCAGCTATATGAATGGTCCTTGATTCCTATTTTGGTATTCTAAGACTATTAGGATCTAAAATTAAATCATCATTATCAAACATATCAGAATCATCAAACTCATTAGTCTCTTCATTTACAATCCGTGGTTGGGGTGATGAAAAGGACTCTCCAACTTCGTTTGCTACTAAAGGCTCTTTTTCAAACTGAACACTTATTTAAATGAATTTTTTTTTTTCTCAAGTTTATCATATTGTACCATTTTGAATATTTATAATACCCCAAAAATAGGCACTCTTGTATTTGGGGTTACAAATCCTTCCTCTTTTCAGTTGGAATTCTAGCCCAATCCTTTGAACCAAAAATCCTAAAATGGGTCACATCTGGCTTGTGCCCACTCCAGGATTAGAAATGCATAATAACATAAATATTATTATTTGGAACCCTATTTTAGATATAGGATGCATATTTTATAGTCTTGGACCAAAATGTTGGTGGAAAATGTTTAGCCTCCATCATCCAAATTTCCATCTCCTTCAGTGATCTATTCTTTCTCTCAACAACACCTGCATCTTTACAACATTGGATAGATTCAAACTTGACATACTCACCACTATTGTCATATATGAGTATCTTGGGTCTCCTCACATACTGGTTCTCAACCAAGGCTCGAAAGACCTTGAAGAGGTCAAAAACTTTGAACTTGTGCTTTAGGAAGTAGACCCAACAATACCTAGAAAATTCATCTATGAATATGAGTGCATATTTTTCTTGACTCATGGACATATGAGGGAATGTACCAGGAATCTCCCCATGGATCAAATCAAGGCATGCAAAGGTTCTATCATGACTAGCTCTCTCATACTTGCACTCTGGGTGTTTTCCTAGGATACAACCTTGACAGACTCCTTTAGAAAACTTGATATTTGGCAACCCTATGACCATATATTTATCACTCAAATCAGAATGATACTTATAGTTAATATGGCCAAATATTTCATGCCAAATATTTCTTGCTTTATTAGCATGAGTAAGAATAGGAGAGGGGTTTGAGTAGGGTAGAAATTGGGAGAACTTGTATACCTTTGAAGTGTGATCTACAACACCTTTTGCTATGAATTTACCATTAGAAATATCTATGATTTCAACTTCATTGGGGGACAGTATGGATTTATTTGGAGACCCAGTGTGAGTCATCTGATACATTGAGAAGAAATTAGAGGAAAGACCTGAAACATACAATACATTATTGAAATTACCATGGTCAAGATCGATCCTACCCTTCCCCAAAATGTCAGTCAGAGAGTCATCTCCCAACACTATTGGTGGACCTTTAAACAAGTAAATAGAGGAGAATTTCTCCCTTGTCAAAACCATATGTATGGAAGTTCCATAATCAATGATGAAGCTATGTGAACTTGAGGTTCCAGCAACCAAGGCATGTACTCTCTCCTTGTCTTCTGAATTTGAACCTCCATCCCTCTTCTTTGAGCAATTAGGAAGGGAGATGTTGTTCTTCTCCAGGAGTAGGTTCAACATTTCTATTTGATTTTTCATACAAGATCTCTTAGGATGATATCCCTTACTACAGTATGCGCACTTGCTCATTTATCCTTTTTTCTTCTTCTTCTGGAAGTTATTATTGGAGCATGAGGGCTCCTCTTGACACTTTGACTTGTATCTCTTTTGCTCAGGTGGATTTTTAGGCTTTTTATTACTTTTTGAATCCACCTTTGAATCTCCAGCAACCAAATCTTGGTATTTGGAAGGTTTGATGGTTCCCATCATTACCAATTTATCAAGCTCCTGGGTGAGGGATTCCATGAACTCAGCAAGCTTAGGCATCTTCTAGGTCGGTTTTCAACTTGGTAGCATGAAAGGTCAAAAAAAATATGGAATAGTTAATACAAAATTAGAGAGCATGGTCAAGACTAGTTGATCTTCCTTATTTTTGATCCCACACTATTTTAGCTACAAAAAAGGGCCTTAAACTTGGAAAAGTAGAGTTGCAATGATTCAAATCTACTAGGACTCAAGGAGATCAATTCATTCTCAATTTTATGTCCTCTCATCTCATCTGTGTTTACAAAAATATCTTTAAGCTTCTTCCCAACCTCATTAGGTGATTTCAATGAATCAAGATGAAAGACGAGGTCTCTTGCACTGCTCAAGCACTAAATACCATAGGCCTCATCCCTCCTATTGTGCCATTTAATTTTCTCTATAGCTACATTAGGATCTACCTCATTTTCCATGGTAACCTTGTAGAGACATTTAGTTCTCAACAATATCTCCATCTCATCTTTCCATTCAAAGAAATTGAATGGAGTCAAGATGATCCTTTGAGATTGGTCCATATCTCAGCAACTGTGCCCTCCAATCAGCAGAATGCGCTCCCAGTCAGTGATGTAGAAACTACAATAGAAATATGGAAGGAGGAAAATAGATCTACAAAGCATCCTATAACATGTGGAAATTGAACCCAAGTGATAGAACAATTACACTCACAAAATTGTTAATCAAACATGCAAAATTCAAACAAAACGAGAGTGAAATTGGAGCATAACTTAATCATGTATTGAATAAGTGTACATCATCCAACCATATGAAGTAATAGGATACTGAAATATATAATTATATGGTATATTTGAAAGCATAAGGATGCTATTCGATTTGGTCAAGAAAGAAGGATTACTAAAACTAGTTAAATCTTCCATAGGTGCATAAATCTCTTTCCAAACCTATGAAGATGCTCACAAATTGGATAAATAAAGTGGGAAACCTAATAAGTGATGGAAAGACAACTAATTCATGATTTTGTTTTGAGAAAAGGAAGTAGGAGGATGTGGGGAAAAAAAAGGCAGTTACACCTAGATTAGCTTTTCCCTTTTTCCTTAAAACTGTTGTAAAGCAAGGAATCTTTTAGAAAAAGAAGAACCGCGTTGTTAGGAACTAGGAATAAAATTAGACTTGCTAAAATTGTTTCCAGGATGATTCCAAAGTGCTCCATGACCCATTTTCAGGATATTTTGACTTCTAGTTGCATGTGGAAGCCAACTAGGATAGTGTGGAATCTAGGAATCTAGGAATAAGACAAAAATGATTAATTACTGTCAAATATGGGTAACTATGCATTGATTATTCTAATAGAGAGGTGCACCAATGCACCTCTTGAAAGGGAAAAATTTTGATGTATTTGTAACTTCAGAATGTATTCAATTGTATGTATTGTATTTCATTTGTCCTCGATGCTCCTATCAGGAGAATCACCTGTATTTCTTTGTACCTCGATGTTCCTATAAATAGAATTACTAAAAGTCATGAGGTAGTCCCCTTTGTTGTAAGTTGGGTCATTAGTACCCTAGTTGTGATTACTCAAGCCTACATAACTGAGTTAGGATTACTTGAGCCTACATAACTGAGTCAAATATTAAGTGAATGAAAGAATATAAATAGAGAGTGAGCCTCTCTATTTGAGACACACACTCAATCAACTGGGGCGCATGAGTGAGAGAGGAAGTGATGGCACAAGTGAGAGAGACATCAGCTGTCCAATATCATCTTTATGTTTTTGGGTTTTACTTTCACTATTGGTGCTCATTCTATCTCTGAGGAAGTTGTGAGGTTTTCTCCTTTATGGTTTCCCCGAGGAAAATTCTTTGTGTCTTTTGTCTTTCGTGATTATTGTTCTGCATGTTATTCTCTTAGATAAGATCCTAATATCATATTTCTTAAATGATAAAGGTCTAACATGGTATCAGAGCTAACTTGAGAAGAAGACACTGTGCAGATGAAGAATCTATGGCTTCTTACTTTTCAGGTCTCTCTCCACAATCCATCAGCAAAAGGAGGCTAGGATGACTCTCCATTGAAAGACGCATATTTCTGTCAAAGAAGAATTTGATTCCGGGCATTTTCAGTTTTTGGTGTGAGAATTTAGGGCTTTATACATAAGAGGAATTTTTCAGTGAGCCTCGCATAGGATTTATCTCCTCATCAAAATAAAATTTTAGAGACCAAGTTCGAAGCTTTTGGTTGAGTGAAACTCGAGGAAATTCAAACCCTAGTTTGACCCTGGGCCTGAAAAACCATAAAATACTAAAACTGGTAGTTTTTGTACATTCGCTATATCTCGGGATTGAAGAAGTCTCAGGGGTTGAAATTTTCATAGTCCAAAGCTAAAATCCTGTTGTACCCTATGTAAAAAATTTATCCTTGGATTTACTATATTCTAGGAGATATGCATTAGAGGAAATTTCAACTCAAAATGGGCCTCCTGAAATGAACTAGTAAAATAATAGTTAAAATAATAAAATAATATTTATTAATTTTGGAGGAAGAAAAGAAAAAAACTACTTTTTTGTTTGTATTTTTGACATATCTCCCTGTGTTTTTACTCAAATTTTGATCAGGAGAGCTCGTTGGATGCGGAATATTAAATTCTGCATCCAACAAGTACCCACTTGGCATACTTTTGACGAACCCCGCTACCGCAAAAACAAGAAATACCAGAAAAAATGAAATGATGATGTCATCATTCCATTTTTTCAGGTATTTCTTGTTTTTGGGGTAGCGGGGTCCGTCAAAAGTATACCGAGTGGGTACTCGTTGGATGTGGAATTTAATTCTGCATCCAACAAGCTCTCCCGATCGAAATTTGAGTAAAAACACAGGGAGATATATAAAAAATACAAACAAAAAAAGTAGTTTTGTTTATGATACCTATCCCCAAATTTATATTAAAAAAATGTTTAAGACCTATACGGTATTTCAAATTTAAAGAAATTTCATTGGCTAACACATGATGACATGGAATTTGAATAAAAGTTAAAAGGCCCATTTTGAGTTGAAATTTCCTCTAATGATTCCTCCAAATCAGGGTTCTAGCCTCTTCCAGGATTTATCCCTAAACATAACACCTAGGGAGTATTGCTATATCTCTGGCTACGAAGGTCCAAATGAAATTTTACAAAATGTTCCAGATATTTCATAGACTTTACTTTCTATGGTTAGATTTTTAGACCATGATGATGAAACAGTGACATGTGGAAGTCCATACAATTTCTCTATGTTGAAAAGTTCTGAAAGAAGTCACCTTGGGAAAACTATCATAAGTCCCAATTGGTGAGACCAATTCTGATCAAAACTGTAGTGTTGGAAAGAGGAGAGATGATGTTACTTTAGTACTATATTTTAGAGATAGAGGAGTATTAATTTTGGAGATACCACAAAAACAGTATCAGGCATTTATGCAGAAGAAATTGGAAAACCAGGGCTTTGTGTTCTGTGAGTTTCCCTCCACTATTTTTAGAAAAGGAATACATTGGATAGCTTGCCTTGAATAGGTCTATATTTCTATACAATCAGAAGTTTGAAATTCCAAGTTCTGAAATTTAGGGTTTCTCTGACAAACCCTAGATCAGCCAACTCCGGAACGAGTTCGAACACCTCAAATCGGTAAGATCTAATATTTTGTTATTCACAGTTGAGGTTCTCATTTAAAAATGACTAATCACACCAGCTTGATGACAATATTGGTGAAGATAACAAATTCCAAGCATGGAAGTATAGGATCTCACTGGTTCTTGAAGCAAATGAATTGGACACCTACATAAGTGGAGAGGTTCTACTTCCAGAGGGAGATGAGGCTAAAACCTTACATAAGAAGAACTTGGTCGAGAGGATAATTGCTAATTCAATCAAGGATCACCTTATACCACAAGTGTCTTCCCTAAAGACACCTAAAGATATGTTTGATTCCTTAACCAATCTATTTGAAGGGAAGAACCTAAATCGGAATATAACTTTGAGAAACCAGTTGAAGAATGTAAAGATCTAGAATGCAGAGACCATACAGTCATACTTTACAAGGGTCTCTCAAATCAAAGAACAACTTGAAGCAGTGGATGAAGAAGAACATAATGCAGAAGTTGTGATAACCACCTTCAATAACCTCCTAGGATCATGGGATTCATTCATTTGAGGAATGTGTGCCAGAAGGAAGTGATTAATTTCGGAAGAATCTAGGAAGAGCACACACAAGATGAATCTCAACCCATAATAAGAGAAGAGAATATGGGATGAACTGAAGATCAAGCGCTCATGATTCAAAGAAGATACCTCAAACGATGAGAAATGTGAAGAACACAAATCTTGAAGAACCTCTTATCCATCTTAAGCATTTGGATAAGAAATGATGTTGTTATGAATGAAGAAGATGATGAAGCTGAAAGAAGGAGGCTACCCATGAAAAAAATAAAGATAAGTATTCAATTGCCATTTCATTATATTGTTTTGTTATGCATTTGTTTATATTCCATTGATGTGTTATGCATGATAGAATGTTTTCATTAATGACAGTATACTACTAATATGCATGTGATGGGTAAGTAGCTCATGGTGCTATACAACTCTCCATTTCTACTTATCTAGAATGAAACCTCTTTGCTGACATATTGGATTAGTGCACAATCTCAATGTTGTCCTGGTAGAGATGGAAGGAATCTAGAAAGTTTCCGTGAGATATGGATGAATCTTGTATTGGATAAAATAGTTGCATGATTACATATTTATGAAAATGAAATTTTCATTATCAATATACCTTATGAAATCTTTCTAACCATACAACTAATTCATTTGACTTGTAGGAAAGATCCCGTACAATTCCCTACAAGAAAAGAAGGATGAGACTTGTTCTGAAGAACAAGTGACGAAAGTTTGAGAAATAATACAAGATGAAGAATAATATGACGATACTTTCAAACAAAGAAAGAGGTCTCAAACATAGCGAAGTTATGTGACAATGTTGGGGGACATCATTGATGCAGAACCTTCCATCTATGAAGAAGTAGCCAAGAAGAAAGGGAAGGAGAGTACCAGTTCAAGAAGAATGGTGTCTAAGATGCAGTATCGAGAAGTAAAGGGAAGTTCGTAATGTATTCCATATGGATATATAAGATCCAACATGTAGTAGATGGAAACATCATGGGATACAAGGAAAGATTCATGGCACAAGGCTTTTGACAAAAATAAGTCATAAACTACAAAGAGACATTTATAGCCACTAGAAGTTAAGACACATGACATGAAGAATCATGTGTGAAAATTAAATAAGGCCTTGTACGAGCTTAGAAGACACCCATGGGATAACACATACATGAGGAGCTTGAAGATCACCTACAGTGATGAAGATCTTAACCTTTGCTACAAGGTTGAAGATTAAAGCCTATAGAGGAGGACAAGCTCACACATGGGTGCGAGAAGAAATTTTGAAAAGGTTCAAGATAGAGAATATTTTTATCTAGTGACCCTATATGGATACATAGAATATTAGTAGCAGAGGAAGGTACTTGTCACTCCAGTATAGAATGTTTCAATATATAGAATATGAAAAGAAGAGGGAGAATGATGCTCCACTTCAGAGGGAGTTGTTGGCGAAGCCCACCAACAAATATTTGTCGATATGGGTTCCCACTCTATCAACGCCCTATAGTGCAATCTCCCTAAGCATCATCCCAAACAGGTTTTACCCTGTCCAGCAACGTCTACGGAGCATATGAGGTCTCTCCCGAGGCGTTCAAGGGAGAGCTGTCAGAACCGAATTTCCAAAAATGGGAGAGGAGGATATGGGGATCCAACGGAGGGAGATCATAGCTTATGCGATCATCATATAGTATCAAAATATTGCATCATTATTCATGGAACATCATAGCACATCAAACAGTTATAGAAACATAGATTGCATCAACTTAAAATTAGCAGATCGCATTGATATAGCAGGAAGAAACTGAATCACATATATATCATGTCATTGTAACAAAATAGAGTCACAACATCATACCAGATCTATAGCAATAGACAAGAATTGATCCATACTCATCGCATCATATATTAATTTTGAACGAATATGCCACTTTACACAATCCTTCTCCAAAAATGGAGACTGCATACATTAGGAAGAAGCCCAGATAAAATCACAGTCAAAATAGAAAAGTCTCCATAGAACAAATTGCACTAGATCTTATCCCTTACTATCATGCATGCAATTGCATACAATTGTTCACAACTGATCACACATGACTCTTCCTATTACCCCTCTATGACTCTTCAAAATAGATCTATAAATAGGCTTAAGCCTAATAACTGACTTCTAACCGGTACTGACCTATTGCAAAAAAACTTGGCCAAAATATACATAAAATATTCAAAAAGTGGTTATTTTCCCACCTATCATGCAGATCTTCCCTTGCACGGTACTGCATGAGCTTGCGCAGCTGCCATGACGCTGCACAACTCACTCGCCCCAAACCCCTTGTCAACAGGAGTGACTGTAGAAGATCCTGAGGTTCGACATGGTACAATAGGATGGACAGTTTACTAATGGCTCTACGATTTACTGAGAATAAAGTGGATTCTAACCTTTACTTCAAGGCTAAAGGTGGAATACCAATGATGCTCATTTTATATGTCGATGACTTGTTCCTAACAAAAAATAGGAACTCATTAAAGTTGCAAGAAGGAGACTTGCTGCCGACTTCGATATGAAGGACTTGGATATGATGCACTACTTTCTAGGCATGGAGGTGTAGCAAAATGGGGATGGAATATCCTTGGGACAAGAGAAGTATGCAATAGAGATCCTGAAGAGGTTCAGGATGATGGACTACAAGGTTATGACCACACCTATGGCATTAAACCTGAAGCTATTGAGTGATGCTTCATCTGAGTCGGTTGATTCTACGATGTATCATGAGATGATTGGGTCCTTGATGTACCTGACAAATATGAGACCAGATATTTATTTTCCTATGAACACATTGAGCCAGTTCCTGACAGATCTGAGACATGTTCACTTGATTGGTACAAAGTATATTCTGAGGTACCTGAAGGGTACAGTTGATTATGGGCTCAAGTATTAGGAGAATCAGGAGATTAACCTGGAAGGTTATGTGGATTCAAATTGGGTAGGAAGTGCAATTGATAGGAAGAGCACTTTAGGGTGTTGCTTCAATATGGGATCATATGTGATCTCGTGGTTTAGTAGGAAGTAATCCTGTGTGGCACTGAGTATAGTCGAAGCAGAATATGTTGCAGCTTGATTGGCTAGCTGTGAGTAAATGTGTCTTAGGAATCTACTATCTGATTTTTTTTTATTTCTAGTTGCATTCTACTTGCATATATTGAGAAAACTAGAGTTGTGTGAAGTTGTCAGAGAACCCAGTGTTCCATGACAAGTCGAAGCATATCGAGATAAAATATCACTATATCAAGGATATCGTGTAGAGAGGAGGAGTGAAGCTCCAGTATGTTGTGATGGATGAGCAGATAGATGATGTGTTGACCAAACCATTAGCTGGAGTGAAGTTTGAGTACTTCAGGGATAAGCTTGGTGTTCTCTAGATCGAGGTTCCCTCTAAAGGGAAGTGATGAATCTGTGAGCCTTTATTACATGGTTGATGTGTTCATTAATATAAGTTTTGAACCTTTCTTAAATGGTTGATGTGTTCATCCCATGGTAAGATATAAGTGCTAAGACTTTTTGACATGGTTCATGTGTTCATCCCATGGTCAGATGTGAGTGTTGAGCCTTTCTCACATGGTTGATGTGCTCATCCCATGGACATATGTGAGTGTTGAGCCTTTCTTACATGGTTGATGTGTTCATCCCATGGTAAGATATAAGTGTTGATCCTTTATTTCATGGTTGATATGTTCATCCCATGGTAAGATATAAGTTTTGAACCTTTATGACATGTTTGATGTGTTCATCCCATGGTCAGATGTGAGTGTTGGGCCTTTCTGACATGGTTTATGTGTTCATCCCATGGTTAGATGCGAGTGCTAGGCGGGCCTTTATGATTGAGTCAGATATAAGTGCTGAAGAAGATGAAGACCTACCTGGAAGGCCTACACCAAACATGAAAAAGGGCTAGCTCTATAGAAATTCCTGTGATGAGTAGAATTGAGAGATAGCACCAGTTGATCGAGATAGCGAAAGCAGTGATGATGATGATGATCCAGTGATGATCCAGCTTTAATGATGATCCAGTAATGATCCAGCTTTGATGATGATCCAATGATGATCCAGCTTTGATGATGATCCAGTGATGATCTAGTTTCGATGATGAT
The DNA here is from genome assembly GCA_001517045.1 of Pseudotsuga menziesii. Classification (NCBI taxonomy): domain Eukaryota; kingdom Viridiplantae; phylum Streptophyta; class Pinopsida; order Pinales; family Pinaceae; genus Pseudotsuga; species Pseudotsuga menziesii. Next base: position 228,178 of record LPNX010082839.1, read on the forward strand.
CCAGTGATGATCGAATGTTGATGATGATCCAGACTTGATCCAGAGAAGAATACTTATGATGATGAATTGTGTCAACAGAATACCTTCCTAGTTAAGAGGGATTGTTGATGTATTTGTAACTTTAGAATGTATTCACTTGTATATATTCTATTTTATTGGTTGTCGATGCTCCTATCTGAAGAATCACGTGTATTTATTTGTACCCCGATGTTCATATCGGGAGAATTACTAAAATTCATGATGTAGTCCCCTCCATTGTAAGTCAGGTCATTAGTACCCTAATTTTGGTTACTCGAGCCTACATAACTAAGTTAGGATTAGGTGAGACTAGGTAACTGAGTCAAATATTAAGTGAACGAAAGAATATAAATAGAGAGTGAGCCTCTCTATTTAAGACACACACTCACTCAACTGGGGCACATGAGTGAGAGAGGAAGTGATGGCACAAGTGAGAAAGACATCAGATTTCGGAGATCATCTTTATGTTTTCGGGTTTTACTTTTGCTATTGGTTCTCATTCTATCTCTGAGGAAGTTGTGGGGTTTTCTCCTTTATGGTTTCCCCGAGGAAAATTCTTTGTGTCTCTTGTCTCTTGTGATTATTGTTGTGAATGTTATTCTCTCAAATAAGATCCTAAGATCATATTGCTTAAATGATAAAATATAACAAAAAAGGTGCCATCCTAAATGTGATTTTCCTCTTTGGAGATTTTCCCAAAAACTTAAAAAAGGACCTTGAAAACAAGAAATGCACCCGCATAATTGAAGGGATAAGAATTACTTATTACCTAATCCGAGTGATTCAAGTAGAGATAGTGCACAGCTCCTAGAATTTCCAGTTGAAAATCAACTCTTTTTCACCAATTTTACTCTTTTACTCTGGTAAAAAGTCACAAAGGTAAAATGTTACTATTTACCCCCTTTTTATAGTAGTTTTGGTTTTTATTTTTAATATTAAATCAAAATATTTTAATTTTATGGGTTTTACCATTTACTTTCTATAGTTTTTATAATGAAATTGGTCCTAACCTGACTTTTGGAGATTCCAGGTCATATTTACGAAACGTTATGGCTATGTTGCGAGTTTCTTTTGTCTTTTTCAAACTTTGGGCTAAGATGAAAAAGTACCAAGCATTGTTTATAACTTTGACATGCTTGTTAAAAACCTAGTAAAAGGGTGTCGAGTACACTTTTTTTATTTTTTAGACTCATTAAAAGTGGTTTCTAAAAAATAGGACACCTTATGGAGTCACATTTAAGCTCTTTACAGACTCCTTAAAACACGAAAATATTGTCTAGTGAACTTGTCTTCTTCACGCTCATAAAAGTACTTAAAGAGTAGTCTTTCCGACAATAGTTTACCCTTTTTTGGTTTGTATTGACTAATTACAAAAAATGTATACTCTAGTTGAATTTAGCTAGAAGAGTTCTCTTGGGCATTATTTTATACTTTTTCGGGCCCTAGGGACTAAATCGTATGAAAAAGGACCCTTTCGGGATCTTCTTTTGTCTTCGTTCAGACTCTCTAAACAAGAACGATACTGAGTTAGATTTGAATTGACTCGTTAAATTAAAAACTGAGATACCCTCTTTTGGGAAAGAACCTCTCCTTTCTCAAGTTCATAAAACATATGAGAATGGACTCATCTTCCAATTAGATACAACAAGTGTTTGTTACCCTCTTTGAACTCGTGAAAACAAATAAGAGGCACTCATCATTCGCGATGGAGAAATTAATGGAAAAGGGAATATTTTTGCATCTGTATCTATGGCAGCTCCAAGTCCACCTTTGAAGATTGCATCTGTCTGCATTTTCCTTACCAAGCATTTGGGTATTCAACTTGTCATCGATTTGATCCACTTTCGTGAGTCACCTGAATCCTTTGGCTCAATTCAAAGAATGCATTGCCATATCCTTTCATTACATCTAGTTTTTGTCTTGTCAATTCAATGCTGCCAAGTCATTTATTGTGCCACAATTTGTTTAAAGGATGTCTCATTTACAATCCAGCTCGTTCATAACTTTACCTTCCTATAAAGTCGGTCGTGTCTAAGTTAGTTTCATGGTTGCTTCATCATTTCAAAATCAACTTGTGTTCCATGTTTCATGTTGATGATTGGGAAAACATCATGGCCCTCCTTCAACGACTATATTCTTGTTGACTTTACCATATCATCCAGGAATTAGACTTAGAAACCAATTCAAGTACCTTGAAGCCTGCATGCCTCAATGGCAGGTTTCCTCACTTTCGAGAGTATTTTTTCATTAATGATCTCTGATTGAAACATTCTATCAAGTGTTCGACTTCAAAAACTTTATTCACACTTGGGAGAATGTATTGAGATACCTTGGGGATCATTGAAATCAATGGTGATTTACCTTTCACTTGTTAATAGTATACATCAATGACTGGTAATCAAGTGATTTCTACCATTTCAATGTCAAGACATCTATTCACATGGCTAGAATTGTATCATTAGGGATTGGAATGAAGACCTTGAGTGGTTAGGCGTTCAAATGATTAATTTGTTATCCTTAGGTTGCGATGGAATATTATATGATATCATGGCATGTATCCACATTATATGATTGGTGGTTGTTTCCAATATTGAGTTCGGATAACATGGATCTATTTTGTATGTTCCATATCCATGTTTTGCTTTCTACATCATTGATCATGGATCTACAATGGAATTTTGGTAGCCATGATGTGATCTTCTACCACTGGTCTAGATTTATGCAGGAACGCAATAAAATACACAAATAACCATAGAAACAAAGATGTAGTGGAAATAACACTTCATTTCATTAATTAAAGAACTGAAACTTGTTTACATTCAAAATGGAAATAAACTAGCTAGAGTGCTGGTAGCTTATCTCTGAGAAGAGATGTGGTGGCTACATGCCTTTGAACTCTATGTTACAATGAGTCTCAAAGGCCTATACATTATTGAGAAAAAACGGAAACCCTACACATCAAAAAACCTAACACTAGGAGGTGAAACGCCGGAATGTGGGACCCATTGGGTAACTTGGTACATCAATTTCTCGGGCTTGTAACTTACTACCTCTATTTGATGCGCATGATACATCGTTAGAAATATATATTCAAGGAATACATAATAAACCATAAATATGGAGCTTGAAACAAACTCATATTTCCCCAACCATTCGATTCCAAAAAAACATCGTTTAGGGCCTCAAAACGACTCTGAAAGTTTAGGACCCGAAAACTGCCAAAAATAGTAAATTGTGCTACAATTAAGGAAATTGGAAAACTGAAAGAAACAATGGTGGGGGGTCCATGTGGAATAGGTGGGTGGCCACCAATATCCTCCTAGATCATTCCTCCTACCTTAGGAAGCAATGGTCCCCATTGCGTTGAGTTCCTCCATGAGATGAGGAAACTTCTGTTGAACTTGGTCCGTGGTGAACCACTTTCCCTGGTGAAGGAGTTGGACTTCTTTGACAAATTGATATAGGTTGATCTTCTTTTGGAGGGTTTTCTTGATCTGTGTGTCCATAATTTGATCAGGTGTTGCTTGTTCCATGCAGTTGGGGTTTAACTCTGTTGTTGTGAGTTTTTCTGCCACGTCTGATGTGTCCAGTAGAGGTGGAAAGTAGGGACAAAGGAGGTATAAATTGAACACTAGGTGTATAACAAGGAATGGTGGAATATTGATCTTGAAGGAATTGTCCCTAACAGCCTTGGTGATGGTGTATGGCCCATATCAAAGCGGGCAAAGCTTTTGGTGGGGTCCAGCGAGGCGCTCCTTCTGCACATGTCACCACACTTTTTCACCCATCTGGAAGTTGTGTTGCACCCTGTTAATTATAGAAATTATTCCCATACTACTAAAGAAAAATCCAACACAATCTCAATAAATAAAAATAAGTAAAACAGGTTTTTTAGCATTTTGGTTGTGCAGTTTGTAAACAAGAGGGTAAAAACTCATAAGGCTAAGACAAACACTAAATCATGCAACGATGAAATACTGAGATGTATCATATATGAAATATAAACCAAAAAAACATAAGCACATTACTGAATTTCATCCACAGCTCACAAGCATTCCATGAGAAATAACATTAAACAAGAAATGAATTTATAAACTAAGTGATTACACTACTAAAAAATGAAACCAGCAGATAAGATAAAAAGGGCTTATAGTTTGCATATATACCATAATCAGTAATTCAAAATACATAAGAGTTTATGAAACTTAGCTCTGTATAGTATCTAAAAGCCTCCCCTTGTACAAAAATTTGAACCACATATCATTCTATAGTCTTACGTTTATCTTAGTTACCAAAAACAGTTACATAACTGAAAAATTGTTTTTTAGGTCATACCATCGAATCACATAACAAAAAAAATTCATTCATACTAAACTAACTTCTTTACAAAAATTAACTAATAACACCTATAATTTGAAGCATTTTACAAATCTTTAGCAGCCTCTACCAAAAGGGCTATCCCCTCCAATGCTTGAGTCTTTCTCCTTGTTTTCTGATGATCAGCTTCTAGGTCTTCGACTCTTTTTGAAAGCTCCTAATTTTGTTGTGTTATGTCTTGAATAGTTTGCTTCAATTCTGCACAAAGAATTTATGTCTATCTTTTTATCTTCAAAGCTTCCTTGAAAACTGAAATTAACTCTTGGTAATGGCTATTGACCTCTTCTAAATCGTCTCTTCATCTTCTGTTAGCAACTACTAACCCCTCATTTGTTTCATGCAGGAATTCTATCTGATACTTATACTATTTGATGCTTCTCTGTAAGTTCTCATTCTCTGAATCAATACATTGTCCCTCTAACGATGAATGCATTCCTTCTAGCATCCAAGGAATCTTCAATTTCTTAAATATCTCCTCATCCTCCTCTTGCTGCTCTGTCATAGTTACAGGAACCCCTGGAGACTCATTAACTTCAAAAATGCATTGAGCTAATGGTTCTGCAATGTTTTCTTCCTCTACACAAAAACTTGCCATGACTGAGTGCTGCTTCATTAAATCATCTAGATGATGGTCTAAAGTTACTTTCCTTCGAACCTCTTTTAATAGCTCTAACATTTTAGTTTCAGCTAAGGCTGACTTATCCTTTAAAGTAACATGTTTCTTAATTTTCATCTCTTTTACATTCAAGCCTTCATCCTCTTCTAGCTCTTCTTGGCATGAAGAGTCTTCTATCACTGTGATTTTCTTCTGAGCTAACTTTGGGTTTAACAACTTTTTCATGTTCAATCTCAATTTATTCTTGGGTCTGGTCTTAGGTCTCCAACCTGCCCCAATCTCTCCCAACATGCTCAAAGTTCTTCGTTGGTGTTTTATGGCTCCTAGCTGAAACACCTTTCTTTTGAATCCTTGTGACACCAAATTTTCTTCAAACTGTTCTTGTAAATCATGTACACTATCAGCCCTAGCTTCATCAATCAATGGGCTTTCCTTACTTTTTGACTGTACTCCTATAGGAACTTTCTCTTGTTCTAACAAACTTTCATCTACTCCCTGATTTACTTTTTCATGAAGGCTATATTATACATGATCTAAATCCTTCATTTGAACCTTTGATATTTCATCTTCATCAACTTTATTTTGCTGTTCATTTTCAGCATTTTCATCCCTTTGTGTCACAGACTCTTCTTGCACATTATCTTCTTCTACTTCAACTATGACCTTTTTCTTTAATTTCTTGACTAAATTATGTGCTTTGTTCACCTATCTTTTCTTTGATTGGTCTTCTTTCTTAGATTGAAACCCAGGCCAAAATAGAAAATAGTCCCAGGTATTTTCCTTCTTTTAGAGAACGATACTTATGATTAACTTTATCAGACAATGATGAAAAATGGACTATTGAGTATGATCTTGATGCTCTTTTACTCTGCTGGACATCTTTTGCAAACTCTTTAGGAAAAATAAAGGAAGGTTCATCTTTGCTTCATGATTTAGATGCTGCAGAAACCTGAAATGGTATTTAAATACAAATGCATATATTCCTGCACAAGTTACATAGCTTTGTAGAATTTTAATTGGTTCTCTCCACTTTGGTTTGAACTTTTGTATATGCACTCCTTTACCCAAGTCTGCAACAACAATTGGAAGCAAGTAATTCTGTGAGTTAAAGGTAAAATGTACCTTCTTGAACCAATATTCACCTTCATCAAGAATGTATGTAGCCTTTGCTATTAGCTCTCTAGTCAGCTCAATCTTTAGGGTGTCAAAAGTAACTATGTCATTGTCGAATCTCTGAGCAAATTTATATGAAACCTCTGTGTGATGTCCATCAATATTCTAAAAATAATTCAGCCATCCTGCCTCTAAAAATAACTTTGCATAGTCATGGAAAGCTTGAACCCAAGACATATCTGAGGGTTCAGCCCTATTTGTTTTCTCACTCCTCTTCATTATGGATGGATGATCTTAAATGTGCTTCCTTCAGTAAAGAGTTTAACACTATTCGAATATTTGCAAATTTAACAGTCAATCATAGGTTGAGTGAATTAAACCCTTAACATGAATTTTACTGCTCAAACTGATAAGTATTTCGACCCTACTGACATAAAAGATTTGACATTGAGCAAAAAATGACTTTATGAACTGGCATTCTTAGTTAATATCAATAACTAATCATCTGTCAATGTGAACCCAAACTCATGGAACATGTCAATAATTCGCTTCATACCTATCTGAATAATGGATTCGGTTGCTAGAAATATGCTTTCTTGTCTTCCTAGGTGTCCAATATCCTTCTTAAGTCTATCTCTAGCTACCATGACAGTGCTAAACAGTTACCTTGCAAACCCTAAATAGTCGACCTTCTTCAATATTCAACCACAAACTGCCAGTTCTTCAAATGGCTTCTATGATCTTCATGCATTCAGGAAATGTGTAGCTAATAGTGAATTATCCTCATCATGCATAATCGTTATTGTTCCACTATTCTGTATCTTCTAACCTCCATACAACTGCAACTCACTGAAATGATTCTTTTCCTGATCTCACAACACTTGTCACAATGATTATTGCGGCTGAAACATGTATCAAACTCAGCAACAGGTGTGAAAGACTTCTGTTATGCACAAATTTTGAAAATTACGAGCCAAAATCATGACTTTTCAAATAGCACGATTTTCTTGTAGCACCCTTGTTTACCTTTTATGAGCTTGCGCTACAAGAATATATGTTTTAACAATATTTTAACCAAAACTCACAGCAAGGGGTTAAACTTTAGTTAATAGTTTTGAATAAAAATTTATGATATTTTTTTAGAACCTTTAAGTTATATATACATTCTACAAGCCCCTAAAAGCCATGAAATTCACTAAGTAAAACCAAAATTAAAAGAAAACGTATTAAATCAATTATAAGTATAAGCCTAAAATCAAAGGAAAATTTAAAAGAAACTAAAGTCAAAACTGTAAAATAAAAAAAATACAATACTTTAAAAATAGGCAAATGCTTTAAAATGAGAAACAAAAATAGGATATAACATATGGCTCCTACTGAGGGATGAATTCCTCCTTGTGAGGCTTCAAGAACCTCTAGATCAGTGCCTTCTGTGCTGTAACTAGAACTGCCTGCTACTCTACAAAATATCCATTGGGCCATGGATTCTTTATTCTAATCTTCACACTGGTGTATACAATGAAGATCCAATATTTTTCTTTAAAAACTGTAAAAATGTTCAAGGAAACATCCATTAACTGGATTAGACAATTCCTCACCATCCAAGGTCTGTAACACAAAAGTATTATTCTCCAAAATATTTGATACTATGAAAGGACCAAACCATAAATTATCAAAATTACCATGTTTTCCTTTCTACTCCCTTCTAGCATTCCATCTCAAAACCATATATCCATTAAAAAAGGTGTTCTCTTTGATTTTTCTATCATACCTTTCTTTCATCTTTTTTCTGTACAACTAAGCCTTTTCTTCTACTAATTCACACTCCTGCTGTAATCCAATCAGTGCATAAATTATTCTTTGAATGTCACTGGGTTCTTCTTGACTATCTTGAAGAAATTTCATCACTGGAATACCAATTTGAACAGGAAACACTACGTCAATTCCATATACCAGTTGAAAATGAGAAGTTCCAATTGCCTTTTTAATTGTTATCTTGTTCGCCCACAGTGCATATTTTAACATTACCTTTTATTCTGATTCAACAACTTCTTGATACTCTGAATAATTCTCTTATTAGTTGACTCAGCTAACCCATTTCCCTAAGGGTAATAAGGTGTTGAGTGCTTCAAAACAATTCCATTCTTTTCACAAAATGTCACCATAGATTTGGACTTAAAAGATTGAGCATTATCAGTCAATAACTTCTTAGGACATCCAAATCTAATAAGAATATTTTCCTGAATAAAATCAATGATTACCTTGTCTGTTGCATTTTTGTGGGGATAGATTCTACCCATTTAGTGAAGAAATATGTATCTGTCAAAATCCATTTATGCTGCCCTGAAGAAGAAGTATTTATCTCCCCTATGAAGTCCAAACCCCACTGCTGAAAAGGAGAATTCACTACAATAGACTTCAATGGTAAAGACACTAACTTTTTCTTACCAACAATTTTTTGACATGGGATACAAGATCTTACCAGCTAGTATACATCAGAGAATAAAGAAGGCCAATAGTATCCGGACCTGAAGATTTTATAATTTGTTTCCTTCCAATACTTATGCCCCCCACATGCACCTTCATGTGATTCAAATATTACCTCTTCAATTTCTGGCTTGTCCAAACATCTAAGCAGAATGCCCCCTAGATCTTTCCAAACCAGTTTTTGTTATATCAAACAATATTTAGTAGTTCTCAACTTCAATGACCTAGCATCCTTCTTATCTAGATGTTATGGACATTGTAAATACAAAAGAAAGTGTACAATTTCTGCATACCATGTGGATTTTGCATACTTCTCCATAATTCTTTCCTTCTCTTGCTTTTCTTGTAATTCTTCTTGTACAGGTTGTTCTTCCATCAGATGAAGACCTAAAGCTTGACAATTTGAATCAGCTAACAATTTATACAAACCTTGTCCCTCCACTAGTTTTGTAGGATTAATGTCTACGTCATATTCCGTTATGTTTGCAATCCATTTCCCCCTTTTTCCTTCACTATCAAGTTGAGTTAATACATCCTTAATGGTAGCATTAGGAACATAAGCAATGACTTTATAATGTAGAACATAAATTCTAAAAAACTTTAATGCTTTTACCAATGAATAAGCTTGTTTCTCCAAAGTGTTGTAATTCAACTTTGAGTCTCTGAGGGTCTTGCTAAAAAATGCAATTGGCTTCTCAAGTCCATCATTATTCTTCTGTAACAAAACAACTGCTAAAATATCCTCTGATGCAAAAGAAAAAGTCAAAAATTCCTTTGAAAAATCAGGACTTACTAGCACTGGTGCTTCTATAAGAGCTATCTTAATCTTCTCAAATGAATTCTTAGCTTCTGCAATCCACTTCACTTCCTGGTCTTTTTTCAACATGGTTGTTATTTGTTTAATGGTTTCAGCAAAATTTGGTATGAACCAACGCAGAAAATTTATTTTTCCAATAAACGATTGCACATCCTTGTTACTTCTTGGTAAACTAATTTTCAGAATAACTTTTACCCTTTCTATATCTATCCTTATGCCGTCAGCTGAAACCAAATGACCCAATAATTTACCTTCCTGTACAGCAAAATGTGACTTTTTGGGATTGAGAGACAATCCATATTTTTTGCATTTCAAGAAAGTTTGTTTTAGGTGCTTTAAGTGCTCATAATCAGACTGTGAAAAGACTATTATGTCATCTAAATAAATCACCACAAACTTATCCCTCTCTCCAACAAAGGCTATGTCCATAGCTCTTTGAAAGGTAGCTCCGACATTCATTAATCCGAATGGCATTTTGTCATACATAAAAGTACCCCAAGGGGTGGTAAAGGCTATCTTTTCTCTATCATGAAGGTGCATTGCAATTTGGTTATACCCTGAAAAACCATATACCATTGAGATCCTTTGTGCACCCACCACTTTCTACGATATTTGTTCAATATTTGGTAAAGGATAGTTATCTTTGAGTGAATACCTATTCAAATTACGAAATTCAACACAGAATATTATTTCACCATTATTTTTTCTAACAGGTACTATATTTGCTACCCGTGAATAATATCGAAGAGGAACAATAATCTTATCATCCAACAATTTTTTTACCTCCTTTTCTATAATGGGGAATAAAGCAGGATTGATTCTCCTTCATTTCTGTCTGAATGGTTTTACATTTGGTTTCAAGGGAAATTTATGTTGTATAATACTAGTATCATAGGTATTCAAATCCTCGTATGACCAATAAAAATTATCAACATATTCTTTTAATAACTTGATGTACTTGTTTCTTTGCCTTGTTGTAAGTGCCTTTGAGATCTTCACTATTCTGGGGTTCTCCTTGGTGCCAATATTAAAATCCATTACATTTTATTCTAAATACTGCATACCTGGTTTTAAGGGGGTATCATCCTTCGAAAAAATCCTCTCTAAAGGCACCAAACCCTTAGGAATAAAATTACTTTTCAGCTCAATGATTTTGTGACCTACAATTTCATTTTCTGCAACACCCTTAGTATATTCAGCTTCATCATCTTGTTCTTGGTAAATTAAGGAATTAGAGAACTCACCAACTAACTCTAAAAACCTTTTAATATCTAAATCATGCTAAAAAACTCTCCATTGCTTTATATTATCGGGGACAGAAGGTCTGTACCTAACTTCAATAGGATATTTCAGCTGAGTTGTTTTAGTAATCCTGAAATGTGTAGCTACTAGGGAAAGAAAATATGCAGTTTTGTTTTAATCTTTAGGAATCTAAGAAATATTAAAAGCCACAAAGAAATTGTCTATCATATCCCATACTTCGTTCCTATACACTTTCAACAAAACTTGCTTTACTTTATAGTTATTCCTTACTTACTGAACAACCAACTTGTAGTCGCCATAAGCAGAGATTTGCTGAATACCTAAATATTTTGCAGCTCTCAAACCTAAAAACAGAGCTTCATACTATGTTGTATTATTAGTGGTAATAAACTCTAACTTATAGATTAATCTTACTACTTCACCACCAGGAGATATCAGGACAACTCCTGCTCCAGCACCTTCTTTAGATGATGATCCATCAAAATACATTTGCCAAAGTTCATCCTCCTGTTCCCTAGTAAATTTAACTGATTTTTATTTTTCAACCTGTAACATACCAACAGAATCATTATCATCACTAAATTGCAGCATACAAGTACCCAAATCCTTTTCAACAGCATATAATGGATGATTTGTAGGATTCTTGTCATTAGTCACAATGTAAGCAAATTGTAACTCTCTATACAACCTTCTGTTCTCACCTCCAAAAATAGGGATGGTTGCATATGTTAAGTCCATCTGTAAAGTTCCACCTACTTTCTTAGCCCAAGATCTAGAAAGGAGCATTCCAAATTTAGGTGTGATATCCGCCACTACTACATCCATAATAACATTTTTCATTGGTAGCTGAGCTAAGCTAACCACCATGTCCTTTATCACTCCTTAACATTTTACAGCTCTAGAATCAAAAGCATACAAATCATGATAAGGTTTTGTTATGCTCAGTCCTAAACCATACATGACTACTTTTGGCATTACATTATCAGATGCTTCTGAATCCAAAAGACAATTATGTATCATCTGCTCATGAATGGTTAATGTGATGTAAAAAGGTGGGGATGCACTTGCATCATTTTCAGTTTTCTCTTCCAAATCTGATCCAATAAAAATTTTGGGATTTTCCTCCTGTAAATTTACTGTGTCAAAGGGTACTTGATTGCTTGCTGAACCTACCATTTTCAAAACTAAATTTTTGTAAGAAGTATTTTTTTCTCAACTCAGTGAAAGGCATGGGGATTTTAATTTTGCACAATTCATTTTCGAGATTAAAATTCTTCATTTTCTTATTCACTTCTTCTACTTCAATAGCCTTCTCTGGTTTATATTGATTCTGTCTTTTCCCTAATGCTGGATCAGATTGTTGTTTAGGAGGAAGAATTGCCTTATTTTTAGGGTTTTGAACCACCTGTTTTATCCCTGATCTCAAATTTGTGGTTTTCTTTAGATCAAAAGAATATATATCAAAAGTTACTTCGAGTTTTAAATCATTTTCTGTCTGAAAAACATCTGCATCATAATAGTCAGATTTTAAAAAATCTTCCTCAGTCACAAAACCTTCAATCAACTGTTCTCCAAAATAATTCATGTCTTGATCGAGATCCTCAAATTGCTCTTCTTCTTCTATTTCTCTTTCATTAGTGACATTGTTTTGAAGTGGGGGTGGCACCTTTTGATCTTCATCTTCTCTCCTTTCTCGTTGTATGTCATTATTTCTTCTCTCTCTAGGAATAAAATGAGGTGCAAACTGTCTTCTAAACTGATTTGGATTATTAGGGTTTGTGTCCCCCTCTTGAACATGCCTATTGGAATTTTTTTCTAATTCCAATTTGTTTAGTTTTTCTGTTAGGATTTGCACTAATTTTCCATCTCATCAATTTTACCATCTACATATTGTGATGTTGAAACTACTGGAGCTGCCTCCTTCTTACCATTTCTGTCAAAAACTTGTTGAGATGATATTCCCTTCAATCTGTTAGAAGCAAGAATATTAGATTCCACTTCTAATGTTGCTTCTTGCATATTAAGTAAAGTAATAGGTCTTCTTTCTCTCAATAGTAAGGAAAAATCATGGTCAAAAGCATTAGCATAAATGAGTTTCGCAAAATTTTTAGAAGGTTTAATCTCTACAAGAATTCTACCATACATTTTATTGAACCTCTTAGAGAAATCAGTTGTAGTTTCATCTTTCTTCCTTCTTATGGTGCTGAACTCTGTAGTGTTATATGTATGATCCTTAGTATCACCCCACTATATGATGAAAACATCTTGAAGCTCCTCTATTAAGTTAATGGAATTTGCTGGTAACTCTCTGAACCATCTTCTGACCTCTCCATCCAGACTCTATACGAACATCCTCATCCACACATCTTTTGCCTTGATATTCTAATTATTTGCAAAGTTGAGAAATGCATCCAAATATCTCCTCAGTTGTTGTCTCACCTTGTCCATTAAACCTATGTAAGTACTTTTGGTAATCTCCACTAGGAATAGCATTTAAGGGCTGAGGTAAAACTAAAGGTGCATACCTAGCTGCTACCATTCGATCCATCATATCTAATGGTTGTTGTTGGGCTTCCATTTTTAAACTGACTAGCTTAGATGAAGGGAAAACTTGACTAGAACTTGGCTGAAAAGGACTCTTACTGAATTTAAGGTGAAATAAAGGGATTTTTTCAGGAGATAAGGATTTTTCTTTCTTGAAAGACTGAGGATCGATAAAAATATGAAAATTACTAACAGGGATTGTAGGTTTCAACTAGGATTAATGTTGTTCCTCTTCCATTGAAATGGAAAAAGGTGACAATAAGTCTATTTGCTCAGGGTTACATAAGGCTCGAGATGACTGAGACCTTTTGATTTTCCTAACTGTTTTCAGAACTTTCTCTAGATCTGAAACACCCAAGTGTAAAGCTGAACTAGGTATACTTCTTGTTCCAACTCCTTTAGTAGCCACTATGAACTATTCGATGAAATGTAGTATTAAAAAATTGTTGGTTTAAGTCCACCTCTCAAAACCAGTTGAATGATGAATATCCCATGGAAACTGTGCTTCAGCTTTGTCCACAGCAATGGTGCCAAAGATGTTAGCACCAGAGATTGTTCTCGGACTACTAAATAACAAGCCAACGCAATCTCAATAAATCAAAAGAAGTAAAACAGGTCTCTTAGGGTTTTGGTTGTGCGGTTTGTAAACAATAGGGTAAAAACTCATAAGGCTAAGACAAACACTAAATCATGCAACAATGAAATATTGAGATGTATCATATATGAAACATAAACCAAAACAACATCAGCACATTACTGAATTTCATCCACATCTCACAAGCATTCCATGAGAAATAACATTAAATAAGAAATGAATTTATAAACTCAGTGATTACACTAATAAGAAATGAAACTAGAAGATAAGATAAAAAGGGCTTATAGTTTGCATATCTACCATAATCAGTAATTCAAAATACATAAGAGTTTCTGAAACTTGGTTTTGTATAGTAGCTAAAATCCTCCCCTTGTACAAAAATTCGAACCACCTATCATTCTACAATCTTACTTTTATTTTAGTTCCCAAAAATAGTTACATAACTGAAAAAGTGTTTTTTAGGTCATACCACCGAATCACATGACAAAATAAAGTCATTCATACTAAACTAAATTCTTTGCAAAAATTAACTAATAACACCTATTATTTGAAGCATTTTACAAACCTTTAGCATCCTCTGCCAAAAGGGCTATCCCCTCCCATGCTTGAGTCTTTCTCCTTGTTTTCTGATGATCAGATTCTAGGTCTTCGACTCTTTTTGAAAGCTCCTGATTTTGTTGTGTTATGTCTTGAACAATTTGCTTCAATTCTGCACACAGACTTTGAGTCTATCTTTTTATCTTCAAAGCTTCCTTGGAGACTGTAATTAAATCTTGGTAATGGCTATTGACCTCTTCTAAATCCTCTCTTAATCTTCTATTAGAAACTACTAACCCGTCATTTGTTTCATGCAGGAATTCTATCTAATACGTATACTGTTTGATGCTTCTTTGTAAGTTATCATTCTTTGAATCAAACATTGTCCTTCTGAGGCTGAATGCATTCCTTCTAGAATCGAAGGAATATTCAATTTCTTAAAGATCTCCTCATCCTCCTCTTGCTGTTCTATCATAGTTAGAGGAACCCTTGGAGACTCATTAACTTCAAAATTGCATTGAGCTGATGGTTCTGCAATCTTTTCTTCCTCTACACAAAAACTTGTCCTAATTGAGTGTTGCTTCATTAAGTCATCCCGATGATGGTCTAAAGTTACTTTCCTTTGAACCTCTTTTAATAGCTCTGATATTTTAGTTTTGGTTAAGGCTGACTTATCCTTTAAACTAACATGTTTCTTACCTTTCATCTCTTTTACATTCAATCCTTCATCCTCTTCTAACTCTTCTTGGGATGAAGAGTCTTCAATCACTGTGATTTTGTTCTGAGCTAAATTAGGGTTTAACAACTTTTTCATGTTCAATCTCAATTTATTCTTGGGTTTTTTCTTAGGTATCCAACATACCCCAATCTCTCCCAGCATGCTCAAAGTTTTTCCTTAGTGTTTTATGGCTACTAGCTGAAACACCTTTCTTTTGACTCCTTGTGACACCAACTTCTCTTCAAACTATTCCTGTAAATCTTGTACACTTTCAACCCTAGCTTCATCAATCAATGGGATTTCCTTACATTCTGATTATACTCTTGTAGGAACTTGTTCTTGTTCTAACAAACTTTCATCTACTCCCTAATTTAATTTTTCATGAAGGCTATATTCTACATGATCTAAATCCTACATTTCAACCTTCGATATTTAATCTTCATCAACTTTATTCTGCTGTTCATTTTTAGCATTTTCATCCCTTTGTGTCACAGACGCTTCTTGCACATTATCTTCTTCTACTTCGACTATGACCTTTTTCTTTAATTTATTGACTAAATTATGTTGTTTGTTCACCTGTCTTTTCTTTGATTGTTCTTCTTTCTCAGATTGAAACCACACCAAAATAGAAAATAGTCCCAGGTCTTTTCCTTCTTTTGGAGCACTGTACTTATGATTAACTTTATCAGACCATGATGAAATATGGATTGTTGAGTATGATCTTGATGCTCTTTTACTCTGGTGGACATATTTTGCAGACTCTTTAGGAAAAAGAAAGGAACGTTCATATTTTCTTCATGATTTAGATGATGTAGAAACCTGAAATGGTATTTAAATACAAATGCATATCTTCCTTCACAAGTTACATAGCTTTGTAGAATTTTAATTGGTTCTCTCCACTCTGGTTTGAAATTATGTATATGCACTCCTTTACCCCATTATGCAACAACATTTGGAAGCAAGTAATTCTTTGAGTTAAAGGTAAAAGGTACCTTCTTGAACCAATATTCACCTTCATCAGGAATGCCTGCAGCCTCTGCTATTAGCTCTCTAGTTAGCTCAATCTTTAGGGTGTCAAAAGTAACTATGTCTTTGTCCAATCCATGAGCAAATTTATATGAAACCTCTGTGTCCTGTCCATCAATATTCTAAAAATAATTCAGCCATCCTACCTCTAAAAAAACCTTGCACAGTCAGGGAAAGCTTGAACCCAAGACATATATGAGGTTTCATCCCTATTTGTTTTCCCACTCCTCTTCATTCTGGATGATTGATCTTAAATGTGCTTCCTTTAGTAAAGAGTTCAACACTATTCGAATATTTGCATATTTAACAGTCAATCATATGCTAAGCAAATTAAACCCTTGACATGAATTTTACTACTCAAACTGATAAGTATTTCGACCCTACTAACAGAAAAGATTTGACATTGAGCAAAAATTGAGTTTATGAAATGACATTCTTAGTTAATATCAATAATTGATCCTCTGTCAATCTGAACCCTAACTCATGGAACATGTCAATATTTCGCTTCATACCTGTCTGAATAATGGCTTCGGTTTCTAGAAATCTACTTTCTTGCCTTCCCAAGTGTCCAATATCCTTCTTAAGTCTATCTCTAGTTGCCACAAAAATGCTAAATAGTTACCCTGCAAACCCTAAATAGCCTACCTTCTTCAATCTTCAACCACAAAATGCCAAGTCTTCAAATGGTTTATATGATCTTCATGCATTCAGGAAATGTGTAGCTGATAGTGAATTATCCTCATCCTACATAATCATTATTGTTCCACTATTCTATATCGTTTAACGTCTGAACAACTGCAACTCACCCAAATGATTCTTTTCCTGATCTCACAACACTTGTCACAATGATTATTGTTCTTGAAACACGTATCAAAATCGTCGAAAGGTGTGAAAGACTTCTGTTATGCATGAATTTTGAAAATTACAAGCCAAAATCATGACTTTTCAAATAGCACAATTTTCTTGTAGCGCCCTTGTTTACCTTTTCTAAGCTTGCGCTACAAGAATATATGTTTTAACAATTTTTTAACCAAAAATCACAACAAGGGGTTAAACTTTAGTTAATAGTTTTGAATAAAACGTTGTGATATTTTTTAGAACCTTTAAGTCATATATGCATTCTACAAGCCCCTAAAAACCATGAAATTCACTAAGTAAAACCAAAATTAAAAGAAAACCTATTAAATGAATTATAAGTATAAGCCTGAAATAAAAGAAAAATTTAAAAGAAACTAAAGTCAAAACTTTAAAATTGAAAAAAAGACCATACTTTAAAAACAAGCAAATGCTTTAAAATGAGAAACAAAAACAGGCTATAACACATTCGATGCTGATCATGCCGCTATTTGTACTTAGCATTGGATATGTCCAATATGCCATGAACATGTTGGTGAATGTGCTGAATGTGCTCAATGAAGTTGTTCACCTTGGAAACTTCAGTCTGGACATGAGCCGAATCAACTTGAGTAGCTGCAAATGGCATGGCTACATCAATGGGACATAGTGGTTGGAATCCCAAGCCCACCTAAAACGGGATGTGGTCATTTGAGCTGTGGAGGGCCCAGTTATAGCTATGTTGTGCATAAGGGAGGCTCTCATTCCATGTGCATGGATTCTTTGAGTTGTACATGCACAAAATGTGTACGATCATCCTATTGATGACCTCTGTCTAGCCATCAGTCTGGTGATGGAGAGCTGTGGACTTTGAATGTAATCCTTGAATAGATATTTCTAATCATGTATCATGCACGTTAAATGGAGGTAGTATGCCAAATTTACAACCCCAAGAAATCGATGTACCAAGTTACCCAATAGGGCCTACATTCTAGCGTTTCACCTCCTAGGGTTAGATTTTTGGATGTGTAGGGTTTCCATTATTTCTCAATAATATATAGGCCTTCGAGCCTCATTGTAACACAGAGTTGCGGCTCTATGGGTGTCTCTTCTATCATTGCTTGTAGTTCTTTGATAGCATCTGTGTCTTGTATTAGCGTTAAGAAACTTGACAGAAAGGACTTGAGCTTACTAACCTTTTGTGGGATGTTCTTCTAGAATATGGGCTGAAATCGTTCAGGAATATCCGTGACTTCTTCTACTATCGATGGTTATTTCGGATCCGCCAATTCTGGTCGCACACCCAAGAATACTTCCTTTTATTTCTGGACAACGAATGGAACCTTCTTCTACGTCGTGGGTCGCACCTATGGCTACAGTTGTTCTTGTGGTTTATCTTGATCATCTCTGGTTGCAGCACCTCCTCATGTTACGATATTGACATTCGGATCTTGTGGTTCAACCACAATCATCTCGATGTTCATGTTAGGATTTGGGCTTGGGTTCTGCATAGGTTTAGGTCCTGTGATGGTCCTCGCTTGCCATTTTGCAATCAACTGAGGACATTACTCCTCCTTATGGTCATGTCCCTTACAGTATGAACATGTCTTTGTAGGTTCCAGGAAATATCTGGCATAGTGACCTCGTTGTCCACAGTTATAGCATGTAATATGACCTCTCCCTCTACCAAATCCTCCTCCTCCACCTCTTCCTTTTAATTTTTCACCTCCCCTTCCCTAAGGTTGTGGTTTCTATGGTGGGTACTGATTCTATTGGTAGTGCGGTTGGTAGTGATTTTGTTGCGCATATGGTTGTTGGGGAGCATACTAAGGCTGATACTGGTTCTGACACTGATTGGGTTGGAACTTCCCAGGCTAATATGATGGTTGCATTGGTTCATACTAAGCCTGCCCTTCATTCTTCATTAAGTAGGTATCGACAGTTTTTTCCTTCAGGAGCTGGTATGCTCTGTAATATTTCTCTTCATGCCCTATTGACTTATAGAACTTAAAAAATAAATTTTTGGGGGTACTTATAACCTTTTGAAAGTATAAACACTCTTCATCGTGATTCCCTCTAAACTGGCATATGCGTGTTAGGATTATTAATCCTCCCTTGTCCAATCTGGTCATATGTCTAAATCGGGAGTCCATCCGGTCTATTTATAGTCATTAACACCATTGGGTCCACTTGGGCTAATTAGGGCACATGTTTCAGTTACTAAAGTGTGGGCAACACTAATTGAGGCTCACTGCCACTGATTGCACTTGATTGCATCAGTTTAGGAGCCTCCTAAACCAATCCCTACAATTTAGGAGCCACTGGGAGTGTCAAAACCAGCCAACGTCAGTTCAGTTCTATTGATGACTAGTTAAGCTAAGTTAGGAGTCAGTTACATTCAATTCTAGTCCTCTACATTTAGTTAGCGCTAGGTTTACTTGAATGAGCTCAGGAGGGGCGCATTTCTCACCTACCTCAGTGAGTTAGCCTTGGTCAATATTGAATGTAGCACTTGAGTTCTGCTTTAGAACTCTGATGAACTCCAGTTATGGTTTAGACAAGGTCAATTAACTATTGAGTCCTCTGATAGTGATTGAGACAAGGTCTTAGTTACCTACAGTAAAGTAGAGTTTAATCAATTTGAATTTCCTCATGTGGATTCGAATTGCTTGTGGATATTGAAGCCATTGTACTTCATTGTAATTATCTATCTAATTACTCTTTGATTCATGAAAAGCATTCACAGTTGCAAGCCATTTTTGCACTGTTTCATTCTTCAATAACTAAGTAAATTATGTGATCTATCATGTGAGTTTTGTGTTTGTCCACAGATCTATGTGCTCAATTTAATATGGTATCAGAGCCTCGGTGGAAAAGGCACTTCTCCTCCTCAGATATCCTACTGGATCATTTTTTGAGCCAAATTGCTCCTTCCAGCACTGCACCAGAAGTGGATAATTTACCACTTAATACCCCAAGCAAAGGAATTTTTTATCAATATTGCTTGATTAGCTAAGATTGCTATGAATAAAATTCCAAATTTTGAGGCTTTCCAACCTTACGGTTCCCTTTTTTTTGTTTTGCAGGTACAACTTCAAATGGATTCATCATTTCCTCTTCTCTCTCTGTCCCCAAACTATTCAGAATGGAGGAAGAAGATGATTTCATCTTTGATGAGACAAGGTCTCTGTTGGGTGTCTATTGGACTTGATAAATAGTGTTTTAGTAAGATTGACTAGATGAATAAAAGTGATGGATATTTTGGAACAATAGCAACAGGTCTTTCTCCTAGCTTGTTCTACCTCATTAGATCTATTGAAAACCCAAAGGAATTTATTGAAGACCGGAAGGAACTCTGGACAAGATTGGACAGAACCTTTGGAGTGATTGAAGAGTATCATAATAGCATTTTGGAGAGAATATATAGCACCATAATCACTCTTGATCCAAAATTCTCAGCCTCCACTCTCTCTGATGAAGTTGTTCAAGATGAAGAAGAAGCAGAAGCTTCTACACAATCAATTCGAATTGAAGACAGTCTCCATGCAGTGACTCCTTCTCCTGATGCTCCAGAAGTTCATGAGATATCTAATATCCCATATCCACATATTGCTGAAACAGAAGAAGACATTTGAATCTCTTATATTGAATAAAAATACTGCTTCACTTCCATGCAAACATTCACCGGTGATTTTCCTTTGAATTTTTCGCAAAATTTACCAGTAATTGCTTCTGAAAGTGAAGAGAAATTTGATTTTTATCCCTCTAATGTTGCTACTGGTGTGTAAATATGTGATACCTTGGATATTTTTGAAGAAATATCAGATTACCAGAGTGATCCATTCACTCCCCATGATCTAAATTTTCCAGCAAATTCCTGCAGGATTGCATGCACCAAAATTCAGAATTTTGAAGAAGAAGAAAGTTGTGCATCCACCGTCTCAGTTAACCATTTATTTGAATTTGATATTAATATTATTGAATATGATATGATATTACTTATATATAATCAGATATTTCTTGGTTTAATATATCAAATTCATAATCTTTCAGTACTGCTTGTAGCTGTTCTCATCAATGGTGTGAAGAAACAAGTACCACAAGTCTCCTAGAAAACGGCTACTAGGGATTTGATTCCATTTCATAGTTTTGGATATGTTTTGAACTTGTTTAGATCTGATTTAATTTCTGATATGATATTATTTGGTTCATATTTTAAAATTCAAAATCCTTCAGTCATGCTTGTAGCTGCTCTCACCAATTCCGGTGTGAAAAATCAAGTACCGCACTTTCTCTTCAAAACTGTTGATGGGGATTTGGTGTTAGTTTCCTCATATGAGTTTGATGATATTTTATTATTTGATTCATTATCTATTTTAGAAGATATATCAGACTATGGAGCTCAATCATTCGCTCTCAACAGTCCTAGTGCTTCTCTACCATTGATCACATGCTCATCTCCTCACAGAACTAGTAAAGAGGAAGATTGTATGCATTTGCCTGGACACTTGCTCCTAACATTTGGGGCTGTTCTTACCACTCATGGTTTTCTGTTCATGGCTGCAAAATATCAGTTTCTTGAGTGTTTCTTAGATGTTTTGAATCCTCAAGAACCTTTTCTCACTTATCAGTTGACTTCAATTGCTCTACATGGGTCCAGTCTTCATCCAGCAACTGTCTATACTTCTGATTTAGTTGAGCATATTATTCTTCTTCCAAATAGGAAGACTCCTCTGGACATAATGATGGAGAGGTTCACATTCTAGGCCCTAGGATACTTTTGCACAGAAGAACCAGATTGATCCTGATTCTACCTGCTTAATTAGAGGGGGGCATTTTTTCCCATGTGGTTTTTTCCCCAGCACCTTGTTTTTGAGTAGTTACTTTACTTTACTTGATGTAATGGGTGACCTATGGTCTTAGTTACTAGGTCCCATAGATTTTCCAAGTTAGCATTCATGGGGGGTGTTAGGATTGTTAATCCTCCCTTGTCCAATTTGGTCATATGTCTAAATCGGGAGCCATGTCTAAATTGAGAGTCCATCTAGTCTATTTATAGTCATTAACACCATTGGTTCCACTTGGCCTAATTGGGGCATCTGTTTTAGTTAATAACGTGTGTGGAATGTTAGTTTTTCAACATTCAGCTAGAATTATTAGGATATTTAACTAAGAGAATAACAAGTACAACAATCAAACACAAGAGACAATGAACACATTGTTTTTCCTGGGGGAAACCATAAATGGAGAAAACCGCACAACTTCCTCAGAGATAGAAATCAGCACCAAAATATGAAAACCCAGAATAGTAAGTGATCTCTCAATAGCAGTAATCTTCTTCTTATCTAGCCCCAGTGTCTTCTCCTTCCTCAACTATGCGCTACACTTGAGTGTGTATGTGATGTGTGCTAAATAGAGAGTCCAACTCTCTATTTATACTAATCTCGGCATGACTAAAACCCTACTATGGCTGACCTCTATAGGAGATTCTAATAACACTAGTGCCCCGAAACTGTGGGGACTTTAACCCTTAGACAATAGGAGGGTTACCCACAATGACTTGACATGACTTGTTTACATAATAGATCTTCCCAATCAGAACATTGGGGCATTACATGACACAAGTACATCCTGAAATAAACATCGGGTTACAATAGATAAGAAATACAAGTGAATACATTTTGAAGTTACAATTACATCAACACTCCCTCTTAGATAGGAAGGTATTCTCTTGACACAATGTTCATCACTGTTCTTCTTCTTTGGGTCATCTCATCATCTGCATATTCAAGTCATCTTTGTCTTCAAGTAATCTTCGTCTTCAAGTCATATTCATCTTCGGATTTGGATCATCACTCGATTTGGATCATCACTAGACATAATCATTGGATCTGGATCATCACTCAATCTAGATCATCACTGGATCTGGATCATCACTGCTAGATCATCATCACTAGATCATTACAGGTGCTATCTCATGATTCTTCTCGTCACGGGAAGTTCTACAGACCCAACCCTTTTTCATGCTGGTTGTAGGCCTAGCCTCCATGTAGGTCTTCTTCTATGCTTATATCTAACCTGCTTGTCAGAATGACCCTCCCAACACTTACATCTGACCTACTTGTCAGAAAGGCATGCCCAGCACTCACATTTGATCTTGTAGGAACCAATCCTATAATCACATCAAAAAGTCCTAGCACTCACATTTAGCCATGCGGGAACACATCCTGCAACCATGCTAAAAAGGATCTGCTCTTCCACCCATGTGGGAACACATCCTGCAACCATGATGAAAGATATTTGCACTTACATCCACCCATGCAGGAGCACATCCTGCAACCATTATGGAAGGGCTCTGCACTTACATTCACCCATGCAGGAACACATCCTGCAACCATGCTGAAAGGGCTCTGTACTTACATTCACGCATGTAGGAACACATCCTTCAACCATGATGAAAGGGCTCTGCACTTACATCCACCCATGTGGGAACACATCCTGCAACCATGATGGAAAGGCTCTGCACTTACATCTGACCTACTTGTCAGAAAGGCATGCACTCAAAACTGATCTTGTAGGAACCAATCCTACAGTCACATCAGAATGGAACCCAGTCCTAGAATGAGCTACCTAGTAATTGACCAGGTGCCTCCATTCTCCTAGAGAATGGCAGTAGCCCTTACATCCAACCTACTCATCATAATGGCCAATACTCACATCTAACATGAAAGGAACTTAATCCTTTATCCATGATAGAATGGATCAACCCTTACATCTGATCAAGTGGGAACACATCCCTCTATCACATCAGAATGGCCATGCACTCATATCTAATCATATGAGAACACATCTCACAGTCATACCAGAACGACCCTCAATATCAGACTGAGTTTTCCTGGTAACTGACCAAGCACCTCCATTCCAAGAATGGCAATAGCCCTTATATCTGATCATGTAGGAACCAATCCTATAGTCATATCAGAATGGATCAGCACTCATATCTAACATGGAAGGAACCAATCCTCTCACCATGACAGAATGGCTCAGCCCTTACATCTGACCATGGAAGGAACCAATCCTCTCACCATGTCATAATGGATCGGACTCATCACTTCCCTTTAGAGGGAACCTTGATCTAGAGAACACCAAGATTCTCCCTGAAGTACTCAAACTTCACTCTAGCCAATGGCTTTGTCAACACATCAGCTATCTGATCATCCGTTGCAACATATTAGAGCTTCACTGCTCCCCTTTGCACCATATCCCCGATATAGTGATACTTGATCTCAATATGCTTCGACTTGTCATGGAACACTGGATTCTCTGACAACTTCACGCAACTCTAGTTGTCACAATGTATACAAGTAGCATCCAATTGGAGATCAAAAAGATCATACAGTAGCTTCCTCAGCCATACTACCTCACAACTAGATAAACAAGCTGCGACATACTTTGCTTCAGCTGTACTTAGTGCCACACAATATTGCTTCCTGCTAAACCAAGAGATCACACCTGATCCCATACTGGAGCAACACCCTGAAGTGCTCTTCCTACGATGGCACTACCTGCCCAATATCAATCAACATAACCCTCTAGGTTAATCTTCTAATTCACATCGTACTTGAGCCCATAATCAATTGTACCCCTCAGGTACCTTAGAATATGCTTTGCAGCAATCAAGTGAACATTTCTCGGATCTATCAAGAATTGGCTCAAGGTGTTCACAAAAAAGCAAATATTTGGTCTTGTGTTCCTTAGGTACATCAAGGACCCAATCATCTAATGATACATCATAGCATCAACTGACTCTGATGAAGCATCACTCAATAGCTTCAGGTTTGATGTCATAGGTGTGGCCATAGACTTGCAGTTCATCATCCCAAACCTCTTCAGGATCTCTACTGCATACTTCCCTTGTCCAAGGAATATTTCATCCATATTTTGCCACACCTCCATACTTAGAAAATAACGCATCATACCTAAGTCCTTCATTTCAAACTCGGCAGAAAGCTTTCTCTTCATATTAGCAATCAACCCATCCATACCCATCACAAATATATCATCTACATATAGTAGAAGCATCACCGGGTTTCCATCTTTATCCTTGTAGTAAAGGTTGGAATCTTCTTTACTCTTGGTAAATCCTAAACTGGATAGAAAGCTATCAATTCTTCCATACCATGTCCTAGGTGCTTGTTCCAAACCGTACAGTGCTTTCTTCAATCTACACACATGAGACTCCCTGTCATGTGTCTCAAAATCGAGTGGCTTCTCTACATACACTTCCTCTTCCACTACACCATTAAAGAAAGTAGTCTTGACATCCATCTGGTGTATCTTCCATTTCATCACTGCAGCCAGAACAAAGTAGTGATCTGATGGAAGTGTATCTGGCTACCGGTGCAAAGGTTTATTCATAATCTATTCCTTCTTTCTAGGAGAGACCCCAAGCCACAAATCTTGCTTTATATTTTTCAATGATACCGTCTGCAGCATGCTTGATCTTGTAGATCCATTTGGAAGTTACAAATAACTTCCCTTTTGGTCTTGGAAAAAAATCCCAAACATCATTCTTCATGATCGATTCGTACTCTTCAATCATAGCATCCTTCCATTCTTTTCGTTCTGCCGCTTCACATAACTAGAAGGTTCTTTATCAATGATATCACATATTAGAGTTACATACCTGGAGCAGGATCTGCTCCTCTTTCTTTCTCTGTGATTCTCTTCTGGAGCCCCATATCTTTCCGCACCTTGGATAATTTCACATACCTAAGTAGGTTTCCTCTTATGAGAATTCTTTTCCAGAGGTGGATCTACAGGTCTTTGTGGTTCTTCAAATTCTCAATCTTATTCTTGAGTTTCTTCATTCATGGCTATATCATGAATTCTGGGTGCTTCTGGTTCTTCAGGTTCTTCAGCATGTCTCTTTCTGGATTTGTCATAAGCCGTGTCTTCATCAAATGTCACATCCCTGCTGATGTCAATCTTCTTGTATCCTAGGAAATATATTCTGTAAGCCTTCGAGCTTTCAGAGTATCCCACAAATATACCCTTCTTTCCTGAAGGATCTAATTTTGTTCTCTTCTCTTTTGGAATGTGTATGTATACAGGACAATCGAATATTCTGAGATGGCTGACATCTGGTTTCTTACTGGAGAAGACTTCTTTAGGAGTCTTGTACTCGATTACTCTATGTGGAGTACGGTTCTGTACATACACAGCTGTTCTAGAAGCTTCCGCCCAAAGATGCATAGGAAGATCTTGATCATGAAGCATAGCTCTTGTGGCTTCCATGATGGCTCTATTCTTCCATTCTGTAATCCCATTATATTGTGGATTATAAGGAGTGGAAAACTCCCTCTTAATCCTTGATTCTTTACATAGCTCTTTGAATTCATTCAAAGTGAATTCTCTGCCATTATCTGATCGAAAAGTATTGATCTTCTTTTCAGTGTGATTCTCGATCAAGGCTTTGAATTCCTTGAATTTGTCGAATAATTCTCCTTTTTTATTCATGAAGTAAAACCATGTCTTCCTAGAAAAATCATCAATGAAAGAAACACAATATGCATACCCGCTTAGTGAGCTTGAAGACATAGGACCGCATACATCGGAGTGGACGATTTCTAGGATTCCTTTGTCTTTGCTTTCACTGCTAGGAAATGTCTTCTTTGTATTCTTTCCTTTTTCACATCCTTTGTAGACCCCATCATGTTTTTCTTGGAATTCTAGAAGACCTTCAACTACTTTTCTTCCAATTGGTAGTGCTCTGTAATGCACATGTGCAAGCCTTCTATGACAAAGTTCACTTGAATCTACTGTGTCATGGACCAAGGCTTGTTTTGGATGGCCCTTTAATTTGTACAATCCTCCTTCTTGTT
Organism: Pseudotsuga menziesii; assembly: GCA_001517045.1. NCBI lineage: Eukaryota > Viridiplantae > Streptophyta > Pinopsida > Pinales > Pinaceae > Pseudotsuga > Pseudotsuga menziesii. Next base: position 255,007 of record LPNX010082839.1, read on the forward strand.
CTCTAGTCACCACCGCATCATCGATAGTCTTTCCTTTTAGCCACATGATGACTTGACCATCTATGAATGCAACCCTCATTCCTTTTTCATCTAATGCAGATATGGAGAGGAGGTTTTTCTTGAGTCCTGTCACAAACAAAACTTCCTTCATTGTCATAGACTTTCGAAAGTCTAGTTTATAGGAGGATAACCAACTACCTTTTATTGGATACTGGTAGTCATCTCCTAGATTCACCTTGTGAGGTGATTCATGTTCTGATAGTTTTACAAAGAATTCCTTGAATCCTGTCATATGCTTGGAAGCCACACTGTCTATGTGCCAATTAGTGCTTTCATGAGTAATGTTTCCCGTAAGAGTGAAAATCAAAATATATTCATCTTCACTTTCATATATGGTTATTTTCTTGGATGGTTCATCATCCTCTGTAGCATGGCCATGATGTCTTCTTTTTTTTCCCTTCTTCTTATGAGAGTGAACCTTGTTCTTAGGACAGTATTTTGCAAAGTGTCCTCTTTCATCACATGTATAACATCTCAATTTAGATAGGTCCTTTCTACTGTTATCTTTATGGTAAGGATTCTTATCTCTGGAGTGATGAGAGTTTTGTCTGCCTTTCTTGGAGTGGACTATGAGAGCTTGATATTCACTTCCCATATTCTCCTCTCGAGCTGCTATCCGAGCTTCTTCTTGAGAGCATTCTTCCCATAGTTTGCTGAACTTGACTAACTTCTTTCTGACACAAATTCCTTGGATGAATGAATCCCATGACCTAGGAAGGCCATTCAGTGTTGTCATCACAGTTTCTGCATTCTCCACTTCTTCATCTATAGCTTCTATTTGTTCTTTGATCTGGGAGACCCTTATGAAGTAAGACCAGATTGTTTTTGCATTTTGAATCTTCACATTCTTCGGTTGGTTTCTCAGAGTCATCTTCCAGTTTATGTTCTTCCCTTCAAACAATTTGGTTAGGGCATCAAACATAGCTTTAGGTGTATTGAGATAGGGCACCTATGGTATGAGATGATCCTTGATAGAATCAGCAATGATTCTCTTTTCCATAACCAACTTATTCTTATGTAAGGCCTTTGCCTCATCTCCCTCTGGAACTGGAACCTCCTCACTGATATAGGAGTCCAACTCATTTTCTTCCAGGACGAGGGAGATCCTATACTTCCAAGATCGGAAGTTATCATCTCCCTCAAGCTTTTCATCAAGCTTGGTATGATGAGACATCTTTACTGAGAACCTCAAATGTAAATATAAAATATTTATATCTTACCAGGTCAGGATGGAGCTGAAAATCTTGCAGAGCTGGTTCAGGAGAAAAATAGGCTTTTTCTTTTTCGAAGTTCTGTCCAACCAATTGCTTTGAATTTTATCCCTAACTTTGATTTTAGGGAGGAGATCAATCCAAGCTTGGGCTCACTGAAAAATTCCTCTTCTGTGAAAAATCCTAATTTATGGCAGTAGTGTCGGTTCCAAAACTGAAAAACGTCAGAATTGGATTCTGCTTCGACAGAAAGATGTGCGCTATGGAAGAGAGTTATTCCACCCTACTTTTTCTGAAAATATATGGATAGATATCCACAAAATAGGAATCCCTAGTTCCTGCAGCTGCACAGTGTCTTCTTCTCAGGTTAGCTCTGATTCCATGTTAGTTTTTCAACATTCAGCTAGCATTATTAGGATCTTTAACTGAGAGAACAACAAGTACAACAATCAAACACAAGAGACAATGAACACAGTGTTTTTCCTTTGGGAAAACATAAATGGAGAAAACTCCACAACTTCCTCAGAGATAGAATCAACACCAAAATAGGAAAACCCAAAACAGTAAGTGATCTCCCGACAACAGTAACTTTCTTCTTATCTAGCCCTAGTGTCTTCTCCTTCCTCAACTATGCGCTACACTTGAGTGTGTATGTTATGTGTGCTAAATAGAGAGTCTAGATCTCTATTTATACTAATATCAGCATGACTAAAACCCTACTAGGGATGACCTCTCTAGGAAAGTATAATAACCCTAGTGCCACGGAACTGTGGGGACTTTAACCCTTAGACAATAGGAGGGTTACCCACAATGACTTGACATGACTTGTTTACATAATAGATATTCCCAATTGGAACATTGGGGCATGACATCACACAAGTACATCCTGAAATAAACATCGGGTTACAATAGATAAGAAATACAAGTGAATAAATTTTGAAGTTGCAATTACATCAACATGGAACACTAATTAAGGCTCACTGCCACTGATTGCACTTGATTTCATCAGTTTAGGAGCCTCCTAAACCAATCCCTACAATTTAGGAGCCACTGGGAGTGCCAAAACCAACCAAGGTCAGTTCAGTTGAGTTGATGATGGGTTAAGCTAAGTTAGGAGTCAGTTACATTTAGTTCTAGTCCTCTACATTCAGTTAGCGCTAGGTTTACTTGACTGAACTTAGGAGGGGCACATTTCTCACCTACCATAATCAATTATCCTTATTCAACACTGACTGTAACACTTGAGTTGTATTTTATAACTCTGATGAACTTTGGTTATGGTTTAGACAAGGTCAGTTAACTATTGAGTCCTCCAATAGTGATTTAGACAAGGTCTTAGTTACCTATAGTCAAGTAGAGTCTAATCAATTCAAATTTCCTCATGTTGATTTGAATTGCTTGTGGCTATTAAAGCCATTGTACTTCATTGTAATTATCTATCTAATTACTCTTTGATTAATGAAAAGCATTCACAGCTGCAAGCCATTTTTGCACTGTTTCATTCTTCAATAACTGAGTAAATTGTGTGATCTATCATGTGAGTTGTGTGTTTGTCCATAGATCTATGTGGTCAATTTAATAATGCAGAACCAAGGTATTCCATGGTCATTTAGTAGGTTCGGTGCATCGGATGAGACATAATTCATGAAGGTTGGACAATTATCCTTCGTGTGTCCATTCGTTCTGCATTTTTTATACCATAAATTGTCTTGTGCTTCCTTTCCCTTTTTGATATCTTGAATCTATATCGTCAGATTAGACAACTATGACTGAATCTGCACCATTCCTATGGCACCGTCGTTGATTAGTGAGGCCTCTAGTTTCATTTCCAACTCCAGGGCTTCTGTATGTGACTCGATATTTTGTTTCATTAATGGACCTTGGATGTGTGGTAATAGGGCAGCAATAAAACACTCTTTATGTTGTACATCTAACATTTGGAAGGTTACTTTGTCCTTCAAAGTTTTAAACTGCTGGCCAAAGTCCCATACAGTTTCTTCCAATGATTGTTTTATCTACTTGATCTCAATAATACATTGGGACTCAGATTTAGGTTTTCTGAACTTAGAGATCATTGCAGCTCAGATGTCATCAAGGATCTTCTATGGTGTTATGGTTGGTGCGGCACATAACTTCATAAACCAATCCATCGCATGACCCCCCGAAGTTGTGATCATCTACGTCTTTCTTATGTTCACATTATGGACTAAAAGAACCATCCAAACAGCTTCACAGAGGAACCAATTATACTCTGGATCTTCTACTCCATTCCCATTGAATGTGGGTAACTGAATATCTTCCCCATCTATTGAGTTGGCATCGAGGTTTTCTAGTAAGGGATTCAAAGGAGGTGTACCTTCTCGCACACTAGTCGTAGTACTATCACTGTTAGTATTAGTAGTCCTTTCCAAGGATAAGACTCTAGATCTTACCGCTAGTGATACTCCTAGTGTGATGTAATTTCATCCTGACCTTGGTGTCTCTGTATATTCTTTATATTCCTCTGCTCCTTTCGATATCGGGCTATAGTCCTCCTCTTCATCACAAGACCCTTCGTCTACCTACGATCAAAGTTTGTGTTCAATCAACTCAAATAGAATAGGAGCTTGTCGAGCTTCCTCTATATTTCTTCTTTTCCCTGATCTGAATCTCCTTCCACTCCTTAGGAATCCACCTTCTAGTTCAGGTTCTGTACTTCCTAGGAACATCTCAACTCATCATTTCCCATTTTCTTGGCAGGTCATCTCCAACATAGCCTTCTTCCTAGGTATGTGACTAAACTACTCAACTACAATATACCCTTCTCATAGACGAGCATCTTGATCCATGTACTGATAGAGAGCAAATATTTTCTTCAGGGTTGTTGGAAAAAAATTCTTTCAGCCTCACTATATGAGCTTATGGCCTCTACTGCAAACTCAATAATGTATCCTTGTAAAATCATGTCAAACCAAAAATCAACAGCTCTATAGAGGGTGTTACTTACACTGGTTACCTCGCAAACCAACTGATAATTCCAGTCAACTGCTTCTCTTCTCTGGAAATTTTTCTGCCTCCTTTCCAAGCTTGACAACCACTCGTGCAGTACAATGGGGAACTTTACAAAGAAGATCTCGTGAATATCAGAATATATATATTCTTCCACCTAGTTTTCTACACTCAATCATGATCTTGCGCTCTCCTCTTGCATGAATTCTAGTGTCTTAGACTCCATCCAGTCCTCTACCTTATTTTTTGTTGGATTCCAAAACATTTCCCTCAACTCAAATGGTTAACAGTCCAAGAAACTGAACCATTTTTTGGCCTCTATCTCTTTCTTGTCTTGACTCATGGTTCAACAGCAACACAATACCAACAAGACATAGGCCCAACACAGAAAGCTCAGTTGGAAATTCCCACAAGGTAGGCATAGTCTCACCCGAGATATATTAATGGGTAACTACCAGAACCGTGTTTCCACAGTTGGGGAGGGAATATAGTCCCTTGGTGCGCATCCAAGGTGCTTGACAAATGCAATAGGATGATGGAGCCTATCACTACATGACCATGGCACAACTGTATGCCAGTGCATGCATGAGACAAACCTATACTTAACCTAAAAAAACCTAGTGCATCTTGTGTGGCACATCTAATTCATTGCACTTGATAGACAGTGAACGACTTATAGTTTAATTTAACAGTTTAACCATGAACTCATACATAACATTCCAGTAATGCTTTAAACATTCATTCATTCACTGGTTAATATGATGGCATCATACATTCAATACTAACTTATCAATATACAATAAGCAATTACATTACATTCGCATAAACATTCAACATCAGCCAATCATTCAACACAGGAAATTACGTGGAAACCCATCTCAGAAAAAACACAAAGGTACTCTTCATCTGTCATGAGAAATTGTGTATAGCACCTTGTAGTCTGCGATCTACATATTGTTCCTAACATATGTATTTTTGAATCAATATTCTTGGTCTCATGCTCTCTAGTTTATTCTTATATCTACTCCTATTGATCCACACATAGCCTGGATCAACTCTTCTACCTCTACTATATGCGCACTCAGCTATAGATTACTTCTACTACTAACGGTTTGTGCACATAGCTGGAAGCTCTGTGGCTCAATAGCCTCCTACTACTACCAGAATCTTCTTCGAGTCTTCCTTTCCACTAACCCTAACTTTCTTAACAAAACTGAGTGACTTTGTGGACGAACAATAACCAACAAAAACCAACCCTTATACATAGTGGGTTCTTCCTATTTATAACTTCTACAAGACCACGTAGGTTCGGCTACATACTGATAATCTATTACAGGTCGTAATCAACCATAAAAAATGGTTACAAGCTGTCATAGACTGACACAAGGCATTATCATCCTAACTTACATATATTCCTTCATACGTGCAACGTCAGCTGGCTTACGCCAAATTTTGTAGCCATGATCTTCCTAACCTGTCCCTTTCTAGCCATTACCCATTTTCACTCTTGCACACTCACTTTTCCTCTAGCGTGCACATGATCTATATTTCTGCATCGATCGCTATGCTTCCTTCTTGACCTACTTTTCCCTTCTGTCACGCTCGCACTTTTCCTTCATTGCTTGTGTGTCAGCTTCCTCCTTGTGCACTTTTCCTGGCTAAACAATGATATCGTTGGGATCTTCCTTCTTGAAGATACAACCATCGTTATTGGGTGAGATATTTATTCCTATACTAAATCCACTTATTGGTAACTGACTAAGCACCTCCATTCTCCTTGAGAATGGCCATCAACCCTAGGTTTATCTCATTGGGATATTCCTTCTCGAATATACAACCATCCTTACTAGGATCTTCCTTCTAGAGATTCCACCAATCATCTTTGGATATACCCTTAGTGATAAAACCATCCATACTGGGATCCACCCTTAGTGATGGAACCAACCATGTTGGGATATACCCTCGAATATACAACCATGCTCTCTATATAGTGACCATTCCTTTTCATACTGGGTGTATACTCATGCATTGACCAATCCTTTTTCATGTTGGGTGCAGCTTCACAGCATACTCATGTGGTAACCACTCCTTTTTCATATTAGGTGCACCTTTACAACATACTCATGCGGTGAGTATTCCTTTTTCATGTTGGATGTGAAGATCTCTCATCCTCCACAAGGCCATCCCTTTTTCATGTTGGGTGTGAGGACCACTAGGACTCATCACTCTCTCTTGCGATAGAGATCGATATGAACAACTCCAAGCTTGTCCTTGAAATACTCAAACTTCACTCTTTCTAGAGGCTTGGTCAAGACATAATCTATCTACTCATATGTCTAAATATACTGAAGCTTCATAGCTCCCCTCTACACTATATCTTGTATTTAGTGATATTGTATCTCGATGTGATTTTACTTATCATGGAATACTGGGTTCTTGGACAAATTCACACAACTATGGTTGTCACGATGCACACAATTCATCTCTAACTCCACAATGACTAATCACACAAGTATACTTTGAAGCCACACTACCCCACAAATTGATGAACAACATGCAATATACTATGCCTCAATTGTACTTAGTTCTACGCTCATTTACTTATTGTGTCACCAAGAAAGTGTGCTAGACCCCAAGTTGAAGCAGCACCCTAAATTAATCTTCCTATCTGTATCACTACCATCCCAATAAAAGTTGGCATATCCCTGAAGGAACATCTTATGATCTCTCTCATATATGAGGTCATACTCAATCCTACCCTTCAAGTACCTTACCATGTGCTTTTTCGCAACCGTGTGAACATGTCTCAACACCACCATGTACTAAATCAAAGTATTCACTACAAATCATATATTTGGCCTTCTGTTCATTAGGTACATCAATGAACCAATAATATTATTGTATACTATGGCATCAAATTTCTCTGAGGTAAGATCAAATAGAAAATTCAAGTACGACTCCATCGGTGACAGGTGTATCTATATACCTGCAATCAAAAATATTGAACCTCTTCAGGATCTTGACTACATATTTTCCTTAGCTTAGGAAAACCTCCTCTGGATTCTACCACACCTAAATACCTAATAATCATGTCAATATTCTAGAGCTCTAAGATCTATTGCAGTCACTCCCTTTGAACAGGAGCACAATATTCCCTTTGTGTCTTCTACTCTATCCATTGGGACATTCTACATTGGAGTGATAGTTAGCCTCCTCTACTTCTAATCTTATGTGTATCCATCTATTTTATCTCTCAATATCATTGGATATTCCTCCATCTCTAAATTTATTGAAATTTCCTCTTTCACCCATCTATGATGTTCTCATCCTCTGTATGCTTCCATACTCAACCTTGTAGCAAAGGTTGAGATCTCCATCACGCTAGGTGATCCTCAACCTTCTCATGTAACTATATGTGATATCCCATGGGTGCCTTTTAATATTGTACAAAGCCTTCTACACACATGTGGTTCTCTGTAGATAGCATCAATTTCTGGAAGTTTCTTGATATGCACTTCTACTTCAATAATGAATTATTTCTGGCCAAAGGAGCAAATGTCTCTCCATAATCGACTCCCTCTTTCTGAGAGAAACCATGAACCTTGCTTTGTATTTCTTGATGATGCCATATTTTTCATGCTTGATCTTGTAGATCCACTTGGAATACACTACAGACACCCCTTCAGGTCTCAGAACCACATCCCAAAAAGGGTCATTACATAGTCATGTGTAATGTCGCTCTGAAGGTACATGACTGATAATATAACTTAAATATCATGCTCATTTATGTTTTGTGGCCTCCCAAATTTTGTAATGATCCCTGTATTTTATAAACATTATTATTCTTCTAAGGTTCCAAATCCATCCATAAACAAAAGCCAAGTCGAATTGGTGTGGTTGCTCATGCTATGCCATGTGGCCTCTCTCTTCACCTTCCCTCTTCTCCCAAATTTGAGAAGGAGCCTCTTGGCCTTCTCCAACTCCCAAAGTAGACCTCTAATATTCTCTATTCAGTCCTGACATGTCAGTATGTTAGTATTTAAGCCTTCAGATATGACTTGTGCCATAACTATCGCATAATCTCCATCATTGGTGTCATAGATGTCATAAATGAAGGGGAATCTAGCCAAGTGTCCATGAAACTCCCATTTGGCTCTTCCTCTCCCATGTAAGTTACAATTCATCCCAAATTAGACCTATGAAGTATATGGACAATTATATTTACCTCATAATCCATACCAAAATATTAGGCTTCCCATAGATTCAAAATTACAAGAGGGGGATGCCATTTAACATAGGAATTCTAGCTTGAGTGGGCCCCAAAGTCTCTATGTGTCTCTATTCTCCATAGCCATTTAATTTTTATCTTGTACTTATTTAATAATATACATTATTAAATATTTATCCTCTTCTAATTTTTAAACATCATTTATTATCCCCCTTATTCCAAATCTCAAAGCTTCCACCCCCAAGCTAGGAAACTAATGATTTTCCACCTTGGCAATTATTTGACTTTTAGCATCCCTTTGACAACTTTCATGAATATGGAAAATGTGATTTGTCCATTGTGACCCAATGTAAAATTTGGGACATTACAAATCCTCCCTTCCCAATATTGCTTGTCCTCAAGCAATTTCAAACATGGTTGTTGAAGAACCTGCTTTCTATATGATTCTTTGAAGTTGCCACTGAGCTTCCCACCTTGAGTCTTTGAGATTTCATGAATATTTCAGAGAGGAACCACCATGCTTGCTACTGCACTACTCTGATTAACATCACCTTATTAAATGGGGAATCCATCTCCCATACTTCTTGTTTCCCAAATAATTTTAAATCAATGGGACTAAAAACTATCCCATGGTCCCATTGCTTGCATTGCACTCCAACAATTAAGAGTGCTCTCCAACCCATACCATTTGGAAACAAAATTCCTGAATCCCATTTTCATGTATGCATTCTTCCAAACATCATGAGTGCATAATATATATCATCAAAGTATATAGCAACATAATAAGAATGTACATCAAGGAGGTGCCTCACTAAGAAATCATGAAAGTGCTTATACCCCCCAATGAGTAGACTACCATTTTCCAAGTACATACATGCTTCATGTGACCATTCAAATATGCTCCAATGGCATAGGTGAGGATCCCATGTCCTATAATGCAGCTCCCAAATAATTTAATATTCATCAAAATAATAATAATCCATTTGTTCTTTCATCCAAGAAGTGAATGAAGAACCTCCACCAAAATATGAACCAAATAAGGAGCAAATAAAACATGAAGACTTCAAGTGGCTCAAAGAAGTCTCATCAATACACTCCTGAATATGTATATCATCATGTAACATCAGAGGATGTTTCTTCTAATAATAATGTTCTTCAATCATATAACTCTTCACCCAAGTGTGGGATGAAATTCCTCCAACTTCAAATAGACTAGGAAAGGAGCAAGGAAAATCATGAGTCTCCAAGTGACTCAAGTGAACATCATAGGTGCACCCATGTAGATGTGTATAATAATAATGTATAAAAGGATTTTGCTGAAAATTTAAATAATATGGTTCTCTAATAATTCCATCATCAAAAGGAGAAATAGAATGTCCATGCTCCTCATGTGGCACCATCAAAAAGAAACCTTTCACCCATACTTCATTAGGATGATTGCTGCAAATTTAGAAATGTAGGATGTAGGAGAAAGAACCAACTCACCCAAATGATCAGTAACTGCAAAATTTTCATAATGTGAAGGATCCATAGGGATAGGATTATTCATCTCCTTCAAGAGTGTGAAACCTTTGTCATAGATTGGTTCCAATGTAGATGAATCATGTTCTTCTTTAAAAATTGCATACCCTTCATCAAGAGACAATTCAAGTTCCTCTTCAACCACATAAAGTGTTTGGATATCTTCAAGTACATCTTAAAATACATCAAGTACATTCAGATTTCAAAATTTCTCATGATACACCATGTCATGAGAATCCTCCAAACAATCTACCATTTGACAATCTGAAACATAGGAGGAAAAACAAGTGTCCTGCAACTTTTCAAGAAGTTGCTCATTTTGAATTGTGAGCTTATGAATAACTTCATTATTCTTCAAGTAGGATTAATGTAACTATTAAATAAGCTCAATGAAATTTTTCTATCAAAAATCAAATACATGAAATTACCTTTGATGTTGCACATTGCTCTTTGGATCTTCTCCATGTCTTCAGGGAAGGATGGATCCTCCAAGGAAGTAGCTCTCCAACATGAATTTGATACCAATGCTTGAGTGTCATGGAGTATGCTAAGGGCCTCTTGGATCTTCTTTTCATTAATATTTAAGGACCCTTCAATAAAATGAGGCTTTTTCAAGTGAACCTCCTCATCTTCTTCCTTCTTTCTTGGACCAACTTCATGAAGCTCAAGTGGTGATCAGGAAGTTGATCTTGTTTCTTCTTCAATTGCTACAAGGTCTTAATTTTCATGTTTAATGGAATTTTGGCTTGTAGAAACATTTTGAAATCTGATATCTATGTCACCAACATATATTTGTGAGCACCCATCAGTAGGTACTCCTTCATAGTTCAAGCATCCATCAGTAGATGCTCTTTGTTTCATTTCCAAGGTAGCATGTATCTCAAAATTATCTTCAGTATTTTCAATAAAAACTTCTTCATACTCATGTGATGTCTCTTAATAGTTTTCAGAGTCACTTGGGAGTGAATTTTGATCATATTCATGTACTACTTCTTCTACTCCACCTATTTCAAAACTAGGTGGTTCATGAGTCTCCTCCTTTTTCTCCTTCAAACAAGCTAATGCATTTTTCTCATTGGTTTTCTTAAAATCAATATATTTTTCCCAACTTTGGATAGCCATAAATTCAAATCCTTTCATAATTTTATTGGTCATTTCTTGAAATATAGCTTCCATGCTTTTTATTATATCCTCACCATCATATGAGGTTCTCTTTTCATGCCTAGTCATAGTTTCCAAAAAATTGCCTTCTTCTCCTACTTTTTTTTTCCTCTTCAACAAAAGCACTTTTGGTTTCAATATATAATGTTTTTCACTGAATTATTGTACTAATAAATATCATACCACATCAGGTGCCAATATAATTCTCTGATACCACTGTAATGTCCCTTTTTGTGGAATTTTATTAAATGCCCAATTTTCCAATTTTGTCACAATTTTGGCTCTTGACTAGTTTTGATGTCTAGACCTCCAAATTGACCCAAATTCTTCCAAATTTTATATGAAGGTACATTAATGATAATATAACTTAAATATAATTCTCATTTATGTTTTATGACCTCCCAATTACTTCTTCAAATTTGTTTAATGTTTTGTTCAAAGTAGGAGTCTTTACTAGCAAATTGGGGATCCAATCCCTCATGGGTAATTGCTGGAAATTACGGCTTCACAAATTATCCCAAAGTCACTTGAATTTATGAAAAGAGTCTGGGTATGTGTAAGGGACCTTTTAAAAGTCTTATATGCATCATGTTTCAGTTTATATAGGCTATTATGACTCTTTCCAAAACAACTCCCAAGTCACAACTTTGACCCTTGGGGAAAATGCACCAATTCTTCTCCCAATGCAATAAAAATGAGTAAAATGGATTCCAATGGTTAAGTACTGAAAATTATACTTTAAATAAAAATTAATTTCATTCCATCCATCATACATTTATCATACATAAATTCCTCCATTCAAAATAATAAGCATTACCATGGCATATATCAAAATAGAGTGGAAATGGTCATTGTTTGCTCCTTAAAAGTCATTTTGACATACAAATATTGGGAATTTATAATTGAAAATTTATGATAATTAATAACATATAATATGGAACTGATTAAAATCATAAATTTACAATGAAATTCTTTCCCAATTTGAAATCATCAGCATTGCAACGGTTCACAACAAGATAGTGGGGAATTGACACTATTTCTTCATTGTTCAACATTTTTACATGAATGATTTTGGGTATTTCGACCTGAAATTATTATTAACGTGAAATAAATATAATATGCATCACAAAATAATATAATTGGCATCAAAATCCTCCCAAAAGAGAACAATATCTCACCCAAAGCGCAATCCCTCCATTTGCATGAATATGGTGTGAAAACTGGAAATAGTTGAGAGAGAGTGATGCAATAGAAGAATCCAAATGATTTCCTGTATATTACACCTAAAAATAATAATCCATTAAATCTCCATGAAATAAATTAGTGGCCTTTCCAAACACTAACTAGGATGGAAATCTTTCACCCTCGAAATTGGCTTAAGCAAGAAAACTAGTCATCCACTAGCTCTCACAATTCACAAATGAGAAAAATATTCTTCTCATGGCTGATCCATGTATTTTATAAAAATTATTAGTCTTATAAGGTTCCAAATCCATCCATAAACCAAATCCAATTCGAATTGGTGTGGTTTCTCATGCTATGCCATGTGGCCTCTTTCTTCACCTTCCCTCTTCTCCCAAATTTGAGAAGGAGCCTCTTGGCCTTCTCCGACTCCCAAAGTAGACCTATAAGATGCTCTATTCAGTAATAAAATGTCATTATGTCAGAATTCAGATATTAATTGTTCCATAACTGTCATAGAATCTCCATCATTGGTGTCATAGATGTCATAAATGTAAGGGGAATCTAGCCAAGTGTCCATGAAACTCCCATTTGGCTCTTCCTCTCCCATGTAAGTTACAATTCATCCAAAATTATACCTATTAAGTATATGGACAATTATATTAACCTAATAATATGTAACAAAACATTATCCTTCCAATAGATTCGAAATTAGAAGAGGAGGATGCCATTTAACATAGGAATTCTAGCTTGAGAAGGCCCCATATTCTCCATGTGTCTCCATTCTCCATAGCCATTTCATTTTTCTATTTTATTTGTTTAATAAGATAAATTATTAAATATTTATCCTCTTCTAATGTTTAAACATAATTTATTATCCCCCTTATTCCAAATCTCAAAGCTTCCACCCCCAAGCTAGAAAACTAGTGATTTTCCACCTTGGCAATTATTTGACTTTTAGCATCCCTTTGACAACTTTCATGAATATGGAAAATGTGATTTGTACATTGTGACCCAATGTAAAATTTGGGACATTACATCATGCAACTATATTATCAAATTATTCAAAGAGACATTCATCCATATCATGTATACATATGGTAACTTTCTAGTTTCCATCCGTCTCTACCGGAACATTATTAATAGTGTGCACTATTCCCAATATGTCATCAAATAGGTTTCATTAAAGATAAGTAGTAATGGAATGTTGTAGAGCACCATAATCCACTTATCCATCACATGCATATTAGTAGTATAATGTTCATCAATGCAAACACTCTAACATGCATACATTTCATAAATTTAGGAACATAAATATGTACACCGTGTGAACAACATCATTTAAGGAACTAGATATATAGGAAATGATAATTCAAACTTGTATATTTGTTTGTTTATTACACTCCTCCTTGATATCTGCCTCCTTGAATGAATTACTACAGTCTCTGGCAGTGTGCTTTTCTCCATCATTCGATTCTTAGGGCCTGTGTATGTGTTGTTCATGATTGAAAATTATAAGCAATTATTATACACCATAACTTCATCCCTTATCCAATGTTGGTATGGATAAGAAGTATTCCATATTCATGGTTTGAATCCTTATGGATAAAAATACATATTCCTCATCACTTGAGGAATCTTCCCTTATTCTCTTCTCAATTGGTTCATAACTTCATCGTATTTGGTGATGTGATCATGGTGTCTCTTCTTCTTTCGTTTCGTTGTAGGTCCCTTACCTTTGGAACAATCTTTCAGAAAATGTCCCTTCTTGTCACAAGTGAAATATTTGAGTTGTGAGAGGTATTTATTTGGAAATGTTTTCTTTTTGTAGGAATGTTTGTTCTTTCCCTTTTTTGGATGATCTATTAGGGATTCATTTTCATCATTACCTTATTTTATTATGTTGCTACTAATCATGCATATTCCCATGTGCATTCTTCCCATAGTTTACCAAACTTGGTGAGCCTCTTTATGGCACAAATTCCTTGAATGAAATATTCCCATGATAATGGAAGGCTATTCAAGGTGGTCATCACCACTTCTACTTCCTCGACATTGTCTCCAATGGCTTCTAGTAACTCCTTGCTATGGGAGACGTTTGTGGAGTAGGATTGAATTATTTCTGGCATCTGCATCTCCACACCCTTGAGTTGAGTCATCAAGGTCATCTTCTTATTGATATTATTCCCTTCATACAAGTTGGTCAATGTATCAAACATATCCTTGGGAGTATTCAAGGATGATACATGCATGATCAAATGGTCCTTGATAGGGTATGGAATTGTTAATATTTCATATGCTAGACTATACATCATTAGTGTTCAATTCAAATTCATAGTAGTAGAATATGAAGAATCACTAAAAGAAACATAATCAAAATATATACATGGTATTTATCCTAGGAAACCATAGGGGAATAAAACCTAACAAAAATTCCTTTGTATAAGATGTATAATATATAACCCTAAAGCAGGTATTCTCATCCTTTTTGTTCTCTCTCTCTCTCTCCTATGCACTACACAAGTGAGTGAGTCTATTTTATAATGAGGAATAGATATCCTCTATTTATACACAATGTGTCAACTAAATCTTACCCTAGAAAATTTGGCCCTGCTTAACTGATTGGGACAACTTCACCTAGGAAGACTCAAAACAATATTTTATAATATTGATTAGGGTACTAATGACCCAACTTACAATGGAGGATTTACCTCATGACTCTATGATGATCGATTACAATAGTAACACCACAACGGAAGAATAATAACATCTCCCTTGGGTTACATCAATAAAATACATTTAGAATATCCTTTGAAGTTACAATATTTCAGCACTCCCCCTTACTAAGAAGGTTATTCTACTGACAACATCATCATAGAATATAGGAGTAACGAGAGAGAGTATCTTGAGAATTATTGAGGTAATACATCTATAGGTCATAGGAAGTCTTTAAAATTAGTAACTGGAACAATTACTCTTCAATGTATTCATCTTCTGCATCACACGATCACTTGATCCTTTCGCAACAACACTTCGATATTTCGATCCTTCGTAGTAGCACTTCGATCTTCTGATCCTTTGTAGAAACACTTCAATCTTCTTGATACTTTGTAGCAGCACTTCGATATTCTTGGTCATTTGTATCAAAAACACTTTGATTCTTTCGATCCTTTACATCAACACTTCTATCTTCTTGATCCTTTTCAACTGCACTTTGATCTACTTGATCCTTTCTCATCAAGCTACCTACAGTACACATAATATCTTTGTGGGATGGTCAATCCCTATCACTTTAGGACATAGGTCCAAGGATGATGTAATCCTCTATTAGCCTACTCCCCTTTCACAAGAAGGGTCCATAGTATCGATCAACTGAATCACCTACAACTAAGTGTAGATCTTGAACATACCTAGATGCGTCGCCTATTGTCTGTAAGCACTCATCGTAGACCATCCACATCCTGTTAGAGCTAGGAACACTCCCGAGTGAGTGTTGTACTATAGCATATAAACATACATGTAGGAATACTATCCATACAAGAGTAGTATCTGTAGAGAAGATATCGACCGCATATAAATGTTGGCCCTCATTGTAGAACATCCTTGCCACTAAGGCTAGGACCACTTCCGAGTGAGTGTTATACTACGGCACCCGTGAGGACTCATCATAGAGAATCCTTACCACTAAGTCTAGGACCACTCCTAAGCGAGTGTTATTATATGGAATATACATATAAATGTAGGTATACTCTCCATGCAATATTAATATCTTTGAAGAAAATCTTGACCGCAAGTAAATGTCGGCTCTATCGTCTGTAAGGAATCATTGTAGAGAATCCTTAACACTAAGGTTAGGACCACTCCTGACTGATTTTTATTCTATGGTATCCAAAACTGAATGTGGGTACTCTCCATGCAAGAGTAACATCTACAGGGCCATCCTTATTAAGGACCACTCTTAGGAACAGAGTGTTATTTCTTGGCAGACCATACTATCATCCACAAGTGAATGTTGGACCTTTCCATCATCTTTAGGAAATATTGGCCTCTTTCATGTTGGAGATTCACTATCATACCATCACCGATGTAAGTCTTATCATCACTACCCCTTTCCTAGGAGGATCCATATTATCAACCTTATCCCCCTTTGTTCAAGGAGGGTTCATATATTCGACCTGCTCTTCCTATACAAGGAGAGTCCATATCGTCGACTTATTCTTTTTGGTTGTTGTCACGTCCCCATGCCTTCGACCGGCGTAGAGGACGCGACTAAGAGCTTAATGACACCGGGCTAACCGCCTATGAACATGTACAGGCTTAAAAATTGCCTAAAACAGAATGCTTAACCATACAAATTGAACATTTATCTAAAATGTGCACACAGGAATATTTGTCATGCACAGTGCGTTTTAATCATCATACACAATGGAATCAATTGCATTCCTACAAGCATTCAGTTAACATGCACAGCGAAAACATCATACATTTGAGCAAGCATTCATTCAACATGTTCATTGCTATTTAATTAACAGTCATTATAGAATTGCAGAGGTAAAATGCACAAGATTACTTATCTTATGAAAGCTTTGCTCTACAACCAGCTACGTCGCTGCAACGTTCCACCCAACCATAGGCCAGCGTGCTCCTCAATCTCTCAGCAACGCCGCCACCCCCGAGCTGGGCATGATTCTCCAAGGAATAAGGGAACTAGCAGGCTTACACATAGCCGAGGATGTCCAAAACACACATCCAAGCCAACTCAGTTGGGTTTATCAGGCCATTAAGGAGCTGGAGAAGGCAAATTTCTAAGCTGGTGAGCTCATTGCAGAGCCAAGAACACCTACACCAAAACTAGCCTGACCTCTAAGACACCCATCGACGCCCAACACAAGGAATCAGTCCCTTCTCTGCTACACAGTCCCTCAGGCCCTGCATTCCCTTCCAGTGCTATTTAGGGGTGATGGAGAAGAAGGTCAGCCCTCTACTTCTGCCTGTGTGGTTTCTAACACCAGGTTTATCAAGCAACCAAGCCAAAAGCCTTACTCCTCACACGGTTTGAAAACCAACAATTGTACTCCGGCAATTAATTCAGCTCTCACAGCTTAAACAGGGAAAACGAATTGCACAGCCCCATACATAACAGTAAAAATGGCTCACAACATGGGGGAAAAACACACAGTCCTGAAGCTTATCAGGGAAACCAACTCACAGCAGGGAAAAACGTCCCAAATAGCCAGTGCGTGAGGCCCAAAAGTTGCTGAGACAGTAAAAAACGTGAATGGCTCTTCCCAGCCATGGTAAAAACACATGAATTCACAAAAAACGTGAATGGAAAATGCACTAGCAGCTCCAAAAACGTGAGGAAGACAACCCAGGCCCTGGCATTACAAAAACGACCTCCAATCCATGGGAAAAATGAAGCTAACAGCCAAAATCGTGGAAAGAAAGACACAGGAAAATCTCCAGCTGCTCCCAAAACGTGAGAAAACTGAAAAACATGAATGCATAGCAGAATGGCATATGTTTTTGGGTATTTTTCTTGCCAAGGAAGTCAAAACACGATTTTCAAAAATGGGTCTCTGCCCAATTCGAATTTTGGTTGCCCATACTCTTCCCCTTCCATGCAATAACTAACTCAACCACATTCTGGCAGAATTAAATGATTGGAGAAAAAGACAAGAAAGGTAGTTGACAGCTTGGGTGGGTTTCCTCATAGACATTTGGATTTTCCCCATTGGCCCATAGGCTAAATATTTCACTCCCCTTATCCTTAGAAAATCATGCCCCTTCGATTTAGTTGCTGCGACCGTAGCTGGTTGTGTTTATTTTTATTAATTATGATGCATATTTACATAATGGCCAACATAATATGTGCCGCATGCCCCGATATTCAATCGGTGACAATTAAATCCAAAACATAGCATTACCAATCAATGGCGGGGCCTTGGCCTTTAGCTCCACACCATGATCATTTACAATATATACATCATATACATCTAATCTAACGGGATCAAGACCGGGACGTGACAGTTGTGGAGCCTAATATTCCAGATCCAGAGATATTATTCAGTTGTGATTGTAACCCAGGAGTACTGTACACTCATTCCCCCTGCCTTGGGGTTTGGGGGAAACACCCCCAAGTCACGGGGGTTCGGGGGCAGAGCCCTCAAAAAAGTTTTTTGGGATGTGTGTTGACCAACAGTATTACAGACCCATGGTATTGGGTTAACCCTAGAATTTTTCCCATGGTATTTCCCCTATAAAAGAGAGCATTGTAAATCGATTGGATATGGTATTGTGTTGTACTGGAAGATAGACTATGAGAGCATGAAGAGGAAGTGCAGTGGTTTTGCTGCAGGGTGTATCCCTTCATCTTTATAGACTGTAATAAAAGGACTGGCAAATTTCTTTGTGGATGTAGCCCATCGTTTGGGTGAACCACGTTATATCTGTGTCTCTCTGTAATGTTTTAATGTGTTTTGCATCTTGTTTATTGATTTAACTGTATATCTGTTATTGCTCTACAGTCCTGTTTTCTACCAATTGGTATCAGAGCCAAAAGGTCTATTTGGTTGGTAAACTCATAGGAAAGAAGGGTTTCTGGTTCGAGTGGGAGCAATGGTGGAAGAAGGAAAGTTTAGGGTCGATAAATTTAACAGCCAAAACTATCAGTTATGGAAGATGCAAATGGAGGACTATTTGTACCAAAAATATCTGTACCTACCATTGGGCGGAAAAGCAAAAGAGTTGGTGGCTATGAAGGATGAAGAATGGGAGGTTCTTGGCTGAAAGGCACTAGGAACAATACAGCTGTGCCTGGCTTCATCAGTGGCCTTCAATATTTAGAAAGAAAAAACAATAGAGGATGTGATGAGTGCATTGAGTAAGCTCTACGAAAAACCCTCGGCTTCTAGCAAGGTATTTTTAATGAAGCTTTTATTTAATATGAAAATGCCGGAAGGTGGATCTGTTGCTGACCATTTAAATGAGTTTAATACACTTACCAGTCAGTTAAGTTCTGTAAAATTGAACTTTGATGATGAGGTTAGGGCTCTTCTAATCTTGTGCTCATTGCCAGAAAGCTGGAATAGCTTGGTCATGGCTGTAAGTAACTCTATCCCTAGTTCAAACACTCTTAAGTTTGATGATGTTTTTAGTGTTATTCTTAGCGAGGAAATGTGAAGGAAAAGCACAGGTGAGACATCAGGTAATGCATTGACCATGGAGAGCAGAGGGAGACAAAATGAGAGAGGAAGGAGCCTAGGAAATCGCGGCAAGTCTAAAAAAGGAAGATCCAAGTCCAGATTCGGAAAAATAGAATGTTGGAACTATGGTAAGAAAGGACATCTAAAGAAAGACTGCAGAGCACCAAAGAAGAAAGGTGAGAGGCAGCAAGAGACTACCCAGGAAGCTAATGTAGCAGGTGATGTGTTACAAGATGCTTTGATTCTTGCAATAGATAATACTAGTGATTACTAGGTAGTAGATTCAGGGGCTTCATGTCATGCTACACCCCATAAGAAATTCTTTTATGATTATGTTCAAGGTGATTTTGGGCATGTGTTATTGGGGGATGATGAACCATGTAAATTTTTTGGAAAGGGTAAGGTACGGATTAAGCTAAATAATGGAAATGACTAGTTGCTAAAGGACGTAAGGCACATTCCTACTATGAAAAGAAATATAATCTTAACAGGGTAGTTGGGAGATGGCGGCTGTTTGTCTATGTTTGGAAAAACGTGGTGGAAGGTCACTAAAGGATCAATGGTAATTGAAAAAGGAGATAGGATAGGTACGTTATATTTATGTCCTCATAATAGTGATTATTCTATTTATGTAGCTTCCACAGAAACAGGTGCATCGTTGTGGCATCATAGGCTTGGCCACATGAGTGAGAAGGGGACGCGGATTCTCCACTCAAGGAAACTGCTTCCAGATCTGAAGCAGGTAAGTTTGGAATTTTGTGAGAACTGTGTTTATGGAAAACAGAAGAGAGTTAGATTTATCAGGGTTGGGAAACAAAAGAAGAGTGAAAATTTAGATCTTATCCATATAGATGTATGGGGACTAGCTCATGTACAATCTCTTGGTGGCTCTTGTTATTATGTTACTTTTATTGATGATGCAACTAGAAAAACTTGGGTTTATTGCATTAGACATAAATCTGATGTGTTTGATACTTTTAAGAAGTGGAAACCTTTGGCTGAGAATGAGACAGGAAAAAGGTTGAAATGTCTCAGATCTGATAATGGAGGCGAGTACTACAGCAAGGAGTTTTACACTTACTATTCACACAATGGGATTCGCAAAGAGAAGACGGTCCCTGTAACACCCTAAGAAAATGGTGTGTCGAAAAGGATGAATAGAACGATCATGGACCGTGCAAGGTGTATGAGATTGCATGCAGGGTTTCCCTTACAGTTTTGGGCTAATGCTATAAACACTATTGTTTATTTAATAAACAAAAGGACTTCAAGTGCTTTGGATGGTGGCATTCCAGAGGAGGCATGGACAGGTAAACAGGTTAAATACTCATTTCTGAGAACTTTTGGTTGTGAAGCATTTGTCCATATTGATAAAGATGATAGAACAAAGCTTGAGGCTAAATCCAAGAAATGTACCTTTATTGGATACGGGGTTGATGATTTTGGTTATCGCTTATGGGATCTTAAAAATCACAAAATCATTAGGAGTAGGGATGTAGTATTCAATGAAAAGGTCATGTACAAAGATCAGTTGCAGGGAAAGAAAGAAGAAAAGGAAAACACAGAGTACACAGTGCTTAATGAAATCAAAGAAAATGAAGTTCCAAAAGCACCAGAAAATCAAGAACAGTAGCAGGTACCTGAAACTCCTGCAACTATAAGAAAGTCTACCAAGTTAAGTAGACCCCCTAAACGATTCTCTCCTTCACTGTATTATTTATTGATGACCAATTCTGGTGAGCCAGAATGTTTTGAAGAAGCAATGCAGGTAGAAACTAGAAAGAAGTGGGAGCAAGGCATGGATGAGGAGATGGACTCATTGGTAAGAAACCAGACTTGGGATCTGGTTAAGTTGCCTACAAAAAAAAGGGTATTGCAGAATAAATGGGTTTACAGGTTGAAGGAAGAAGATGGAGGAAAGAAGCGGTACAAGGCTAGACTTGTTGTAAAGGGGTTTGCACAAAAGAAAGGTATAGACTTTGATGAAATATTTTCTCCTGTTGTTAAAATGACTTCAATTAGAACTATTTTAAGTCTAGTGGCGGTAGAATATTTGCATCTTTAACAATTAGATGTAAAAACAGCCTTTCTCCATGGGGATTTTGAGGAAGAGATTTATATGTAGCAGCCACAAGGGTATGAGGTCAAAGGGAAGGAGAATTTGGTTTGCAGGCTGAAGAAGAGCTTGTATCACCTGAAGCAAGCTCCAAGGTAGTGGTATTTAAAATTTGATAAGTTTATGACAGAACAAGGTTATGATAGATGTCATTCTAACCACTGTGTTTATTTCAAGAAGCTAGATAACAGAAGATATATTATCTTCTTAGTGTATGTGGATGACATTCTTGTTGCAGGGTCTAACATGCAGGATATAAATGTGCTCAAAATAAAACTAGCTAAATCATTTGCGATGAAGGATTTGGGTGCTACAAAGAAAATCCTTGGTATGAGAATAACAAGAGATAGGAAAAATCACAAATTGACATTGTCTCAAGGTGAGTACATAGAAAAGGCGTTGCAGAGGTTTAGAATGCAGAATGCAAAACCAATCAGCACACCTTTGGAAAGACATTTCAAACTAAGCAAGCATATGTGTCCAGAGACACAGGAAGAGATAGATTACATGTACAAGATTCCCTATTCATCAGCAGCTAGGAGCTTGATGTATGCCATGGTGTGCACAAGACCAGATATTGTACATGCAGTGGGAGTTGTGAGCAGGTATATGAATAATCTAGGTAAAGAGCATTGGAAAGTAGTACAGTGGATTCTCAGGTATTTGAGAGGTACCACTTATCATGCATTATGTTTTGGAGGTTCAGACACTATTCTACAGGGATATGTTGATGCAGATATGGTTGGTGATAAAGATAGCAGGAGGAGCACCACAGGGTATGTGTTCACTGTAGGTGGAACAGTAGTAAGTTGGATTTCAAAATTTCAATAGGTTGTTGCACTTTCAACAACGGAAGTAGAGTATGTTGCTGCTACAGAGGCTAGTGAGGAGATGATTTGGTTGCAAAGGTTCATGGAAGAATTGGGTAAGAAATAGGAGAATAGTAGGCTGTACAGTGACAGCCATAGTGCCATTCATATTGCAAAGAACTCAGTTTTTCATTCAAAAACTAAACATATAGAACTCAAGTACCACTTCATAAGATCTGTTCTAGATGAAGAACTGTTAAAACTGGAAAAGATTCACACTAGCCATAATCCTGCAAACATGTTGACAAATGGAGTAACCAGAGAGAAACTGAGTTCCTACTTGGTTTTTGTTGGCCTTAAAGCATGAAGGTGAAAAGAATAAATTTTCCAAGTCTAAGGTCCAGCAAGTGCAGTAGCGGTAGAGTTGTTGTGATTAGTCTCCAAGTGAGAGATTGTTGGTTGTGGAGCCTAATCTTCTAGATCCAGAGATATTATTCAGTTGTGATTGTAAACCAGGAGTACTGTACACTCATTCCCCCTACCTTGGGTTTCAGGGGAAATGCCCCAAATTCATGGGGGTTCAGGGGCAGCGTCCCCGAGTCATGTGGGTTCGGGAGCAGCGCCCCCGAGAAAACGGGGGTTCGGGGGTGGAGGCCCCCAAAAAATTTTTTTGGATGTGTGTTGGACAATAGTATTGCGGACCCATGGTATTGGGTTAACCCTATAATTTTTCCCATGGTATTTCCCCTATAAAAGAGAGCATTGTAAATCGACTGGATATGGTATTGTATTGTACTGGAAGAGAGACTGTGAGAGCATGAAGAGGAAGTGCAACAGTTTTGCTGTAGGGTGTATCCCTTCATCTTTCTAGACTTTAATAAAAGGACTGGAAAATTTCTTTGTGGACGTAGCCCATCGTTTGGGTGAACCATGTTATATCTGTGTCTCTTTGTAATGTTTTAATGTGTTTTGCATCTTGTTTATTGATTTAACTGTATATCTGTTATTGCTCTGCGGTCCTGTTTTCTAACAATTCCTCCTTTTTGAAGAGAGTCTATATATTCATCATTTGTAGTACCATAATTGTTCCTTCTTGCAAGGAAATACCTTTTGAACTACACCAATATTGTCATGAAAATATTCAAACTTTGCTCGAGATAGAGGCTTGGTTAGCACATCAACAACTTTTTCATTGGTACTCACATACTAGATTTTTTTAGCTCCCTTTTGTACCATATCCCTTATAAAAAAATATCATATTTCTATGCGCTTTGATTTTTCATGGAACACCGTATTATATGTCATCTTTATACAACTCTGGTTGTCACAAAGAATCATTGTGGTGTCGAAATCCATGTCAAATAGTCCTGATGCTAGTTTATGAATCCATATCACTTCACAACTAGCAGAGCAAGCTTCTATGTACTCTGTTTTAGTTATTATGAGAGAAACATTGAACTATTTCTTACTAAACCATGAGATATGGCAGATCCCAGACAATAACATCCACCTGAGGTTTTGTTTCTATCTGTGGCACTTCCTTCCCAATATGAATCTATCTATCCATATAATCTGTAATCATGATCTCTACCATAGTAAAGTCCCAAGTTTATCGTACCTTTTAGGTACCTCATCACATGCTTTGCAACTATCAAGTGAACTCATCTAGGTTTAACTAGATATTTACTCTAGTTGTTCACAACAAATCATATATCTGGCATTGTATTTATCAGATACATTAATGGCCCAATAACTTATCTGTACTGAGTCATATCACTAACTCTGATGTCTCATTAGATAACAACTTCAGGTTGGTGTCCATAGTTGTGGCAATGTCTTTAAAATCCAGCATATCAAATATTTTCAATATTTCGACTGCAAGCTTTCCCTGATTCACAAATATTACTTATGGGTTCTGCCACACTTCCATCCTGAGGAAATAATGCATCAATCGAAGACCTTTCATCTTGAATTCTTCATCTAGCTTCTTCTTTTCAAAAATAGATCATCCACATGTAGTAATAGTATGGCAGGTTCATCATCCATAAACTTCATATAAATGTTAGCATCAACTTTACTTTTGGTAAATCCCAATCTTGTCAAGAAGCTATCTATTCTACCATACCAAGATCTAGGAGCTTTCTTTAGTCCATATAGAGCCTTTTTAAACTTACATACAGGATTCACTTTATTTTCGATTTCAAATCCTTGTGGTTTTTTAATTTAAACCTCTTCCTTAATCACACCATTCAAGAATGTTGTATTTACATCCATTTGGTGTAAATACCACTTCATCATGGAGGCAAGAGCCATGATGGTTTTGATGGAAGTGTACCTTGCTACTGGAAAAAAAGTATCTTCATAATCAATCCCCTCTTTCGAAGGGAATACTCTAGCCACAAATATTGCCTTTTACTTTTCAATACATTCATCAGTATCATGTTTTATCTTGTATATTGATTTCGAAGATACCACACTTTTGTTTTCTGGTTTCGGTATTATATCCCAAACATCAATATTCATTACTTATTTATATTATTCCATCATTTCTTCCACCCACTCTTTCTTCTGTATAGCTTCCTCATAGCTGTTGGGTTCTTGATCTACAAGGTGACAAATCAAAGCTACATAAACAGAGAATGGATTTGATTTTTTGCTTTTTCTTGTGGAGCCTTCAGTATCTTAATACTTCTCAGCATCTTGTATGATTTCTCTTACCCAATTAGGTTTTCTCTTTCAAGAGATATCCATAGTAGGGGGTTCATGAGGTTCTAGCATATCATGATCTTCATATGCTACTATTTCAGGAGAGGGTTCATCTTCTACCATTCTGGGTGGTATATCCTCTTCATCTACTTCTTCAAGTTGACACCTTCTCTATTTCTTGAGAGTTGTCTCTTCATAAATTTTACATCCCTACTAATATCGATATGATGGAATCCTAAAATGTATATCCTATAGGATTTGGAGACTTCAAAGTATCCAACAAATATTCCCTTCTTTCCATAAGGATCCAACTTGGTTCTCTTCTCATTCAGAATATGCACATATACTGGACAACCGAATATATTGAAATCACTCACTTTAGGTTTCTTTCATGTATACATTTCTTCAGGAGTCTTGAATCCAAGAGTACTATGAGATAATCTATTTTGCACATACACATCTTTCCTTGCTACTTCATCCCATAGGTGCATGGGGAGGTCTTGTTCATGAATCATAGTATTTATTGCTTCCATAATGGTTCTATTATTTCTTTCCACAACACCATTTTGTTGGGGATTATAGGGAGTGGTTAGTTCCCTCTTGATTCATGCCTCCTTACAGAATGCTTTAAATTCCTTTGAAGTGTATTCTCCACCATTATCTAATCTCATTGTCTTGATTCTCTTTTATGAGTGGTTCCCTATCAAGGATTTGAATTCCTTGAATTTCTCAAACACTTCACTCTTGTTCTTCAAGAAGTATATCCATGTCTTTCTTGAATAGTCATCAATAAATGTGACATAATATTTATATCCACTTAACAATATGGAGAGAATAGGAACACATACATCATAATGAATTAGTTATGATGTAACTTTAGTCTTTGTTTCAATTTTCAAAAAGGGATTCTTGGTGTTCTTTCCTCTTGCAAATCCTTTGCAAGTTTCCTCATGATCAATATTCAGATCTGGTAACCTTGTTACCACCTTGCTCACATAGGGTAGTTCTTTGTAGTTGATGTGATAAATCCTCATATGCCATAGTTCACTTGACGTGGTAGTCTCATGGACAAGGGTTGTCTTTGGATGTCCTTTGATTTTGTACATTCCTCCTTCTTCTTCACCAATGACCACAACAACTTCAATTGTCTTTCACTTGGACCACATAAGTACTTGTCCATATATAAAGGAAACTCTATATCATTTCTTATCTAGTGTTGAGATATAAAGCAAGTTCTTTTTCCAACATGGTACATATAGTACTTCCTTCATCTTCATGGAAGTCCCAAAGTCAAGCTTGTATCTTGATTCACCAATATTTTTGATGGGATATTGATAGTCATCTCCCAACGATACCTTCTGAGGAGAGTTATTTTCTTCAAGTATTGAAATATTTTGTTTCTTCCTTGTCATGTGATTTTAAGCACCACTATCAATCAACCATGTATCTTCTCCAGGAGTTACAGACCCAGAGAGTGCAGAGAATAATACATATTCATCTACATATTCTTCTTTTGTTAGTCTCTTTCGAGGTATTTATTCCTAATCCTCATATTCATCTAGATGAGCATGATGTCTCTTTTTGTTGTTGTTGTTATTTGATGATCGATAATCTCTTGCAAGGTGTCATATCTTATGATAGTTGTAGCATTGATACTTTGATTAATCCTTCTTTTTCTTTTTAAACTTCTTCTTTGAATTTTTATGGTTACTTTTCTTGAAGTTTGATTATTTTATTCCTTTAGTATGGATGGGTAGAGCCTGATCATCTCTCTAAGTAGATCTTCTCTAATAGCTACTCTAGATTATTCTTGAATGCAATCTTCCCATACTATGTCAAAATTCATACTTTCTTTTCTGGCACACAGATTCTGTATCAATGAGTCCCAAGGTCTAGTGATACCATTGAGAGTAGTCATAACTAGTTCATCCTCATCAAGGGTGTCTCCAATAGAACTTAGTTGTTACCTGAAAATGGACACCCTTGTGAAGTAATCTTGAATTGATTCTCCTTTGCTCATATTGGTTCCCTTTATTCGATCTCTCATAGTCATATTTCTATTGATGTTCCTTCCCTCATATATTCTGGAAAGTGCATCATACATCTTCTTTTGTGTCTTCTTAGATGACACATGAGGGATCAAGTGATCTTTGATAGAATCAACAATGATCCTCATTTCCTTGATTAGGTATTGTTCATACTTCTCCTTAGCTTCATATTCTTTAGGTTCTGCAACTTAAACCTTGATGTACTTCTAAATACCATTCTCTCAGAGAATGAGAACAATCATATACTTCCATGCTATGAAGTTTTATATTCCTTCCAGTTTATCCTCAAGATTGGTGCTTGGGGCCATCCAATCTAGGAGGTCACTAAAAATTGAAATTTCTAAAAATGAAAAGTTGACCTTATCAGGAGACACGCTTGAATGAGGCAAGTTGGTTGGTCCACTTGGTTTCTGGAGATCCCAAATATTCACCCTTCAAAAATTTATTGCGAGGTTGTAGCTCTGCATAATTTTTTCTTTTGGTTTTCTGTAGTTTTCTGGTTCAGGTCCAAACTAGGGTTTGGATTTCCCAAATATTCAACCACCCAAAAAATTTTATCATGGCCTCAATAAATGTGCTCTAGGGAGGGTCAAATTTATATGCAAGCAGATATTCCAAATCATCAAAATTTGTAGAAACCCTAATTTCTTTTGAAGAGGGAGGAGAGAGAGTTTCACCTTGTGAAAGTTGTTCTATTCAGGATAGTTATGATACCATGTTAAGATTCATATGCTATACTAGTTATCATTAGTGTTAAATCTAAATTCACAACAGTAGCATATGTAAAATCATGAAAAGAAACACAATCACAAGATAGACACAGTGTTTATTTTCTGAAACCCTTAAGGGGAAGAAAACCTAAAACAACTTCCTCTATATAAGATGTATAAGATATAACACCAAAACATGTATTCTCCTCCTTGTTGTTATGCATCCCTCTCTCCTATGCGCTACACAAGTGAGTGATTATGTGTTAGAATGAGGAACACAACTCCTCTATTTATACACAATGTGTCAACTGACTTTTACCCTGGACAGGTGGTCCACATTTAACTGACTGGGCCGACTTCACCTAGGAAGACTCAAAACAATATTTTATATTATTCATTAGGGTACTAATTACCCAAATTACAATGGAATATTTACCTCATGACACTATGATGATGAATTACAATATTAACACCCCGACGGAGGAATAATAACATCTTCCTTGGGTTACATCAGTGAAATACATTTAGAATATCCTTTGAAGTTACAATATTTCAATAGGAATGATCCTCTTGGCTATGACTAAGATCTTCTTATGCTTTGATTTATCCTCCTCTCCCTTTGGATGTACAAATTCTTCTTAGACATAGTTCTCTAGGTCATTCTCTTTTAGTAGGAGAAGCACTCTATGCTTCTGTGCCTAAAATTTCTTAGCTCCTTAAAGATTGTCCTAAATATTGGTATTGTTTTTAATTTTGATCAATATGAGAATATAAAATTTAAATAAAGAGAATAGAATCTTACTAATAATATTTATTCAATTGGATGCTTGCACCAAATCTTTTCTGGAAAACCGCTTTTGGTGGACCTAGGGTTTGATAAAGAAACCCTATTTTTTCAAATTTGGTAACTTGAATATTTGTTTGGGTAGAGATATGTACCTCCTAAAGATTAGTTTAGTAGTATACTCATTTTCTCAAATCCATGGATAGAACTGAAAAATATTTGATTCCCTATTTTCTTCAATTTCTTCTATTGAATTATCTGATCTTAATTCTAATGTATATAAAAAATTTATACTTCTCAAGATATGAAACTTTCTCTTGAGGTAGTATGGTATCTCTTCTATTCAACCCCACATGTTAGAGAAATATTGGATTCACAAAGTGAAACTTATGCTATGTTTTCCAAGGTGACTTGTTTATGTACTGGTACGGTATAGCGAACGTGTACATACTTCCACATGTCATTGTTTCAACTTCGGGTTTTGAAACTTGTACTAGAGAAACTACAGTATATTCCCTTTTTGGAAATTCTTAAAAAAATCCATTGGGATATTCCTATCTAGAGATATATAATTTCTCCCTAGTTCCCATGTTTAAAACTGAATTATGGAAGAGGTTGGAACCATATTTTGGAAGGATCATATCTCCTAAAGAATATGAGACCGAAACTAGCACATAAAGTGTATAAAAATTTCATCTTTCGCATATCTTAGTTTAAAATCTTGAACCCTTCCAAAAATAATGTTGTAGAAAAAGTTCTCGTATGACTAGATTTTTCCTTCTAGTGTTTCAAACATGAAACCCTAATCTTCAGTAGTTGTAGTTGCTGCAGTGCCATGACTGCACAAAGTATTCTTTGAGGGTATATCTAATACCATGTCAGAATTTTAATGGATATACAATATATTTAACATTTAGCATCATTTCATCATAACCATAACAATAGGATCATTGAAATAAAGATAAGCACAACAAGGCAAAAGAACACAGATATTGTATCCTAGGAATCCATAAGGGAGAAAACCTAGTAACTTCTTTAGTATAGATTTTCTCACCAAGAAAAATACCAACCAAAATAGTAAGAACCCAAAAGGCAATAAAATATACATCTCGTCTCTAGTGAGTCTCTTCTTTCTCTCTCGTGTACACTTGCTTGAGTGATTAGTGTGTCCAAATGAGAGGAGTGCCTCCTATATTTATACTCATCAAGTGAGTGACAAAATAACCTAACTGAGTTGGCATGTTTCTCTAAATGGGGTTAATTTACCTAGGGAGACTCAAAATAAAATTTATATAATCCTCTTATGGGTACTATTGACACTAATTAAAACAGAAGGGTTAGATTGATTCTTCAAGTACATTTACATGACCAAGTACATCAATAACATCTCTCGAAGGAGGTACAACAATAATACAACAAAAATAAAATAAGGATATCTTTTGAAGTTAGATTCTTCAACAATTATAATAACCAAACTACTATGTCACATGGAGATTGAACTAAATTAGTTAGGGATTAGTGATTCACCATTTCCAATTAGGTTTTTCCCTTTTAGAAGAAGTGACTTTCCATTTGAATAAGGGGATGATTGTTTTGATATTATTATATTGATAAGGAAAGAATGGTGTCTTCGAGAAGAGGAGGACCAATATCTCTTATCTTGATTTATATCTCTACACATAGGATGTATGGAATGCCATTATGTTGCGGAAGGGGAGCATCTTTGGATAAAGGAGCGAACCTCGATTTCAATGGTTTTTCTATTGTGAAGGGAAACCACTTCGTAAAAGAATCATATTTTATTTCTTGAGTATGATCTTACAATTTTTACCTCTATTTTCAATATTGTTTGATTGGTTTTTCATACAGAGGGAATTCCAAGAGAGACGACACAACTATTTTGTATTTTAATATTTTTTTTGTCAAACATAGTAATTGTTACCTTCCCCTTTATGTTGTTTTTTAATGTAAATTGGTGAACTCTCAGTGGTTAGCTGATCATGCATTCAATGCACATTAGGTTTCTTAGTTTTTCCTATGTGTAATGTTTTTTTTATACAGATGAAGGAAGAAGAACAGTAGCTCCAGCTTTTTCCTGCAGCTATTTCCCCTTTTACTCTACCTCAAATACACTGACATGGTGTCAGAGTGCATCTTGATCTATTCCTTCAATTTTGAACTAGCTGAATTCTTACTATGAGCTGTGAGCTTCTGAGGTTTCTTAGTGTGAGTCATGAGCTTCTGAGGTGGAAGCTACCATTTTAATAGGTAGTCTAGTTTTAAAAAGGGGGGGATTTATAGCCACAACAGTTGTAAGAGCCAAAAATCATTTTTTCTAGATGTAGTTGTAAGAGATAAAATCATTTTTTTCTAGTCGTTGGCTGATGGCACCATCCATGTGCTTGAGTGTGCAACCAAAAAGATGGGTACCTGAAGAACTCTCTGAAACGTCTAAAGGATTGTTACTGGAGTAGTTATTTGGAAAGGCCTCATCACTGAATTTGAAATATCAAGGAAAATGCACTACTATTTCGAGTTTTCACGTACAAAAAACCTAGGAAAGAGGAACTGGACTCTTCTATAGTCGAACTGGATTTCTGTAGATTCAGTTATTAATTGTATATGCCAACAAGTTAGATATCACTCCAGTGGTCGCGTTCTCTCTGTTTTAACTCTCAAACCCTCATTATTTACCTCCACAACTGAGATGGCCAAGCCCTTTCTTCTTCATAAGTGCCTCGATCTTTAATTAAGACTATTGCTTCTCCTCATTCTATACAACCAATCTCTTGTATCTACTTAGATTTGGGGGACTTTTGCGCAGTATCCTTCTCCGCTTTCTCTACGATTTCTAAGTTGTCTCTTCTTCCTTCACCAAAGGATTAAAGGAAATATTACTACATGAATTTGATCATGGATTTTACGAAAAATAAAAACCCACAAGTTCCTATTCTTAACAGCAAAAATTATGAAATATGGATAGTGAGAATGAGGAGTTACCTCGAAAATCTAGAGTGATGGGAAGTGGTAGTAACCAAATTTGAAGAACAAGATCCTGTTTATTTAGCTGCAATGACAACTAATCAAAGAAACCTTGTTGCAAAAATAAGGAAAATGAACTCTAGATCCCTGTGTAATTGTCATAATGGGGTGGATGATACAATATTTCCAACTACTACACATCAAGCCTAGGAAATTCTAGAAATAGCTTACCAAGGAGCTGATAAGGTGAAGAATGCCAAATTACATATTCTAAGGAAGAAATTTGAAACTCTGCAAATGAAAGAGACAGAGTCTGTAGATCAGTTTATGACTCAAGCCATGGAAGTTGTAAACCAGCTTCGGGCTCATGGAGAAGGAGTTACAAATCAGAAGGTGGTTGATAAAATGCTTAGAAGTCTTCACCCTTCATATGATATGCTTGTTCCAGTAGTAGAGGAGATCAAAAATTTGAGTCAATTTTCAATTGAAGAATTAACAGGTTCAATGTTGAACTATGAGTCAAGAATCATTGCCATAAATGACTCACTGGAAAATGATTTTCAATCTCAGGTCACCATTAACAAAGCTAATAGTAGAGGCCAAAGAAGCTATAGAGGTAGATTCCAAAGAGGAAGTGGAAGAGGAATTTTTCATAATGATAACATAAATATTACATCTATTCAAAAAGAGCAACAACATTATCAACCGTAAAATCAAATAGGCAGAGGTAGATTCAGTAGATGAAGAGGAAAAGGAAGAACAGATAAATCAATTGTTCAATGCTATTACTGCAAGAAGTATGGCCACTTGAGAGTGACTGTAGAAGGAAGTAATCATAATTGAATAGAGGTAGAGAAAATGTATCGAATATTTATGAAGCTACATCATCTATGTTTCTTACCTGTACTAGAATGCAAAAAATCAACAATGAAGACATGTGGTTACTAGATAGTGGTTGCAGTAAACATATGACAGGTAACAAAGAAATTTTCTCAAGTTTTACTAAATCTCCTAAAACTAAGACTAAGCTAGGTGATGACTATTTTGTTAATGCCTTAGGTAGAGGTAGAATCATTGTTTTAAGTAAAAAAAATGAGAAAATAGATATTCATAATGTTTATTATGTGCAAAATATGAAGCACAATTTATTGAGCATAGGGAAAATGAGTGAAAATGGTTTTGATGTCAATTTTAGGCATTCTACATGTAAAAATTTTGATAAACACCCAATCAAAGAGTTAGTAGCAAAGATTGAAATGACAAAAAATAGGTTGTATCCTCTAGTCATGAGAAATGCCAAACAGTCAATGTCATATGATCAATATGTAACGAGTTCTGATGAAATAGATGTTCAACACAATCCTTAAATAGTCAATGTCTTAGGTCTACCTGAAATAGATGTTCAACATAGTCCTTGTGAGAGTTGTATCCTTGCCAAACACCAAAGAAACAGTTTTCCAAATGCTTCCAGCTTTAGATCCCAAATTCCACTTGAGTTAGTTCACTCAGATCTTTGTGGGCCCATGCAAACCCAATCAATAGGAGGTAGTTTTTATTTTTTGACTTTTATTGATGATTTTAGTAGAATGAAATGGGTTTAATTTATTAAAAAAAATCTCAAACATTTGAAAATCTCAAACAGTTCAAGGCTATTACAGAAAAGTAGAGTGACAAGCCGATCAAAGTCTTGAGATTTGACAGAGGAGGAGAAAATGACTCAAGTGAATTTTCAATTTATTTGCCGAAATCAAGGCATCAAAAGACAGTTCACAACAAGTTCTAGCATAAGGAGAAAATCAAGGAGGACAACAAGCACATAGTCCATCCTCAAGTAATGAATCTGATCCAACAATAGCACAACTCATAAATCAGAAAACAAGAAGTCTAAGGGAAATTTACGGACAACAAAATGATGAACAATTACATTATGCATTGCTATCATATCATCCAATACATTTTGAAGAAGCAGATAATGAGAAAGTTTGGGTTGAAGCAATGAATGAAGAGATATTAGCAATAGAAAAGAATGATACATGGAAAATAGTAGACTTGCCACCCAGAAAGTCAAGTATTAGAGTCAAGTGGGTATACAAAACAAAATTCAATGAAAAGGCCCAAGTTGAAAAACACAAAGCTAGATTGGTAGAAAAAGGCTTTGCACAACAACCATGAGTAGATTATGATGAAACTTTTTCTCTAGTAGCAAGGTTGGACACAGTTAGAACCATATTGGCAATTGCAGCAAAGAATCATTGGCATGTGTACCAAATGGATGTCAAATCATTGTTTTTAAGTGGAATTTTTAAGGAAGATGTTCATCTGGATCTGCCACTTGGGTATTAAATTGAGGACCAAAATCTGAAAGTTTATAAGTTAAAAAGAGCTCTGTATGGCTTGAAACAAGCACCAAGATTATGGTAGAGAAAATTTGACTCTTATTTGCTTAGTAAAGGATTTAAACGCGGCAATAATGAGCCCACATTGTACACAAAACAGATCAGCAGGGAAAGATTTTGATTGTTTTCATTTATGTTGATGATATAATTTACACAAGAAATTTGGAGATTGATGATCTCAAATCAGTTATGGAGAAAGAGTTTGAAATGACCAATCTTGGTCAATTTAAGTATTTCCTCATGTTGGAAATTGAAAAATCCAAAGTAGGAATTTTTATGTGTCAACAAAAGTATGCCCAAGATATCTTGTCAAGATTCAAAATGTGCAATTGCAAGCTAGAAAGCACTCTAATTGTTCCTGGAATCAAATGAACCAAAGATGATCAAAGTCTAGCAATGAATTCTACTTTGTACAAACAGCTTGTAGCTAGCTTAATGTACTTAATAGTAACAAGGCCTTACATAATTTTTGCAGTTAGTCTCTTATCCATATTTATGGAGACACCAAAAGAAGTGCATTGGAAATCTAGAAAAATAATCTTAAGGCATGTTCCAGGAACTTTACAGCATGGAATTCATTACTCCAATTCAAATGGCATCCAACTCATTGGGTATTCAGATAGTGATTATTCTAGAAGTATCGATGATAGGAAAATTACCTAGGGATATGCATTTCAGCTAGGTATAGGATTGATTTCATGGGAATCAAGGAAACAATATATTGTTTCTCTTTCATCACCAGAAGTTGAATATGTGGCAACTACATCAGCAGCGTTCCACAATGTCTGGTTAAGAAGACTGTTAGCAGATCTTGGACATAAAGAAGAAACCCCAACTCCTATATTTTGTGATAATAATTCATCCATTGTACTTTCAAGAAATCATGTTTTTCATCGCAAAACCATGCACATGGATACACGCTATCATTTCAGTCGAGAACTAGTCAGCAATGGTGACGTTGTTCTCCAATTTTGTAATTCCAAAGATCAACTGGCAGATATCTTCACAAATCCATTGCCAAAAGCAAATTTTGAGTTTCAGAAACATAAATTAGGAATTGTCTGCAATGTAACTTTGAAAGAAGGTGAATTCAAAATTAAGGAGGAGTATCACACACAGTAATTGTTGAATTCCCCTTGTTGTTCAGGATTAAACACCCTTGTAACCTAGGGTATGGGGTTACCAACTTAGTACTAACCTTGTAGACAATCATCTTTAATAGAGTACAGAAAGAAAATAGGAAGAAATACTTGACTCACCTGATTACCAATGGTTGATCCAAGCTTGATCTTCTTCCGCTCTGCTCCTCTCCAAAGCTTCTAGGGATGCACCTCCTTCACCTGCAAAGAGAAAATTATCCAAGTACAATCTTATGCATGTATATATCATAGGTTAGATAAACAATATATATAGTGCATAATCGAATATATTCATCAACCATGATACATGAAAGAGACTCAACACAATATTGGAAGAAGAATTCTCTTTATTAACAATCAGTGAATGAGCTAAGAGTACAACCCAGCTTCTGAGACAAGGACTCCTTTGCAACCAACGGAATCTGAGTTCTGTTGCTCCAAGACTTCTGAAGATATACCACCAGCATAACTTTTCTCTCCAAATTTGATTGATTAATTCCCTCCCCAAGGCCTCTATTTATACTTTGGGAAATAGAGTAGTTTCGAAGGTTGAGGAGGTTGAAACAGTTGGGATAGTTAATGATTAGGGCCCAACTAATCTCCAATAATCGTTATTTATATTTTTTAATGCTAAATCAAGATGTGCACGACTATTAATATAGGAAACCCACGTATGACATGTGAGTTTCTTAAAGGAAACCCGCATATGCTGATGTACAAGTTGCAATGGAGATAGTCATGTATAGTACGCGAGTTGTCAATGGGAATAGTTGTGTACGTACGTGAGTTGCAAGAGGATAGTCATGTATGCCATTCAAAACTTAGAAAAATAATATGGCAAGCTGGTTCAAGGGTAAATGCATCTCATGTCATGCCTATCTATAGTGTTTTGGAAAAATTCAATCCTAAGATGTCATTTTGTGTACCAACATAAGGAATGTCGGCACTCGGACAGAGAAGTACAATTTGGGTTGATAACAGATGCCCCCTAATGTGTGAGGTCAGAGGGAAATGATGGTCGAAATACATTATAATAATTATATTGGAGAACTCAGAAGTACAATGAAGTAGAGGAAGTACCTGAAATAAATACATAATAATGTCATATACAAAGTCATATCTGAGGATGCTATGTTCAATATACTGGAACACTAGCTCCTTTACAATATTTGAGTACATCATATAGTACGGCTACAAGACCATGTATATTACAAAGGTGGATCGAAGCAACAATATACAACAATGATGAGTCTTCAAATATCTGGAAGCTGTGTAAATGACCACGACATAATCTTGCGCAACTTAGTCCATAGATATGAAAATAAGGTCTTCATCAAAAATCCCAAAGAACCAGTACAATCCAATCCATGTGAATAGATGTTATTGAAGTTGAACATGGATAGGATTCGACAGATTGTCAACCAATAGGTGATAATTGACAACTAAAGCAAAGGAATTCACAAAAATGAAAGTGAATCTTAAGGTACAATTTTCAAAAATCTAGGTCGTCATTGTGAGGAAGTGCTGATGCAGAACCATATTGTGATGAGGAAGGAAATATATTCTTCAACGGATCAAAAAAGTGACTAGGAATTAGGTAAAGGAAGGGAGACACAAGTAATAACAGATAAGACAATGATGGAATCAGGATATAGATCAGATACAGGGTTAAGTCCTTGAACAATGAGCATGACACAGAGATGACCCAAGGCATCTTTCAACTTTACAGATAGTACAACTAGACTTATCTGTCATGTAGGAGACATGATCGAATTCCCCAGGTAGAACTGGCAAGAGGAGGAGTAAGAAATTAGAAGTAATAGCTGAACTGAAAGTGAACACTGAGACATGAGTATCGAAAAAGACAGAGAGTGCTATGTTCAAGGAGGACATGCTACCACTGACTGAGAACCAAAAGAAAACTTCTTCCTTACATTCCTTGTTAAATTTTAACGAGTCCAGGAAAGTCAACTCGAGTCTCTCTTCATTTTTTGACAATCTTGAAGAGAAGAGGGAATAATGCTTGATAGTGTCACTGATTCGTGGATTTTATGAGCCCAAACTTGTACATGCTCACTTGGTGTTTTCATGTTTAGAGAGTCTAAAAACTCCAAAGAAGACTCCAAGGGGTTCCTTTTTCGTCCAATTTAGTCTCCTGAGTTTGAAAAAGTATAAAACATACCATAGAAGAACTCTCTTAACTTCCATAGAAGAAAAGGTGAACCTTTTTTGTACTTAGTCAGGGAGGTCCAAAAAAGGTTAAATTACCACCTACCCAACGCTCCTTTGAGAGCAGCATATAGCTTGAGTTTTACGAGTGTGAAGGAAAGCAAGATCACACGGAAAGATCCATTTGAGTACAAGAAATGGGTATTAAAACAATAAACTTGATGCTTTGTTCTTGTAGAAATTCAGGCCTGCAGTAGATTAATTTTACCCACAACAATTAACAATTGATCATGCTAAATTATCAACAATGGAGACTGAATATGGAGCTGTAACACAAAATTATATTAACTGAGTGTACAATAGCCAACCCTGTAATAACATAGGCTGCTGAATATATAGAATACATGAGCAAATCGAATGCATAAGGAAGCATCCAAATCTAGCATAAAGCAGGCTTACCCAAAATAGGCAAATCCCCCATAGGTGTAAAAAGCTGATCCCAAATCTATCAAGGACCCCACGAATTAGCAAGGGCACATGGGAAAGCTAAAGAGTGGTCAAATGGCAGCTCATACATGCTTTTGCATGGAGGAAAGAGTGGAGGAGGAAGAGGAAACAAAGCTGATTCAGCTCACCTAGTCTTGCTTTCCTATGTGCCTTAAAACACTGAAAAAGTAGGGAATAAAGTAGAAAAAGCAGAAGGGCACCTAGGAGGCCAAGAATAAAGCAGATTTGATTCCTAGGACTTTTCCAAGTGCTCCATGAGTCAATAATGGCAAGTTTGACCTCTATGGATAGGCAATTATCAACTTGCACATGGTGGGACTCATGGACTAGGCAAATAAGACA